>JAXGGA010000239.1:0-276640 GCA_038373865.1 Uloborus plumipes
TAATTACAGAAGACTACAAGATTTTCAAAACGAAAACAGCTAGATTGAACTAAATAATAGTACACTGCGACTACTACATAGAAACGCAGACTGAAAAAACAATATTGGCAGACAGCTGACATGGTCCTAGGAAGGCGGCGATGGAGTGGAAAAGAGCCGTTGCCAGGCGAGCGGCGTTACCTGGATTGCTACCCGACGTCTGCGCATGAGAGTTTCTAAGGCTTTTCGTAACTGGATAACATCGACTGAACCTGTGGTAGTTTGTTTTTCTATTTCATTGTCAGTCTGTCTCAAAAAATAATACGGTTGTTTCACAAAAAAATATTCATTAAACACCAAAAGCGCGTAAAAATGTAACTCTTTTTAAATTATTATTTTGGGTAATTTTGGGGTTAATGCGCGACCGGAAGACATTAACTGACCAAAACGAAATCAAAACATAATGTTTTAAGTCTATATTAGTAAAAGTTACAAACTATTGCATTACGAAAACATCTAATTCAAGAAATTAAGCAAAAAATCCCAAAAATGATGTTTTTTCATATTTTGTCAAAGTTTAGGCCCTAGGCACGACCGGAAGATATCAATCGATTTCGATAATTTTTTTTTCCTCTTTTTAATCCCTCTTTTTGTCTTTATAAATATCAACTTTTCCGCTAGAAGAAACTATGAAAACATCTCATTCAAAATTTTTTCAAAAAAAATCGCAAAAATGAAGTTTTTTTCATATTTTGTCAAATTTTAGGCCTTATGCGCGATCGGAAGATATGAATGGATTTCGATAATTTTTTTTCCTTCTTTTTGTCTTCACAATTAGCTACTTTTCCGCACTATTACATTACGAAAACATCCAATTCAAAAATTTAAAAAAATCGCGAAAATGAAGTTTTTTTTTCCTTTTTTGTCAAATTTTAGGCCTTATGCGCAATCGGAAGATATCAACCGATTTCGATAATTTTTTTTCCCTTCTTTTTGTCTTCACAATTTGCAACTTTTCCGCGCTATTACAAATTCGAAATAAAAAAAAGTGTTTTTTCGGACCACCCTACTGCATATGTGGGTAACTTACGTTACACGTTTTGATTGTAGCACAAAAAATTAAATGAACAATATTGAAAAGAAAAGTACTGTTATTTGCTTAGTACACATCTATAAGATAGAAAATATAACATAGTTAACATTGTATTGCCCTTTCTTTATTTGCTGTAAAAACTTTAACATGTTTTTGGTAACTTACGTTACATAGAACAGTGCCTTTTTGAAATTGACATAAGTCACTTAATTAAATTGAAAACACTTGTTTCATCAATTCACAATATTAATTTAAAGTGTAATAAACAACAATCTTCCTTTGTCACATTTATATAATGGAACAAATTGATACTTATCAATGTTGAAAGTTTGACCATTTGCTTCACTGAAAATAAAATACTCTAATACCAACTTCAAAGTATTGCCGAAACTAAAAAACTACATTCCTATCAAAAAATTGTTATAAATAAGAAACTTCTAACATTTTTAAACCAAAAAATATGCAGAACAGTCACATTACTCGAGTTTAATTTTTTCAACGCTTTTCCACACTTGCATGGAATTGCCCATATGCTATTTTGTTTGTTTTAAAAATATTTTTCACTCATGTTTAGGTACAAATATTTTTTTTGGAAAATTATTTTAGTGAAAAATATCATACCTTTTTAGAGCTTTGAGTTATAAAATATTCATATTGTTTAGTGATTTTTATGTCAGGTGTATTTAGACAAAGAAAGGCTCACTGCATTATGTGACCTTTTACCTATGTAATATTTAAATTTATAGTGATTTAGTTCAGAATTATATTTGCTAAGCGTATCCATCTGCAGCAATAAATTTGCAAATTATCGTTCAACAATACATTTGGTATTTACTATTCAAAAAACGAATTCTTAGGAGGGAAAATGTACTGTTTTATGGTGCGAAGATTAAAATTATTTCTATACACACAATTTTTACCGTCATATTGCTTTGTAACATAAATATACACCTCATAAAATTCGACCTTCAAAATTCGACTGTTTCGTAAATATCGTACCTTTTCGGGTTTTTAAGTTATACAATATTTATTTTTTCGTGATTTTGTATTTCAATTGTGTTGTAATAAAAAAGGTTTTACTGTAATTTGTGAACTTTTACCTGTGTAATATTAAAATTTAGAGTGATTTTGCTTAGAATTGTATTTTCTAAACGAACCTCTCTACATTCATAAGTTTTCAAATTATTACTATTATAGCTTATTTTTTATTTTTTTATTTTTTTTCCTTAGTAAATACAAATGTTTTCTTGGACGACAATTTGCACGTTTATAACCGTAGGTAGTACGGTAGTTCGCTCAGTATATAAAATTTTTAACTAAATCATACCTTAGCCACAGCAACGCGTGGCCGGGTCAGCTAGTAAAACTATATATTTTAGAGCTATGCCACAACTGTGCTCAGAACATGAATTTACCATTTATAATAATCACATCTCTTTAAGACAGCTTATTATGGAATTCACATTGTTGTTTACATTTTTTTAGGAAAACAATGACCTAGAAGTGTAGTAAAA
The DNA here is from genome assembly GCA_038373865.1 of Uloborus plumipes. Classification (NCBI taxonomy): domain Eukaryota; kingdom Metazoa; phylum Arthropoda; class Arachnida; order Araneae; family Uloboridae; genus Uloborus; species Uloborus plumipes. Next base: position 2,587 of record JAXGGA010000239.1, read on the forward strand.
TTAACCTAGTAAACTATGAGAAGAACCTGCCTTTTTCTTGCTAACACCGCAAACACACTCGTAGCATATTTTAAGGTACACTTAAACGAAAGGTTTGGACTAAGAGTTTATGTCACGTTTTAAGTTAACAGAATAATGAAGTTTTGTTAGTTTGCAAATTTCGCGAGAAGTACACATAGCAATAATTTCTCTGTAGGACACTTACACATTTTAAAGACAATCATGAATATGTTATTTTATTTAGCTTGTTGTTTAGACTGCTTTGGGAAAATCAATGTAGTAGTAGTTATCTTAGTAAACTATCAGCATAATTCGTTTCATTTTTTTCCTGCTAATAATACGAGCAAATACAAGTCTGGCACTTTGAAAAGATATGAAATGTATGTTAGGGATTAAAGTTCCAGGCATGCTGAGGCACTAGGCAAGACTTTTAAATTTTACAGGAGAGTAATTTGAAGTTTAAAACGCAAAATGATAGCTTCCAACAGTTAAAAGAGACTATCTACTTTCTTTTATCAGAAAAAGACAAAACACTGAAAAAGAAAAAAAAATCGATTTGCTGATTTTTGAAACAAAAAGCCTTTATACTCTAATCATTAATTTATTTTAAGAGATAAAGCATTAATCAAAATATTCTACTATATTTAGCAGTACCAGTCGGCCAGATTCTGTCCAAACATCCTTTATTTTCTTCTCCTGTCCGGAACAACATCCGGACTTCTAAAAAATGTCTCTATTTGCAGCTTATAAACTTTAAAATATAGCTTAATGATTGCTACTTTAATGTTATATGATACTAATCATATTTATGATTAGGAAAGAAAAACATTCTAAACCAGCATATGGTTTCAGTTATAAGAAACCGATTTTTAATCAGAAAAATGCTGTTTTTACAATCTGTTTTGGTATAACAGGTATAATAATGCATCTTAAATAGTCAAATTTTAGCACGAAGAGGCTTTAAAAGGTTTTCATTTTAATGTTCAATTGCATTTTGAATTATATTTAATTTTTCTCTCCTCTTTTAAACTTTGATCTGTAAAGCATAATATTAAGCAAAGACAAATGAATTCTTTAAAACTTATATAAAGTTCTATGAAATGAAAAAAAAAAAAAAAACCGTTTACCACACAAGTGTGATCAAAAGTTTCTGGTACCTCCGCCCCCTCCCTTTACTGTTCATTGTGATAAAAGTTAATCAAACCTATATGTGCGCGAAAATTTCGAATTAGTTCAAAATTGTCAAATTTTGCACTAGTTATGAAAAGCACATCAGTAGACGAATCAAACATAGTGTTATATTCACTCGCAGTGCACACATTTACAAATAAATAAATTTAGCCTGCATTAAAAATGAACACGAAAAATATAATATTGGAGTGTTAGAAAGATACTTATTTGAAAAATGGGTAGAAGAATAACGTAAAATCTTTAAGCATATTTTTTTTTCCATTTCTGAGAGATTTCGCCAGTTTTAATTTTATCGATATGTTTTATTTTTATTGTTGCTACTAGTTTTGCTTTTACAGTATTGAAATTGGTGTCTCCCTATGGTGACTTTACCAAGTCCAATACAGACCGGAAAAAATTTGAAAAACTTTTGCAAACTTCGTACTAAAGACAAAAAACAACGACAAAAAAAAAACTTCAAACATGGCCCACTTGCGTTAATCTCGCTCACAGATCCAGGGCTGCCCATAAATGATGTCACACTTTTACCAACATATTTGATCCCATTTCTCCCTTTGTTCCATGTCACTTAAAAAAAACTTAAAAAAAACTTAAAGTCAACTTAAAAAAAAAATACGTGATTCACAATTCCTAACATCCACCCTTCCCCTTGTCAAACGGTCCCAACTCCACCAATCCGGCTCTCAATCAAAACGTGACATCATTTATGAACAACACCTTTTAAAGAATGATAACTTATTTTACGAACAACGGCACAACAAACCAAATAAAAACTAAACGTCCCGATTTGAATCCTTTTCCGTTCCTGATTTGGAAAATCTCTTTTTTAGGAAAAGTCCTCCCCCATGAGATGTATTATTTTAGTCTAACTATCACTGATAAAAAGTAAAGACTAAAATAGCGACGTGACATAAAAAAGACGTACGATAATCTCATATTCTTGCGTATTTAATTTAAATAATTTCATTGCCCATGCGTGCTTATTCAATAACCCTGAGTAAATTATAAATAAATCCGAATGTATCCCTGAAACAGCAATCATCAGACTAATTTCATTAATGATACTGCAGCTGAAACGTTATTATTAATGAAATAAGTCAGCTTTGAAACATAATACGCTTCATAATTCTTCAAATGCCTTTTCCCTTAAGTGAACGAGCTAAAGAAATCAACATAGAAAACATTTTTGATGCGAATGATTGTCTAAAGCAACGGTAATGAAATTACGCCACGCGTTATTTCTTCTAAGACAGTCCTCTAATAACTAATGAACTGACACAGTTAGCTATCCCAACTTCATGAATAAATCATGAAAATATCTCATATAAAATTCATTCAGCAAGGGTAGGAGATCTAAATGAAAGTATTTTTGTTAAGACACGGATCTTTATTCAAAACCGAGATAGCTCAATTGTTTGTCTTTTAACTGTGATCTTTAGGTTGTTTGTTTTAAGAACAATTCACAAAATATTAATCGATTGCATTTTTTCAATCATTTTTCTTTACTATAGACTCTACAATACTCAAATACAAACGAATTTCTTTTTTTTTTAAATACGAAAGCACAACGAAATCTATAAACTTTTGCGTTTAACTGTATTTAATCATTGAAAGTTATAAATGTTTAACTTAAATTGATTCCAAAAGAACCAAATCTAATTTTTAAAAAAAATTGCACAATATTTCCTTCTTTTTTAGAACACAAAGAAAACTATTTTCACTTGACAAATTTGTTAATTAAAGTTTAGCTACCTCTGTTTAGCCAGAATCTCTTCTTGCGATTTTCGTCAAGACAGAGTGAGACTGAACTTTTAACACATTTTTGGAACAAAATATTTTGAAAATTTGTCTTTTTTTCTTTTTTCTTTTCTTTATTTCTTTCTTTTTTTCTTTTCATATTTAAGAAACGTTTAGACACTTATTATTATTTTTTTCTGTCAAAATGATGTTGTAAAACAGTTCACAGTCATTCAAATTTTACTACTTGGCAATTATGGTACACTTGTTTTATGACTACCTCGGCATTTTGGGACGGAAATTTTATTCAAACCTCTAAAAACTACGGTGTATCTCAAAAAGTTTGTTTTATATCCAGCAAAAAAGCTATTACATTTTTGCTACGAGCTGCATATAAATTCCTGTTTTAGCTAGTAATCATTTTTGTTTACCAATTTTCACTAGAGATTCTGAGGAAAATCGATAAGTAGTTGAAAGGAAATATCAAACAATTTCCATAGCCAAGTTTAAATGGTTCTCAAAATATATATGTTTTAGTTGTGTATTAAAACTGTAAGTTTTTAAGAAAAATTAAGCGTAATTTCTAAAATTTGTAGAATAAAACACTTGTTTTCTAAGGATTTAACGATGTTCCTTCAATCAAGATCGGTGTTAAGTAGTTGTTAGAAAGCGAAAAAACAATTTCCTTTTATTCTATAATTTTTCTTCAGAAGATAATGAAACCATTTTGGCATCATTATTATAAAATGCGCATTGTCTTTAAAAAAGATTTGCGCTTTCACTCCGAACAAGAACATTTTTTTCTGCAGTAACATTTTTCACCCAGGAAATGTGTGAACATCTGGTTTAACGATTATTTCAGGGTGTTCACTTTTGTGGTTACAGTCTAATTTTGGACATACTCTATGTTTACAATGTTTATATATATATATATATATATATATATATATATATATATATATATATAATCAAAAATACAAAAAGGAAAGAATGAAATGGCGAACCAAGGACTGGCACGTCATCAGGGGGAGGACCAGGTCCCTGGTTCGCTTTAAAGGATTTAAATCTACATTTGGGGATTCAGCGGGTCGCATGTGACTTATAGACCGAAAATTGAGTATTGTTAATGTTGAACTTATGTTTTATAAACTGATCGTGTAGACTGCAATTATCTACCGAAATCAACTTCGTAGGTAAATAAATGTAATGTTTCCATTTACCTCCTAAGGTCTAGAGTAAAAAAAGCACGCTTTGGTAAAAGAAAATATGATTTCCTTCTGCAACAAACAGTCATAAAATACATTTTTCATGAGCAGTTACTTTCAAAGCGTGAAGATTAAACACAAAGAGGAAAATTGTAGCTCCTAATGCGTTCGAAAGAAAAGATATATTTAAAGGTGAAGCATTTTAATTATGTTTTCTCTTACCCTAATTGTCAATTGCTTAAATAAGAGAATCAAAGCACTTTGAAAGAAAATCCAGCACACATTACGCAAAAAAATTTTAAACTTCAAAACATATTATCTTAATAAAACTTAAATATATACTAAAATTGACCATACCTTTATTAAATGTATTTAAAACTTCAAAAAAATTAAATGAAGCACTCAAAGTAGATCAATTGATGTAATAAAATTAACCAATCACTAATGTAATGAAATTAACACTTTATTAATTTATTAATCGTGCCAAAAATCAACTTATATCAAATTAATCGTTGACATCGTTGGTTTAAAGATTTATCTGAACTCAGTATCGAATCCTCAATAATAGCAATAGAATTTATTAAGTGTAAGGAGTTTATTTATTTATTTTTCTTTCCTATTTCAAATGCATTACGTACCCTGAAGCTCTCTTGTAATTCGGTAGAAAGTTTAAAGGTCAGATGAAGAAGCAACTGTGGACAAATAAAGTCTCTACGTAGGCGTCGTCTTTGCCATAGGTAATCAAAAAGAATTCCGAACGAAGTGTATCTATGATCTCTGCACAGATTTTGTATGACTTAAAGTAAAAATATGTTGATTTTTGAAATTAAAGGAATATTCAAAGTTTAAACTTCATAAAAAAGTACATTGCCAGTAACTTAAATAAGATTAACGTTTTAGTTTTACGTGCGTTTTTTCTTTTCTTTTTCTAGCTGATATAGTTTTCTTTTGCATCATAAATATTGACATTCTTGAGTGAAAAAGACAATTTTTTCCCTTTATACTAAATCGCCATGTTTCAAGTTTTTTGACTCATTTTCAAAAATATTATCTCTGGTTCCTCAATTAAAGATTTAGATGAAACATTTTGAAAATGCAAGATTTTCAAAAAACGAAAGATTCTCACAAATAAGGCGGCGACCTTCATTTTATAACAAGCTGCAGCAGGATTAGGATTGGGTGTTTAAAAGAGTGCGCATTTTCAGCATGTGAACTTATTTCCGCAGAAAACCTTTAGAAACCAGAAGTGTTTAAGGAATATGTAGCCGAAGTTTTGTACTATAGGACAGTATCAGCTGACGTCATTCTGGTAGACAATCAAATACCACGTGCTGATGACAACTAAGAATGCTTGAAACGCCGTCTGCATTTCTTATCGATGATTTGCTCTGTGAACTTTTTTCCTGTAGATTTGATTTATTTTGGTCAGTTATTTCCTCAGTTTTATCTTGTTTTGTTTGTATTTCATACTGATGTTTCATTTTCAACGCATCAATCATTTAAAAAAAGTATTATTTACTAAACTCTCCGTGTTTTTAACCACTGAGTAGAATAACAACAAACTGTCTGCTAATATACTTGTTTTGGTAGGATTTGATTGCTCTTAATGCATTAAATATTTATAAACTGTGGAGCTATCGATCCTTTTTTTTTTTTTTTTACTTTTTTTGTATTTGTACTTTAAGCTAGACACGCATCTATTTAACCCCTTCAGACCTGGTGTCCGGTATACCGGGCATCAACTTTGAACAGCTGCTAATCATTTAATAATTGACTTAATTGCTTGATTTTTTTTGTAGTTGACAATTTGCAATCTGCTTGTTATTATCTAAGCGAAAATTTCTGCTTTTGGGATTGGCAACATTCCCAAAAATGGATTGAGAAACTCGGATTGGGTTGTTTTTCCAACCATACACTCTCGCCGAAAAAAGTTGCTTTTTTTCTGAATTTTCTAAAATCGTATGATTTTTTATTTATCATTTCAAATGCTTATATTATGTTTTGTTATTGTTTGGAGAATATTTTACGACAAAGTTTGAGTGATGTTTTATATATTTTTTTGCTGAAATATTAATTTCAAAATATGTATCTGGAAAATTGGACACGTCATAACTCTTTTAATTTTTTACTCACAAGTTCAAAATTTTGTTTGTGAGATGCTCTTAGCCATAGTACTTTGTGTACCAAATAAAAACATTTTTGGTTAAATATTTCATAATTCCGACTGAAGGGGTTAAAATTCATTTTTACTTAATAAATACGGATCCTAATTGTTAATGATCTTGATTTTATCAATATATCTTCCTTTTGCTTTGTTATGAAAACTTTCACAAGACTCAGAATGCATTTTACAGTTAAAAAAGTATAAATAAAACAGCTGCGCACTCGCAATACCATGCTACACATACGGTAAACATGGAGTTGCTTGTCCACCAGGAACAGTTGCCAGGCTCTGTTCATGTGGCTGCTACTGCCCTATACACATGATTCTCCTCATTTAATGTGTCATATAGCATTTCTGCGTATTATACAACCGTAGTTGCCTAGTATATTATTCATTTACTGTACATATTTAAGTCTTCATCTGTCAAAAAGTAAATGCTACAAAAACTACAGTTATCAATACTTTCCACTTACAAAATAAATAAATCAATAAAATAAAGGGTGATCACACTAATCCTGAGGAAAATTGTTACAACAGCGATTACATTTTTCAAATCCGCAGCGTTCGAGGAATATGCAGTCGCATTTCTGTGCCTTAAACAGGATTATTTTCATTTAATGTGTCACGTAACATTTCTGCAAGCTATACAATCGTACAGTTATCTAGAATATTATTCAAATATTATACATATTTAAGTCGACGTTTGTCAAAAAGGAAATGCTGGAAAAACTTTTTCTATCAATACTTACTATTTTAAACAAAAAAAGAAGGTCTGACTCAGAAAGTAGAAAATCGGTGATTAAGGATCCAAATTGAGGCTATAAAGCTACATGTGCTTGAGAATCATTGAGTATTTGAAGGTATATTTCGCTTCACAAATGAAAACCAGTTATTGTTACAGTAATGCATCGAATCCCTTGTGCTTAAGTTACTTTGAGCATAAAAAGAAAATATAAGTTCAAAAACATCGCTGCTCTAAATAAAACAACTTGTTTATTTTAATATTCATTATTATTTCCTAGATTAACAGACATCTTCATTCGTCTCAAGAACTTGAAGTTGCAAAGGTTTTAGAACAAATTTGCTAAAAAAAACTTTTCAACAAGGATCAATCTTCTAAATCTAATACTCTAAAATGATGTCAGATTCAATCATTTATGCAAATAGTATTAGGAAACTTCACCAGTAGTAAAAGAGATAATAGTGAATCAATTGAGGATTTAAATAAAGTTAGGTAGTTAATTTTAAAATTTTTGTATCAATTAATAACTATATTTTTTTTAAATCCTCTTTTTGAGGAGTCAATATAGCGTAAGAAGAAAAGCAAAATAGGGAATTAGTAAAAGAGGAAATAAAAGCGAAATTAATTCTTTTAAAAACGTGTTGATTGAGAAGTAAATAGATGATTGACTTAAGCACAGATACAGGAAAAAAAATAAACATTACATAAAAAAGGCATATAAAATGGCAGAAATGTTTTGTACGTTTGAAGCACACATTCAGAAATATATATATATATATATACATATATATATGCATTTGTGTGTGCATTACGCTTTTAAACAAGTGAGTTTCAGAAAAAAAATGACTGATATATACTTCCATGTCGTATTATAAAAACTGCTTTGGTCTGGATGTAGAATTAATTCAACATCAGCTGCAGCTGTTTATTTAGGTAATAATTCCTCCTTTTCGCAGCAATATTTGTTATTTTATGGGTAAAACAAGGAAATATCCGACTATAAGTATGGGGCTACATTTTGAAAACAGCAAGCTATATGTAAATAAGAGTTATGTATTTCTACTCAAAATGCAATTTTTGTGAAACTCTCAATAATGATATATAGATGAAGTGGCGTAAATGGGACATAAATGTTTCTTGGTCCAATACTATAATAGGTTTAACTTTTAGTGATATAGAAACAAGACACATGTAGCTTGCATCTTTGATGACATCACCTGTAGGGAAGTTAACTCACTTCCATCAAAGCTTCAAATTTGAGATAGTGTATGTTAAGGAGAAAATTCATGAATGAATACTATCTTTTTAAAAAATGTTTCTACTTTTAAAAAATGTCAGTAGTTTATTCAGTGGTGTATCTCGAGCTTGTAAATAGAGGCGTGCACTTTTCTGATAGGGGAAAGACTTAGTTTCATCACTAAAACTATCTTTAAGTGACATCTTCTGTAACATTGTTGCAAAAAAAAAAAACACATGATTTCAATAATAAATATGCATATAGTTTGCTACTTTTTCAAAAAGAAAAAAAAATCTTTTCTTTAGTTGCTTAAACATTGGCTAACGATAATACATAATACCACCTATCCTTATGTTAGTTTTACTTATAACTATGCAACTTATCAATCTGACGTTCTTCTATACTTCAGATGCCACATAACAAAGTAGGCATTAAACAGAAACTAATCTCGCAGGCTTTGAGATTTTTTAAACTTGGCCTTACGACAAAATTTAAAAACTTGACTTTGGGACCACGGTAGAAAGAGTTGGGTCTCGTTGGTCCGTTTTTTTAATTTTAATTTTTCATCTTATCGAAAATGATGAATTTATCATCTTATCAATTGAGCACTTCGATTTTCGATAACGGGTTTCTCTAAATATTTTCTATCATCCTAGATTATTTTGAAAATATTGAATTGATTACTTTTTTCTAATATTAATTTTTTAACGAAACCTTATAAAATGGACAAATGTGTCCCGTGCGTGGGGTACATTGGTTCGCCTCACAGGGCATGTTGGATAGTACTAAGCAAACTACTTCTGTTATATTTTTAGAGATAAATATTGTATCCAATATTATAACTAACGTATGTTCTTTTGTGTACAGAATAAAAAAAAAAAAACATTAAGTTTGACGATCGCAATGTCTTATACTAAATTGAATTTAGTTGATGATATTTAATTAATTAAAAACAGGGATGAGTTGTGTCTAACAGTACACAAATATTTTTTCTAGTTCAAAAGCAAAATTAATTATTTAACATTCATTAAAAAAGTAACAACTTAAAGTAAACAAAAGATAGTTAAATGATATTTGGGAACAAAAAAGGCTGTTACTTCCTGAGCAGACATAGGGTGTTGGAAGAATAAGATATATCAATTTTGTGCAGTTGCATCAATATTTGCTGAGGAATACCAACATTTTTTTCTTCATCATCAAACGATTCCAAAAAGAAAAGAAGTCTCATAAATTACATGCTTTAAAGAAAAGTACAATAAAACTGACGTCTTTAAGTTGAAATTAAATAAGGAAAGTGAAATTAGATAATCTAAAGAAAAAAATTACTTTTTCTTGCAATCATTTTTAGCTTCATTTTGTTTCTATACAGAAATCTTGCTTCGCAAAAATTTATGTTTGATACCAGAACTTTAGTATAAGATGTTTAGTACAGCATGTATTACACATTTCATTCTTTAAAAATAATTGTCTGCAGAATTTTACGACAATATTTGTAAATATTTTTTAAATAGTAAAAAAGTGCACATACGAAACATATATTCTGGTAAAATTTATTTTAGTACTTTTTTTTATTATTAATTAGAAAAAATACCTTTTTTCAAAGTTTTTATTTTATTTTTAAATATATGTGAGATGAAAAAAAAACAAGACTTATATACAAACAACTAGAATAATTAAATTGGTACTAAGAATGAAGCAAAGAAAAACGTTTTAAATGGTGAAGTTTGGATGCAGTACATTGCTTCACGGAAAAAGTAGACCTATGATATTATTTGTGTACCCATGTTCTTAGTCTTAATAAATATTATATTTTTTCCTTGTGATAAAAAATTAAAAACTGCAATTGATTGTGGACTAAAAGAACTTAGTTTCAGATATGAGTTCAGTTTATTTATTGCAGTCTTGATGAAAACCGCTAAAAAGGTAAAGTTGCAGATTACCAGAAAATAACTTAGCACTACTGAAATAGCACATCAGTATAGGATTTCTAGGTCTCTAATATTTCTTGATAATAAATAAAATAAAAAATATCAATAGTAGTGTAATAATTGAGAGTGGGCCACTGTGCCCCTTGGAACAACGCATCAACGAGCCCCATTTCCCCCTACACCACTACCCTTTTCGTATCTAAATTTTTTTCAAGTTTCAGCAATTATGTACTGATATCCTTCAATAAAGAAAGTAAAAACAGGTCCAAGGAACCCAATTTTCTCCTCGTTATGTGTGTGTATAATGTACGTATACACCACATAGCCAAAAGTGTTGAACCCTTTTTAAAGTTTATATTTTTTAGTATTTTTCAAGAAATAAACGAATTGTACTGAAAGGTTTGTCACACTAAAGTTATGCTTCAGATATCATTTCACAATGAAAATAAATCAAACATGCATTTAGAGAACCAGAAACCGAAAAAGAATGTTTTCTTATCATCCTTCATCCTAAACAGCTAAAAAAAAAGCTGTAAATTTAGGAACTCAATTTACTTCCTATGTAAAATTACTTAACGGCTTCTTGTAAAAAGACCACTTACATTCATAAATATCTTCACATTTTTTTTTAAAAATATAAGCTTCATTTGCAGTTTTTAACTCATAATAAGCAGATTTTTCATTCAAACCTTACCAAACTTTCAGAAACTTGACAGCATGCGGGAGAAATTTTTTACTAAAACTTAAAACAAAAGTACTGAAAATTAATTCAAACTTTCAGAAAAAGTTGTTTGAAGATATGCATTTGTAATTGTGTGGATTTTAAACAACGGTTAAGATTACACTTACAGTAGAATATTTTTTAAATTTTTGAATAGTGACACACATTTTTTTTTCTTTGCAAAAATTGATCAGCACGTTTAAAACGTACGAATGATAATGGAACATTCAACACGTGAAAAGAATTATCGGTATGAACCCTTTGTAAAGATAAGTATTTTAAAGAATATTGGTAACACAAAGAAAGAAGGATTTTCTATGAACTTTGCATAGCTTAGAGAATTAGTAGTATGGGCACCACTCACAAAACACCACGTGCAAAAGCATCCCCTAGCAGCATAATCTCATCGGCCGATGATCGGCCATTCATCGAAACCCGATGAAATTCTCATCGGCCGGTGATCGGATTTCGATGAGTTTTCATCGGGAATTGCTCCAATATGTCTCATCGGCCAATCAGAATTCGAGCAGCAAAATCCGATGAGTTAACGATGAGATTTGGAGCAATTTACGAGCAGTGCAGTCCCGTGCCGATGAATTTAGGATCAATTTTGGATGAAAATACGATGAGAGTTGGATCAATATACGAGCAGTGTAGTTCCGTGGCGATAAATTTTGGATCAAAATACGATGAGAGTTGGATCAATTTAAAGAAAAAAGAGAAAAAAAGAAAAAAGAGCGCAGTTTAGTACCGTGGCAGTGAATTTTAGAACCTCTTTTTTATTTCCCCCAACCATTTGCGACTGGCCAACTCCAGCATCGAGCCCGAGTTATCGGCGCGGAAAGCCAACGCTCTACCACCACGCTAACAAGTCTACGAATAATGAGACCAACACTGCATATTTAACAAAAATTTGAGATTTGGAAAATTTTCATCAGAAAATTTGATCTTTACGACCTCTTTCCGATGAAATCTGTAGCTTGGCATATTTTCATCGGGAAATTTGAATGGAAGTATATAGTTTTCCAATAACACATAGCTCGGTTAATTTTCATCGGGAAATTTGATCGGAAGGATATCGTTTTTCGATGGAATATAGCTCATCTTATTTTCATCGGGAAATTTAATCGGAAGGACATCGTTTTTCGATGGAATTTTGCTCATCTTATTTTCATCGGGAAAGTTGATCGGAAGGATATCATTTTCCGATGGAATTTTGCTCATCTTATTTTCATCGGGAAAGTTGATCCGAAAGATATCGGTTTCCGATGAAAAGTAGCTCATCGAAAACCGTGCTCGGATACTGATCGGAACGATGTCGTCGTGCGTTACGGGATCAGTTTACGAGGAGTTAGTTGATCGGCCGAGCAAAATCCGATGAGTTGATGCTACTTGGGTCGTTTGTAGGAAAAAAAGCTTTCAAATCTATAGTGGGAAGAGCTTCTTTTGTAGATGTTAGCAATTTTCGTCACACGCCATTCATTCCTGCGTTTCTTGTGGTTTTTTCTACACGCACATCAATTTGCGCAAGGAAACAATGGATGTTGCTATTCAAAGTTTTTGAATTGAGCCCTGAGGTGTTAGAAACCTTCACAATGTCCAGCTCATGCCTTCAAACAGCAGTTTAGGACTTTTTTTTTCAAATGATTAAACAGTTGGCTCACTATGTTCCCGTGTATAGAGGACGTTTCTTTTGGATTATTCTGCATTACTCTTACAGCATTTGAAAATGCTAAGAGATATATTTCTGAAGAGAATATATAACAACGTGTTAATTCCTTGCCATATCGAGTTTCAGTTTGGGGAGCAAAAATTAGACCGCAGTGTCTACAAAAACGTGCACAATGAGTGATAAACTCTTATATCGAATTATGAAAAACTCTTCTTTTGTACGGAGAACCCACCTGAATGTAATTAATGACTGCATTTCTATTTTTTGCTTCGAATGCTATATTCATGTAGCAAATGTTGAGTCATTATTATAATAGTGGAATATTGTACACTGCAAGAAATAAACTGCTGTTTTTACAGTATAATTTTGGTAGCCGAGGTTCCAATTTAAAACTGTAAAATACACAGTAAACTAGCAAGCAGTTTTACAGTTTCTTTCTGTAAAGTTAAAAATTTTACAGTTTATTGCCATAAAATGTAGCTGTATTATACTGTAAAAACAACAGTATAATACTGGCAGCAGAGATTCCAGTTTAAAACTATAAAATGCACGTAATAGTGTTAAATTCGCAATTTTGCAGTTTAGTACTGTAAAAGTAGAAATTTTTACAGTTTACTACTGTAAAACTAGCAATTTTTACCGAATATTACAATAAAATTTGTTGTATTATACTGTAAAAACAACATTCATTTTTTACAGTGTATATAGAAAAATCTATAATTTATAACATAAAATCAAGAACACAATGCATTTAGTATCAAGTTATATAGATGTATCGTCATCCTACTCCATAAAGCAATAATCTAAAGTCTCCCTACAAATAATATCAACATAAAACCTAGCTTGGGAAGAGTATACAATTACTTACTAAAGCAACAGACGCAAGAGAAAATCTAAGAAAAGACTTAAAAAAGTACAGAATAAGATATCGAAAATTCTAGCTGATTCTGTCTCTTGCTTGCAGCTGTTCGGAAATCAATGTTCCCATTGTTCACTTTTTGTCTCAGGCAAAACTGTTTCTTTTCATTTTACCCACAAAAATAACTTTCATTATCAAATTCAAAAAGCGTGGTGCTTTCTATTGATTTAGAAGTGTGGGTGCTATGATAAAATAGATAATTGGATAGCTGCTGATGTTATCGATTTTCTTTCAAGTGAATGCACACTAATGATTTGCAGAATTCAAAATATGTAAAGAATGAATCAACTGGACACAGGCTTTCACCTCTATTCGTATGTCTAAAATACTTGTAGAACAATCTTTGAAAAAACTACAGTTGTAAAACATTAGTTTATTGTTTGCTATATAGATAGAAGGGTTACAAGAGGAAAAAAATATAATGGGTAAAATTCAGATTTAGTTGTCAATGATCTGTCTAGCACCCCTCCTTTCCCGAACATTTGGAAATCTCTTATTTAAAAACTTTTTCGTCTGTGACGTAATTTTTTGTTGCGCAGTTGTCGTGTCCAACCCTTGACGTAATAGTTTCTGCGTACCTACTCTTCCTGTTCTGTTTATTTACCCTCACGTTTCTCGCATTCCTGGTTCACTTGACTGGTGTCAGTGAACCATCATCTTTCTGCACTGATGATGGGGCTTCATTCATAATAGCCCCGAAATAGCTATCTGCTAGAGTTTTCTAACTCTATTTTAACCTTTTATTTGTACTTGTAGACACGTTGTCTTGTATTTTTAACTTTATAATGGGTATACCTGATAAAGAGGAGTAAAAAAATGTATAAGCTTGCTTCAATAGTGCTCCATTAAATGAACCTTTATTGATGTTGCTAAAAAAAAACTTTTAAATAAAACTCTTACAAGTTTCGTTTTTTTAATTCCACGATTAAAGGCAGCGAATTTGAATGCGAGGCAATATTTGCTCAAAGTGTGCTTCGTCCAACGTTTGTTTAATCACGTAACATTGGTTGCAAACACACCGTCTTTGATGTTTTCTTATTAAAAGGAAACATATGCTAACGAAAAGTGATTTTTGGAATTTAAAGTTAAAAAAAAGAAGGATATATACTAACTGTAATATATACAGAGGCGAAAAAAAAACTACATCACTTGCAAAAAAAGTGTTAAACCGTGCAAATAATGTTTTCATGGGAATGCTTTATGCATTGGCAGTTTTTTTCTGATAAAATACAGTTTCAGGATTAATTTCAATCACATTCTGTTACTATTGATTAATTATTTACTATTAATTTCTTTGAAAACTGAAAGAAGATGAAAAATGTATTATTTAATAAAAAGTGGAACATGCAATGGATGCAAATTCCAAAGGTAATTGTGAACTTGCAATCCTATTGAATAACTTTAGAAGTGTATACGACAGATCTTTAGTAGATCCTCCATAAGCTGCATGGAGAGCTTTGCAATGGTTTCGACAAAGGGATGTAAACTTCTGAATGTACTTCTACCTCTTTCATTAAAACAGAGCCTAGTAAAGCCTTCTTGTAATTTTTATTAATGTCAAGATTCTTAGCTGCAATTTTAAAGACATTATATACGAACAATTTTCAATTCAGGGTAAATCTAAGTCCTATCTAAAGCTTTAATGCTCGACTTACTCATGTAGGACAACTCATAAAGCGTGACATTTCTGGAAAAGTTATATGTTTTCAATATCTGTTTTTTTGTAGAGATGAAAACTTTTTATCTAGACAACAAAATCATTCATGAAAAAATTAGGTTTGAACGTACCGGCTTCACCGTTTTACAGAAAAAAATTGAGAAATTTCTCTTTTGGGATTTTGTTGAAAAATGCAAATTCCGGCTCATTTCAAAAGATTCTAATTAGCTGGGTTTAAACAATTTAACCAAGCTCTCGGTATAAACGGATGCATATTCACTATTTCCTTTGTAAACTTCAAGCTCCCCACCCCTGTGATAGATCATTTTTAAAACTACAGAATTTTTTCATATTTTAACAAACTCTTCTCTATCTCCTACAATATATTCGCTAAGTACAATCCAGCTTATTTATGAATGACCTTTTTTCACCAAATTTACAAGTTTGCATAACTAAAACCTTATAAACTTCGGAAAATGAGTTTTTCCCAATTTCATAAATTTAAGTACATTTGTATATGAGAAAAATATGGCATTTAAGTATTATATTAGACTGGGATTAGTCCTGAGCAGGGACGTCATTTCAAGTTTTTCCAGGGGGGGGGGGCAAAGGGTCCAAACTCAATGCAATTTAATCGGAAAACATCAAAAGCCACGCCCACTTATATGTAAATACATTAATTTCTCAAAGTCATGGGGGGGGGGGCAATTGACCCCCCCCCCCCTGCTCTCCTAAATGACGGGCCTGGTCCTGAGTTGAAATTTGTTGGAATATAATGGGTGCAACAATGCTGCTGAAAAGCTTGCTAAAAAAAAAAAAAACCTTCAAGAAGCATTGTGAAGCTCTGATTCGATGAATTTAGCCAGGCGTACATTCAGAAGTCGTATCTTCTACGTGAGACGAATATAAAGCTGTCCTTGCAGCTCGTGGGGGATCTACTTAACGTTGAAGTGTTCTTCATAGAGGTATGTACTTCTCGTTATTTGTTATATGATTGTAGTTGGAAAAAGCTCACAAGGACTTTTGCCTTGTGTATGGATTGCTTTGTTCCACGTTTTCTTAAATACTGTAATTTTCTTCTTTTAACATTTTAAAATTTATTGAGGGTAAAAAAAAAAATTCCATCTTAACAAAATGTGATTTGGATTAATTCTATTGCTATTTTATAAAAGCAATTCCTGCCTAGCATAAAACATTAACATAAAAAGCATTTGTTCCCTTTTCCAGTCTTTCGCAAGTCACTCATTTCTTTCTCGTCACTTTTATGCACGGCCCGTCCAGAAACTATCTTAATATCAAAATGAAGTCCTCTGAACTTTAATCAAAAAATCTTTAAACTCAACTTTACACACCAACTCTTGTCCCTAACCCAAATCTCGTTTCTGACGCAAAGTCTATAAAAGAATCGACATAGAACAACGGATAGTATTTCAACCTAATATATTTTATTTGTCGACCATCACCGCACACGTTAATTCGGAATAATTATCTTGAAGTTCCCCTCGAACCGGATTTTAATTGCAGACGAAGCTGTATCCCACATAATCCTTAAATAGAACCTGAGAAAGTAGTTTTCCGTACGTGCAGTTAATCGTGTTCGCGGCATTAATTTGAGCGAAATGTGTTTTAAACATATCAGCTATAGTTCTGTATTCTAATGAAATACAATGGTAAATGGGATTAGGGATTGAAATTGCACCAGTTCTCAATTTTAATTAAATGAAATTAATTGTAAAATCCATAACTTATCTGCATTGTTGTCTTATTGTGATAGATAGATTATTGAAGCGATTATTTCCGTGCTGTAGATTTTGATTAATGACCATATGTTCAATTTATTAGTAGAAACATTTTGTTTTCGATATGAACATTACTCATGCCTCCTTTTTATTTATTTTTTTTAATATGGAGGCGCTTTGTTATTTTAGCATTATCTTTTTCAACGCCGCGTTCTTTTGAAAAATGTTAACTAATAAGTAGACTATCATTGTCTATAACACAGTACGAATATAATATGGCGAATATACATTAGTTAAGGAAATTTAAGAAATCAATTGCCTTAACTCATTAAGGTCCGTGGGACAAACCTGTCCCCTGAGTTCAATTAAAAAAAATAGAATTATAAGTGATTAAAAATTATATTTTTCATATTGTTGAGACGTAAGAATCTTAATATTTTCCAGTGTGTATAACTATTGTTTAAGAAATAAATTGTAATTCAATTTGAAACTATCTCAACTGAAATACATCTATTAAAAGCGTTGCCTGTCCAATGTCATGCTTTCATTTACGACTCCCACTTACTGATGATTAAATGAAATATCATAGGTAGTATTAAAATATCGAAATATTTGTGAGGCTTAGTCATAAAATAATCAAATTTTGAAAAATAATAGTAGTTATGCATATTCTGTGAACCATAAAGGCACATATGTTACCACTCCCATTTGCACAAAATCGGCAGATCAAGTTTTCGCAAAAAGTCTTTATGGCGCCATTTAATAGCTTTATGCGTACAAAATTTCCATACTCAACCGCAAAGCTTGTGGTCCTCACAGTGTTAACAGTTGAGTGATGGCGTCACCAGTGTCTCTCTCTTTTTTTTTGTCGTGTGCCAGCCAGGCTGGCAATATGGGGTGCGCTGCTTCACTTTTCTAACTGCACAGTAATTTGGTGTGAAGTTCGACTTCCACAGTACACGCACACGCATGCCATAGGTACCCGTTTATAGGGTATGCAACCTTTCACATCACAACAACACATTCACACAAAGAAAGGACAAGGACAGGAGAGAGAAAGCACATCCATGCCCAAGCCGGGGCCACACCATCCGTGGCAGACTGCTCTGACCACTAAACAATGTGGCGGCACCAGTGTCTCTACTTTCCCAATTTGAATGTGAGGCTGAACGGAAGGATTAGAAGAGTGGCCTGTTGCTGCAGTTTGAAGACAATGATTTTACGTTCTTGCATGATCAGTTATTCCTACAGATTTCACTCCAACTGTAACGATTGTCCCATTAGATATTGCGCTTGCGCGCTTCAAAGCATAATCAAAAAAATATAGACCTCCAGAATTCAGGAGTTATTTTTGTTCATGAACCATCTTACCAGAAATGAGCAAGTGATAGTAGCTTTACAAGTTGGATTGTTTTCTAGACTTGGAATCTTTTGCAATGCCATGGTAGGAAAGGCAGAAACAAGCAGTGCATCGTTTAGTGTGACAGAGTGAAAGCAGTATAAAATGATTAAAATAAAATGGAGCAAACACCACGAGCTTCTGAAAAAATGCATTAATTGTAGACGCATTTTAAACAGAAGCTTAAATACAATGATACAAACTGAAGAAATTAGAACCAAAAGGTACTCCAGTAGATAAGGAAAAAGACATAGGGCGGAATGATTCAAAAAAAAGGTTTAAACATTTAGCTTTTAGTTCAAAAGAATGACAACTTTTTTTCAATAATTGTGTTCTGTCGTTAAAACACTTCAGAATGAGTTCTAAGTAAAGAGGCTGTACTAATAAACTGATAATAATATAACGCAGAAAGCTGTTACTACTACAAATCAAAATCAAATACACTATTGTATTTTTGAAAGGCTAAAATTAGCTTGCATTTAATAAAGTAGTTACTATAATCACTTATATATTCGCATCTGTAAATCAGTTTCAAATGTACAATTTTTAGCCATAGAGAAAATTAAGCTTTCAGTTAAATCTCCCCTAATCTGACCCTAAATATGTTAAATTGATGTTAATTTGAATTAACTTTCACTTTCTGGGACAACTTCAGAGTTTACTGAATCAAACGTTCGATCAAAGTTCATATTGCTTCCTTCAAATAAAAAAAATCGTTTCGCTGTCAATTTACGTTATAAAAGTGGAGAATAAAAACCTCGGAATTCAGTCTCAAATCTAGAAAAATAAAGTAAAGACCATTCTCTCAGTAAATGTCAATAAACATTGAGAGAAAAATGACAGAAATGTAAGCAGAAGGTTTAAAGACTTCTTTTTAAGAAACATGTTTTTGAAGAATACACGATGCTCAATACTAAATGGGATACTTAGAACGCGCACCTGTGGACGTTGTAAGTGCTTTTTTTTCCAACAAATTAAACTTACAGTGAAACGTTCGTGAAACATCGAAATGGGTGTAATTTGACTGTCTGAAGAAAGGTGTGCTTTTTTCAAAAGTTGAAGTTTTGACCCACCATCCATACAGCCCGTATTTCACAAGAAATTACTTTCATGATCTCATGCACCTTCTTTCGGGATAATTCTTGCACTCTATTTTTAGACAATATTCGAGAAGAAAGGGAAAACGAAATTCCTCATAGTTGCAGGCCATTATTAGCTTTTCTTAAAAAGATGCAACAGTTTCAATCGCAGACAGGCATCGAGCTTCAGCAGAGGAATCCAAACAATCTCGCCTGGCTACTATGAAGGCCGTAACAAGGGTGGTACCTACGTCAAAAAATACTTTGACCATTAGAGCTCATTATTTAATAGAAATCAGTTCTGAAGAGTTGTTTCCTTTTGTCTGTTTGTGTGTGTGTTGCTGAACTGAATTTACTTTTTGCCGACCGTAAAAGGTTTAGCTTGGATAAAGTTATTAAAAGATAATGCAGAGTTTGTAAATAACAATTGAGCTTTTTTCTCGCATAAACATCAGGGATTCTTTTCTAACATGTTCTCCCGATGAATTTAAATATATTATCAACTATAGAATTAAAAGAGACAATTAAAATAAATAATAAAGATAAATGATACTACTGAGAGAAGAAAGGAATTTAAAACTAAGAATATATATTTTTAATAATGAGGGCGATAAGCAGTATTTTTTTACAAATTGCTGAAGAAAAACGAAAAGCCGCCTTTTGCTAAGATAACAAAACATTCTATTCTGAAAAGTCCCTTAAACAAAAATGTATAAAGAAGCTAAAACTGCAAAATCATTCGTAAAATATTTTTTAGGGCATGAATTACATTAAATGTGTTTTAAAAGTTTGGTATTACTTTAAAACTTCTAGCAAAGTTCCAGTACAATTATATATAAAACTAAAAACTCGTCAAAACCTGACAACTATTTAAGCAGTCGGCACCATCCTTATGACTAAAAACCGCCGAATTAGCACTCGAGATATTTTTTTATAAAACGTGTACCTATACGGCACGGACGTAGGCGATTTTCTGCGTCTTTAAAAAGCCACCGACTGGATCCAGGTTTGAACCTGCACCTTTGAGACCAGCGTCAAACCACTGCGCTACTCTGTCGGCAATTTTTTGAACGTTAAACACGTGACTAAAAAGTGCAATGAGCATTTTAGTATTTAATGAACGTATTTAACAAATGTACAGTACTTCTTTAGAGACAAAGTTGCACAACCTTAGCAAGCGGGAGTTTAATTTAACCGAACTTATATTTGAAGACCCTTTCCTTGATAATTTCCTTTTGTACTAAACATTTTCAAAAAAAAAAAAAAAAACAATTATGAATTTTTTGCCGATTTGCTGAAAGTGGTGAAACAATTTTCGGGTATCATGTCTGACTTATGAAGTTTGATGAAGTATTGAAGAAAAGTTATTAAGTTCCGAACAAACAAACACCATTGAGAAATTGTATAGTATATGGTCATTCGACTACTTTGGCAATTTAAATATTAATCGGAATGGATAGAATTACTGCTTTGAGCATCGCGTGGTATTTTGCGTAGTGCACAGGAGTTCAGCAAGTTAACATTTTTTGATTAATATATTGATAATATATACAGGGTGTCCACTCCTATCGTGGACCAATAGCTAATTTCTAAACCGTTAGAGATACGCATATAGTTCATTAAGGAAAAAATCTCCAAATTACGAAAGGAATTTTGGCTCTATTCAATGTTTTTCAAAAAATCAAATTTTGAAAGAGTTACGAAATTTAGATTTTTATACAGCCCCCCAGTCCTATCAATCATATTTAGTAAAACATTCTTGGCACTGTAACGTTTAAAACTAAAAAAAAATCACTGTTCTACCACAAAAATTGACCGAGTTATGACGTTTTGAAAAATCAAGATTTGGCATTATTTCATGACGTCATCGAGAGATCACTAAAGGGACCGTATGCGAAATAGTTCAAAATCTTGATTTTTCAAAACGTCATAACTTGGTCAATTTTTATGTTAGAACAGTGATTTTTTTTTAGTTTTAAACGTTACAGTGTCAAGAATATTTTACTAAATATGATTGATAGGACTGGGGGGCTGTATAAAAATTTAAATTTCGTAACTCTTTCAAAATTTGATTTTTTGAAAAACATTGAATAGACCCAAAATTCTTTTCGTAATTTGGAGATTTTTTCCTAAATGAACTATATGCGTATTTCTAACGGTTTAGAAATTAGCTATTGGTCCACGATACGAGTGGACACCCTGTATATTTTTTCTCATATGCGACAGGCAGATTGTTCAACGTAAGAGCTGCTTAGCTTATTTCTCTTCTTATATAGTTTTCGTTTTACAAATAAACTATTCTACGCAATTTAATTTTGGTAAAATGCATAAAATAAAATTTTAAAGTGTGCAGATGCCGTTTTCTTTAAAATTGGGATTACTGATTAAACTCCTCTTAAGTTAGTTTATATATCTTCTACATATATACATGTATGCATATTTACTGTGAATATGCATGAATTTCTAGTAGAATCACGAATACAATATGCAAATTCAACTTGCAAAGGGTCAAAATTGTAATAAAAAATGTATGCATCTAGTAGATATAAGTAAGATATGTATAATTTTTGCATGGTCTTGGATTTATTTTTTTTTTAATTTTAACTGTTTTAATCTGCCAGTTGTTGTATCATGAATATGTACTAGTAACGTGCTTCATCATCATACATTTACTAAAAATAAAAATTACGGAAGTGACAATAAAGAACATGATACCTGCATAAAATTCACTTTCAATGCAAGCAATAACATATTAACAATAATTAGTAGTAATTGAAGCCTTTCCTTTAATTCTGAGATATGAAAGGCTAATATTAGAATTTACTTCATCACCAAGAAAGACATGCAATAACTAAACAGCAACATTTTCATCATAAGCTAAAGCACTTGATGAAATTGATTTGTTTTCGTATAATTACGATGTTTGTTCAATACCGCCAGCTTAGAAAAATAAGCAATTACTATCAACTGCCTCCGCTAAGTAAAGTACGTACATTCCTTGAATTATACAAACGCTCTTATTTACTCTTGCTATTTTAAGACCCCAAGGTCTTTCTGAGAAAACCATGACGAAAGAAAATATTTCCTCGTATTAAAATGAGACTTATTATAATGATTATGAAAATCTACCCAATGGAGGAAATAAATAAAGAGGTAGAAAATAAGATTTATTTTCTTTTTCTTTTGATGCAGAGAGTTGCTTAGTATTTTTTGGCGGGAATATAGATTCTCCATGTCTTCTTCGAATTTATTATTCGCAGTTTAACAGAAAGAAGTTATTTATCTACACAAGATTTTCAAGTCTGCATGAAGCTTTAGAATAAAGTTATTTATTTTACTTCGGGCTTTCAAGTTTATTTTTCAAAACTTTTAGGGAAATGTCTCATTTCTTTTTCCTCGACAGTAATTTATGTTTTCGGCAGAAGTAATAACAATCCCTAAGCATCTGCGCTTTTTTAACTTTAATTCTAATTATTGTACTCATATATGATCTTATAAAAAATCGCTTTCAATTTCCAAATAATTGTAAATGTGAAACTAGATAATTATTTATTATAAATCCGGAAATTCATTCAGTTGAGAAATACTATGATTTGTAAAAACGTTTTTTGAGAGTTAAATATGCTAGAGTGTTTCCTAGAACATAAAAAAAGTGAACAATAATGCTACGCATTCCCTCTCAGAAAAGAACTCTTAATCTTCATAAAATATTCATCGTATTATTCGGTTTTTAAAACCTTTTATCAAAAATTTTTGTATTGTTGTAACTATAATAAAATGTATTTTTTTACTTTTAAAAATAAAAATATTCTGATGTAGACACTTACCTGAATAACATATTGTTTTGCTACCATATAACCTATAATCAGGTTGGGAATATAACCTTTCTATTGAGGTTAATCAAATTACCTTCCGTTGTTGAAACGAAAAAACAGTATAGCTGCAATCATTTGAAAACATCTTATGATGTTCTCTTGCTGTATAAACAGACAATTTTAAAGAATATTGAAATGCTAACTATTTAAAGAAATATTCTCGAAAGTACTAACTCAGATCAAGCATTGAAAAGCGTCACTCTTACCTTTCATTTTACTATTAAGCTAAAATTACCTCTAAACATTGGCTGAAAATGGCTGTAGTGCATGTGCACAACACTTTTATAGACAAATATAAAGAAAAATTCGACACAGGCGCACTCTGTTGTTGAAATCATGAACTACAGTTCGCAGGACATTTTACCGGGCGGTGTCTGTAAGCCTAAATTACACAATAATTAAAATATCAAAAAGACAAAAGAAAACACTTAATTAAGAAATTAAAATCTAGCATAACTATTTTGATGTCGTGTCATATATTTTAGTTTGTCTGTTCACAGACACCACCAAAAAAAAAGAGTGTGCTTTAGTTTCGTAATTAATTTCTTGATTAAAAATCTTTTTTTTTACTTTTGAGCACTCAGAAAAACTTAACTATTGGTCTACAGGGAAAACAACTCTCAACAACTCTTCATTATAGAATGTGTTCGAGGCATCTTCATCAGAAATAACTCAACACAGAATGCGTTCATAAATATGTCTTCGTTTGATTACTTTGAGGCTGTTTTTTAATATGTCAAAAACTTACTGAAAAAAAAGTTCTTGGAAACTTGCTAAACTTCTTGAGAAAATTCAATTAAAAGAACTATCAGAAAAAACACTTCAGTAAGAGATAAAAAGCTAGCATAATTATTTTGACATGAGGTGAGATACACCTGTTTATTTGCAGCTGTCATCAAAAGAACATAATTTCTTGCCCAATAGATTTTAGGGAACACTTCTTAGTCTTGTAATTAGTTTCTTGATTAAAACATATTTTTTTATCTTTTAAGAAGTCAACAAGCATTAACTAAAGGTCTGCTGGGAAACGAATCTTCATTATGAGATGTGTATGTACTATATTAAACAGAAATGAGTTATGACAGAATATGCGTTTAAAAGGATCATTGTTTGATTAATTTAAGTCTTTTGAACATCTCAAAAGTTTCCAGTAAAAGAAAATACAACAAGATCTTGGACATTTACGTTAATTAAATTATGTCATTTATGCTGACTGCACTTTTTACCGCAATGTCGCGGAACGCTGCAAAAACATCGATGGCCTAAATTTTATTCAGAATGAAAACAAACATACTCATATGTGGCCACCCTGCTCTCGTCAGCGCCATTACATTAATGTATAGTGCTTTCCTTGTAAGTTGACCACTGACATAGATCAAGTTTAATCTTTTTTTCTGGTAGTGGAAAAGGATAATTGACCCTGAATTGAGTTGGGATATTTTCATAGTAGTTTTGCAAAAATATTCCATCTCAAACCCGCGGCAATAACCATTTCCTACAATCCGAAAAAGATGAAAGATTGTCAATGTCGGAGGTCAGCTTACCAGTGGAGCACTGGGCCAATACTTGTAAAACAAGTTACATCTACTGTTTCAGCGCATATTTTTAAGCTTAAAACTATGGATAGAGCGAAGCTTCGGCCAAGTTGAAACCTCGGCCATTTCACTCTCGTCAGCGCCATTGTATCAATTGTATAGTGCTTTCCTTGTAAGTTGACCACCGACATAGACTATGTTTAATCTTTTTTTCTGGTAGTGGAAAAGGGTAATTGACCCTGAATTGACTTAGGATATTTTCATAGTAGTTTTGCAAAAATATTCCACCTCAAACTCGCCGCAATTACCCTTTCCTATAATCCGAAAAAGATGGAACATTGTCAATGTTGGAGGTCAACTTATCAGTGGAGCACTGAGCCAATACTTGTAAAACAAGTTACATCTACTGTTTCAGCGCATATTTTTAAGATTAAAAGTATGGATGGATCGAAGCTTGGGCCAAGTTGAAACCTCGGCCATTTCACTGAAATTGATAGAAATTGTTCTGCAAAAAGTTTGAATTACTTAAGCTAACAAATTAAAGAACTTATATTCATTCAGCGGGTCAAAAAACTAAAAGAAATAAAACGAATCCAGCCTACTTTATTATATGACAGCAGATATTTTTGACGTTTGATAAATGTCTTAAAAATATATAAATAAAAAAAGCCTTTTTATAAAACTACCAAGTAAAAAAAAAAAACACAAGTTTCACAAAAAGTTATTTTTCGAATATATCCTGTTTGAGGTTCTGGAAAAAGTTTTGGACCATTTATGTAGAGTTCAAAATGCTTCGGACAGCTTTAGTTTATTGTACCTTTACATCCTGCCTTAAATTATACCTAACCATGAATTTTTGGGAAAAAAAAAAGTTTTCATCCCTTTTTTTTTAGTAGAATACTATTCGCATTCTCAAACATACTATCGTTGACGACATGTAAGCTTGATGGTACCTATATATCTTTACAAGTGGATAGATCATACATTGTGAGCACATAGACCTGATTCCTAGAATGCGGGCTAGTGGAGTCATGCCCCAACTCTCTTAAAGCGACCAAATAAGGGCGTTTAAAATGCGCTTTAAAGTTGAATTTATTAAATTCAAAGCATAATTATAGATAGATTCTTTTTTCAAAAAGTTAGTTTCTAAAATGGCCAAGAATGCTCACTGCTCCTTTAATGCTTACTATAAAACATTCATGTAACCTTACTCCGTAAAAGCGGTGGCAATATAGCTGCCTCCAGTGCAGTGGAGTAAGTTAACTGGTAAAACTGGAATAACGTGACGCCCCACTCCTAACGTAACACCTGTTTTATTAGTTAAGTTACTCCATTGCATTAGAGGCAGCTATGCTGAAACCGCTTTTACGGAGTAAGGTAACACACTTTTTTTTACAGTGAGCAAGAGGAGTCATGCCCCTGTCATCTTAAAGGAAGCAACTATGGATTTTTAAAATGCGATTTAACTTTTTATTCAATAAATCTCGCCTATCAGACGAAGTTAAAACAGACACATTCTTTTTCCTAAAACTAAGTTTTAAATATGGCGAAAAAAATTAAATTTCTTTCATGCTGCAATTATTTCCTTATTTAATATTTTTTACTTCTTTTGACGGCTTCTAGTACGGCATAGGAAACATTTAAAGGAGTAATTCTTCAAGTCATTTTGAGCGTTAAAAATTGTTTTAGTTTCCTTTAAAATGATACTTAGAATATTTCTTTATTATTATAGTACTTGTGAGTTGAAAATGGCTGCTACTAGCATGTGCAGTAGATAATTTGACCCATAATTACCTTTAATATTTATAAATCGGCTTCAAATTAATTATTATGTTGTTAATCACAGCACTAAATGATTTAGTTAAAATAGATTGATTAGGAATTAAAGATGATTCGTTCATATTGATACGGTAGAATGATGTACACGTTTCATTTTGTCAGAAGATTAATATTAAACTGCAAACTTGCGGCTTCGATTTTAACATCGTTAAATGAGTTATAAGTTTCAATAGTAAACGTGGGGAAAGTTTTAATTAAGTAAAACTTTGTGTCCTTGTAACATATGTAATTTTATTTCAGTAATATGTACGAAATGCGCCTAGAATTGCACGAAAAATGAGAAAAAAAAATGAAAATGTCGATTTAAACTAAAATTAAAAACAAAAATACACATTTTAAAAAACGTTTCAGTTGATGCACACCATTGAATCCAAAAACAAGACTGCAGATTTTTTTTCCCTGTCATTTTTGTTTATAATTACTATTATTTAGTCTGCGGTCGAATTATCGAAAATATACTTTAAACGCATTTCTTGAATTTGTTTTATCTTTGTGATTTCAAGATGTAAGATTTAGTGCTTAAATGAGTATTTATCTGAATATTATAATCTATTCTGCAATACAAAATTATGTGACATAGCACAATAATTATATTATGTAATCACTGTTATGTGTGTACCATACTTTAAAGTCACTAAAAACAACAATCAGCATTTAATAAATGCAATGAAGCCTCTTTGCAAGTTTTTAAATGCAGGTGTGGTAAACATTTTATTGCTGCAACTAAATTAGATAAAACTAAAAGTCAAGCAAAACTTAAACAAAATGGACTTACATGGATCAATTCCATGGTCGTTGACTTAGTCTCACGCTTTTCACGCGGTCAACTGAGATTTAAGCACTAGTCGAAGATAAGAGTCTGAAATCAAAGGAAAAAAAAACATTTAGTTATTTTTACACTGCAAAGAGTTCTAAATAGTTTTAAAAGTACTTTTAACAATAACTAATATATTTCAGGTCTTTAAAAAAAGCGGAAAAGCAAATTATGAAATTTAGTCAAAATTAAAATGCAAAATAATTAGAAAGAATAAAATGCAAATGCTGGAAAAGTTAAAGCTTTTATATTTTTCGAAACAGATTTATAAGAAGTGTTGTTAAATCCAACTTTATGCAGCTAAAATGCATTGCAGAATAATTGTAATTTAAACGTTAAATTAGCCGTAAAAATTATATCAAAAGTGTTACATTTAAGATTATTAGAATATCACACTGCATGCATAGTTCCAAACAATTTTTTTCTCTCTAACTTTTTTGCAACACTTGCAGTACAGGGTGACTCTGATAAGTTGAACTGTGAAGTTGACAATCCTTACTTCTTTTTGAATAACAGAACGATAAGGGGGTACTGAGTAGAGCAGGATTACTTTCTTAATAATGTATTCCAATTCAAATCTGCGTCAACACGACACGCACAACACGTCCCTTTTTCACTAAACTCCCGAAAAAATTGAGTAAACATTGTCAAGGTCTTTACTCAAGTTATCAGAGTCATACTATACACATGGCATTCAACCACCGTACATAAAATAAAGTTATTCGCTTTTTTATCGTCTTTTTAAAAAATGTTTCAGTGTTTAAAAAATAAATCTCATGTTTACCCAATGTACGATTTGTACATAAAACGTTTAAACAATGCTACTCTTTAATGCTTTTTGTTTTGGTGGGGGGATAAACTTATGATTAAAAATATGATATACATATATGCGTGTGTATAGGGGAGACCGGGGCAAGATGACGAGCCGGGCAAGATGACGAATTTCGTATTTTTTTCATTTCCCCGTTAGGAAGCAGCATCAACTGGTCATTAGAGATTCTTCTATCTATTCTTCGTTCAGCAATAGTATAAAGTCGCTGAAATCGCCATTTTCAAGACAGTTCTGAAGTTGTTCTGGTTTACCGCTATCGCGATCTAACTTTTATCCATGTGCAAATAAGCTCTGATGCAAATACAGGTAAGATTTATTGCTTCTCATTAGTATTAATGTGTACCTTATTTTAAATACTACCTATTGATATGAATAAGCACCAAATAAACGCATTTTTTATGGAAATAAATACGAATCTTTCAAAAATGGCAGTCTGGGGCAAGATGACGAAACGAAACCCGGGGCAAGATTACGAGCTCGTCATCTTGCCCCATGTTTCGGAATTATGAAACTAACTATGTTGCCCCTTCTTTTAAGTTCTTTAAATGCTTATTTATACTTATACCAATATATATTCTAATGTATATAATATACTATACTAAGTCCCTCATGCCACCCCCCCTCTTCCGAAGAGCAAACTAATTGTTTGTTAATGACACATAGAATGACATTTCAGATATGGTTCGACATTACAAGAAGAAATCCTCAAGAGGAGAATGGAGCAAAGATTCTATGCTGCTCATGGTAATATTAGCTACCCATGGTGCCCCTAATAAGCTACCCATGGTAGTCAGTCCTTCAGGAGCTAGAAGAGTTTCGAAGATTGTTTCAGCAGAGAGAGGAAAGAATGTAACAATAATTTGTTGCATAAGCGCCACTGGCTTTTACCTGTCACCTTTTCTGATTTTTGCCTGAAAACGAATGCGTCCTGAACTTATCGAGGAAGCCCCACCAGGAACTGTAGGTCACTGTAGTGATAATGGCTGGAGCAATGAGGATACTTTTTCTCTTTTTTGCAGCACTTTTATCAACACGTAAAATTAAACAAAGAATCTCCTGTTCTGTTGGTCATTGATAATCTTAAATCCCACATAACTTTGCAGGCTATATTATATTGCAGAGAAAAATTCATTATCATGGTTGGGTTGCCTCCCCGTACGTCACATAGTCTCCAACCTCTTGGTGTGGCATTTTTTGGCCCATCGAAAAATTATTATAGTCAAGCATGTGACAACTATGTGGTCACTCATCCAGGGCAGACCATCACAGATAAAAATGTTGGTGAACTTTTGAGCATAGCTTAATTTAAGGCTGCTACAATTGCAAATGCAGTTCAAGGGATAATAGTGCCAACTCCCGGACCCTGTTAGTAAAAAAACCACATATAAAACATACAGTAGATACAGAATTGATGACAAATTCTGATTCCAGTGCAGAAAAGAAGCCTTTAAGTGTTTTTGATTTAAAGCCATTACCAAAAGCACTACAATGTGGCAAAAAAAGAAAAAAGAAGAGTTCAAGTATCCTTACGAGCTCACCCGTCAAAGAACTGCTAGAGAAAGAGCCAAGCAGAAAGAGAAAAAGGATTGTCTAAAAATACAGAGGACAGAAGAACGTGAAGCAAAAAAAGTAGTAAGAAAACTCAAACTTTGTTCCTTTAGCCCGAAGTCAGAAAAAATCAGGCCAAGCAACCCAGTGGCATCAACTTCAAAGAATGATGTAATAAGATGTCCTGCTTGTAAAGAGGAATATTGTGATCCTCCAACAGAAGAATGGATCCAGTGCTGTAAATGCCAATTATGAAAATGGCATTTTTATTTGCGACTATTGTTAGATGCACTACTAAACCCTTGTATATATACATTACTTTACAATGCTTAATTTAATGCTTTATAAGATGTGGAAACACATTTATCATTTGTTAAACCATGTAACGTATTTAAAAGATAAAAATGTTACACCTATTATAGAGTCGTCATCTTGCCATAAGGCGAAAGTCATCTTGCCCCGGTACTGGGGCAAGATGACGAATTGTTAAGATTATAAAAACATAAGAAAATCATACCTTTTTTTTAATTTCAAAAAATAATTGGTAATATATTTTAGGCTACAAAGGACTACTCTAACGCCTCATATAAAAATAATTTTACCATCCTTAAAAATGAGTGAAAAATAAGCAACGATTCTTAGCATCGTCATCTTGCCCCGGTCTCCCCTATTATTATTGCTTTAAAAAAAATTTGAAGGTATTACTTATTTTATTTGAAAGTTATTGCGTTTAATTTCTTATTAGATAAAAATCTAATAATTTTTAATCATGCAAATGTGACAAAACCAAATTAATTAACCGTAGAAGGCATGTTTTAATTCTGTTTTTTTAAATACTAATTTGTGAAAAAAATTTCAGGTACCTTGTGTCTACAAATCAACGAATCCCTTTGATTCAATTTAGATTTCACTATGAAAAAATGATGAACTAAACAATTAGGCTTGCAAAACGTTCAATCTACATCAATAACAGTAATGAAAACTGTATATGTTTATCCTGTAGACTACTAATTGTCAAGAATTTCCTGTCAAATTTAAAGAACTCAACTGAATGAGATAATTGACAGGGTATTTTTATGCAATTTTAGTCCCGATTATTTAATTTTTACACTTTACGGGACGTATGCAATAGTTTTTGTGAGAAGAAATTAAAACCACAAGATAGTAACAAACTAAGGGTAGGGGAGGAGGTGGTACCTATATACTTGTATAAAAAAAATTCGTACGTATATTTGTCAGTAAATTTGTTCTTATGTTTGCTAAATTTGGCACAGAAGTTTTTTGATGACTTGGAATTCACATGTAAAGGTCTTTTCACTAACCAAGCGAAAATCGGCCTCCGTAGCGGTCCTTTCAACATAAAATGCATGAAACGGAATGTTGACACGGATTGCTGACTAAATTTTTGGAATTAAAAAAAAAACCCTAAAGACGTTTAAATTTTAATTTTGAATCATAAAATTGACTTTTCTACTTCTTGACAAGAAATTTAAAACTTTTTTTTTTCTTTTATTTAGCCTGATTGTTGAACATGAGAAACTTGATATAATATTCGTTTTCGAAGGTTGACCGTGCAAAGCAACGCAGCTATAGATGAATGTGGGTCAAAGTGAAAGAGTTAAGATTACTGCCCTGCTCCAAAATGAACAAATTGGAATATCGCTCTGAAAATCACTGCATATAGAGAAGGAATAATGTATTTTTTAATACAACTATCTTTGAAATGTTATTTTTCATTTTTGGCAGTTATTTTTCACTTCAAAAAACCATGGGGCAAAGTGAAAAATACAACATTTTTCAAATGAAGCATTTTTCTATTTGATGAGTATCAGTAATTTTAATCAAACGAATGCGTAAACGAACGAAATAATGAATTATTAATGAAAAATAAAGTAATAAATAAATAAACAACTAAATGATTAATATATGAGAAAACAAAATAAGTTAATAAAATAGAGAATGAATTACAAAATAAATGAATAAATGAATAAATAAGTGAATTAATAAGTAAAAGAATGTGAATATATCTAGAATTGAAGAAATGCGTACTCGATTTCGTAAATGAATGCATTAGTAAACGAAATGAGCTGTGTCATTTTGCTCCATCCACTTTGCTCCGCGTGCACTTGACAAATTACATTGAACATTTAAAATCAAAACATGCCTAATATAAACTAAATAAGGACTGAATTGAACATTAGTAGATCTCAATTAATACTTAAAATGATAATTACAAATAATTATAATTTTATGATGACAAAAAATATTTTTGAAAAACCAAATGTTACAACAAAGGTATCAAATTTCGAAAATGACTTGCATAATTTTTTTCGTTGATCTTTGGAGCTATTTATTTTTTGACAGTAATTAAGTATATGTTAGGAAACTTAGTTGAAATATTACTAGATAAGAGACGCTGCAAACTATGAAAATATTCTACCATTTCACTTTGTCCCGCATTAACCTACTTCTATGAAGAATAAAAAATATACAGCTTTAAAAAGAAATAAACCATTCGAAACCGCAAAAGAAAACATTTGTTTTCGGAAAGCATGTTGCAAAATAATTAAATCATTTACATTTTATTTGTAACAAATAAGCTTTTTATTTATATCTTTGCATTTCGTAAGTGTGTATTAAATCAGTCAAATGTTTTTAGTTATAACATATCTTTTTATTGCGATCTTCGTACAGAGCTAAAATGCGTGATTCGAATAATTGCATTTGAATAATGAATAAAAGTTGTGTTGATAGTTTTTTTTTTCTTTTTTAATTCTAATTTTCATTTAGTACTAACCTTGCTCGTAATAAGCTATAGATCAACTGCACCCGTACATAAATTTGTGTGTTTATTCATTTATCCGAATAACTGATTTTCAAACAATATGTACTAAACAATGCAGACGACTTCTATAATCAGAGTTTGCCGTTACAAATGCTCACAATGAAAATAGTTTGGGTACAACTGACAGCTAATTATTACCTTTTGACATTTTCCCTCTAGGTTTAAAACGTTTCCTAAACATATCCTTTTATACAGAAATGATTTATGAAAGTATAATGCACTTCAACTCGCAGCACAGAATTTTCATGAAAGTTTTAACAGGTTAATTGCTTCTCCAAAAATACAAAAAAAAAAAATAACTATGCGCTTTTATTCTCATCTTCTAAGATTAGTTACAACAATAGTTTTTAAGCCGATTAGAGCATATTCACACTACTATAATTAAGCGATTTAATCTGCTATAATTAAGTGATTAAACCGCCACTTGGAAGTATTAAAATTCAGACCATTTTCAAACAACAATCTCTGAATTTTTGGGAAAGGATGGTGAAACTAAAATATCCCTTGGACATTATTAGAACGGTCAAGGCTTTCAGGCGAGCACATTTTCTTGGAATTATTTTCTAATTTTATTACGAAAATTTCAGCAGGAGAATGGTGAAACTATGTTACACATTGATTACTATTAGAATTGACAAGGCTTTTAAGGACATCACTTTCGTGGAATAATTTTCAGATTTCTAGCGTAACATACCACGAACTTTAAACTTAAGAGGCTTTCAGAATAATGTTGAGGGAAAGATTTTTTTTTTCTCCGAAATCATCTTAGAGATTCTGAAACTTAACTAATCCCTGTTTCTAAAGAACTAATTAAGGAAGTAAACAGAGCAAACTGATGTTTAGCACTGAAGTGATAGCAAATAGCACCATTTTGAACAAAAGTATCGAGATGTATGAGACTTTTTTTTTTCTTTTTTTGCGATTATAATTTTAAAACCAAAATCGATACAAAAAATACACATATCTTCTGAAAGAAAAAACAGTGATATCTGTCGTGTATAGTTCTTGTGCCTTTGATGCTTTGTCTAAAACACAACCAAGCTTTTTAAAAACAACTTGGGCTATAATTCAACTTCGCAGAGATGGCCTATGATTCCTCCTTTTTTCAGGATTGTCCATTTTTAGGAAGAGGTGATACGCGGATGAAAATTGAGGAATGGGATTCACAATTGATGGGGGAATTTGAATGGGTAGAAATTCTACCTATTTTAAGGAATGGACTCGTTTTCTCATTTGATTGACACCGGCCATCTCGTCGTGGTTGAATTATACTAACCCTTTTGTTAATACGAATAAAATCGCTGATTTAACAAAAGAATCATAAGTGGCAAATGTTGTCGCAACGCAGCAAACTATCAACTGTCAGTTTTGTTAAATTAAAGCAAAAAGTGATGTATTTTGAAACATATTAGACCACAATAGTCTTGTCGCATAAGTGTTGGTATTCAAAACTCAAGAAAACAAATAATACTGAATTTGGAATATCCTTATCTTCTTTGTATTACCAAGTAAAGCGTATATTCTTCCTTTAAGTAAAATCCTCATAATTTGAAATTGATTATGAATCCTTAATCGCTTAAATTTAAAACGAATCTTTTTCATATTAACCTCTTCAAACACGTAGGGAGCTTGTTTTACATGTTTCATTAGCACCGAGTGCATACCCCATAAATAATTAAACACTTGAAAGAGGGCTAAATTAGAAAGCAAATTCTTAATTATGAAGCACTTGTGAGTGAAAGAGCCTGGTAATTAAGAGGTTAGCATCGTGAAATGGCGCCATGGTAATGATTCCATTTAGATGCCACATTATCGCATGTGGTGGTAAGGGAGCGTTTAGCATTGCTCGCGCAATTGCACACTTTAGACAATTATCTATAAATAGGCAGTTGTGTGAGGTGATAATTAGAGATAATTGATTATTATATAGGAAGTCTAGAGATTAAATACGATACATTGTAAAAAAATGAATGTTGTTTTTACGCTATAATGTAGCTAATTTTATAATAATATACTGTAAAAATTGCTAATTAAAGACTTTTTCTGTACTTGCTTCTGTCATGGTTTTCACTTATTTGCTTCCTGTTGCAGAGTTAAATCCAGCCGCGTGAACTTTAACGCACTTCCGCTTTATAGTGGAGCGAGCGGCACAGTGCGTTCTCTCACTCTGCTGTATTTTTTTTTTAAAGGCTTATCTTTCAAATATGTGGAACTGCAAAGGCTTGGCTTACGTGGTTTTGAGTCGAGTACAATCATTGGCAGGACTACGACTGGAAGCTTTAAATCCGACTGAAATTGTTGGAGATAAACCTTGCAGTATTAAAGCAAAAGAAAAAATGAAACGAATGAGATTAGCTAACAATCAACATATTAGTCAAGTTCAAAAACTTGCTTAAGTGACTTATTAAAAAAGGCTAAGGGCTGCAGAAAATGCATTGGTAGTTCTTCAAATAGAACATTACGCTTGATGGCGTTTGACTCAAAGTAAGTTGATAAATTAACAAAATCGGAAACGAAATATTCTCCTGAATAAAAAATAGGATGAATCCTAGTTTAAGTTCCGGCGATAAATTATTAAATCTGACAACCATTAGATTTATGTTTCCTAATTTAAATTTATGGTTTTCTGGCAACCATTTATTAATTCTGCCCACAGTCTGAAAAAAATCGCCAAACCCGGACCCTAAAGTAGGAATTTACCAAAACATAAAGTGTTCGTGAATAGCATTTTTAACGGCGTTTGTTATTTTCTCGGTGAATTATGCTTTACGGCATTTGTCTTCACGCAATTCTAAATAAATTTTAAAACGAAAAAACTTTGAAATAAAATATAAAAAAAACTTTTTTAATTTAAAGACTATTTCTATCCGCTCATTTGCACTAAAAAGTATGAAATAAACTAAGCATTCGATATAGTGATTATAGTGCTCAGAAATTTCAGTTCATCTTTATGTATTTATATTTACGTTAATGGTAAAGCAGTCAATATAAGAAGTAATTATTTTCTTGATTATAATGCTCAAAAATTCCAGCTCATCTTGATATATTTATATTTACATTAATGCTAAAGCAGCCAATAAAGTTTAAATTAAAAATTTGATTTAAGAAATAGGCGGTATAGTAAAAGCTATTCGTAACAAACAGTATACCGCCTATTTCTTAAATCAAATTTTTAATTTAAACTTTATTGGCTGCTTTAGCATTAATGTAAATATAAATATATCAAGATGAGCTGGAATTTTTGAGCATTATAATCAAGAAAATAATTACTTCTTATATTGACTGCTTTACCATTAACGTAAATATAAATGCATAAAGATGAACTGAAATTTCTGATCACTATAATCACTATATCGAATACTTAGTTTGTTTCATACTTTTTAGTGCGAATGAGCGGACAGAAATAGTCTTTAAATTTGAAAAGTTTTTTTTTTATTTTTTTGTACAGTAATAAACTGTAAAATTTCCAATTTTAGAGTACAAAACTGTAAAATTGCTACTTTTACAGTAATTAACTGTAAAATTGCTAATTTTACAGTTTATTACCGTGCATTTTACAGTTTTAAACTGAAACCTCTGCTGCCAGTATTATACTCTTGTTTTTACTATATAATACAACTAAATTTTACGGCAATTAACTGTAAAATTGCTAACTTTACAGTAAGAAACTGTGAAACTGCTAGTTTTACAGTTTATTACTGTGCATGTTACGGTTTTGAATTGGAACTTCCGCTGCCAGTATTATAGTGTAAAAACAACAGTTCATTTTTTGCAGTGTACCGAAATTCCGAAAAACCTTGTCAGTCTTTTTTTTTTCATGTATAGTACTAGTATTTTAAACGTTAAAATTAATTTTTAGCTCATTTAACCCATTTACGCCCAGTAGCCTAAAACGGGACGCTTGTTAGTTACTGCATACAAAAACCTGTAATGGGTATATCATTTTACTAAAGCTGTTTTTCACTAGTTAAATAGTCAGGGACCGCGCTAAGGATTTTAAGTTGTTAGCCAGTAAATAAGCCAAATTTCAAAAGTCTTAGCCAAACTTCGAGAGTTTTAATCAAAGAATTTTAATTGTTTGTTTTTTTAATGTAATAAGTGTATTTTTCCCCCAAGTGAAAATTTCTGACAATTTTCCATTCGCCAATAGCCAAATCAGAATTTTTTTTCGCCGAATTTTCTATTTTATAGCATTTGGCGAGGTGGCGAACGCTTAGCGCGGCCCCTGATAGTCCTTCTTCTTGAGAAAACCAGTTAGAGCCACTATTTGGACATCAGAGTTTAATTATTGAGAGTTATTTTCAGACAAATCAGTCAAGCAACGATCCAGCATGGGTAGCCACAGAAAGTAAGTTTTCTTTGGGAAAATTATTTTTCATAAAATTAAACTATTTTTAAATGATTTGCTTAAAATTGATCACAGATGCCTTCTGTAATGTTACTTTGCAAAAGTAAAGTCAAGTAAGGTCGTATTTTGCTCACATATCTGAAAAATGTCCCATAAAAAGGAAGTTAAGTAACTTAATAAATGTGGCAACGGCGAACTCTTTTAAGCCTAAAATGATGTAAACCATTCCAAGGAAAAGTTTTAAGTAGATAAAAACTGAAAAAAAAAAATGTTTAAAAAAAACTTGGGCATAAATGGGTTAAATGCAACGAAAATGCAACTTATGAGACGCCTTTTCTTAGAGAAAATCAAGTGCTGCTTTATAGATCAGAACTACCTTTGTCAGAGCATTAACAACTGAATTCACTTTCGTTAGATATTTCTATCCGCTTTCCAAGCAGAAATGACTTGCCAAGTCGTGTAATAACAGTCATCAAATTTCACCGCATGGACGGAGGAGATTAGTAGCTTTTCACGAAGTTCACCTTCTTAGACTGGATTAATGGCTTTTATGAAAGTGCAGGCATTAATGTTGGCGATTAATATCTATTTGCAAGAAAGTTCTGGCTCCGATTAAATTCGGAAAAATACATTCATTCTGAACCAGTTATGCCACCACATATCTAAAGCTTGTAATCATGCATTTCTTTTTCAGAATAATCGAATAGGAAATTCTCCTTTCGTCAATGCAACACTTCCATTACTCAGTTCCAAAACAAAGGCAAAAGAATTACTTTTATTTCTTGTTGCTGTTATTTTCCTCAATCTTCACTTCTGAAAATGATGATGTTGTAAATTAAGTATGTTCAAAATTAATTTGATTTTAAATACAGATAAATAAATATAACTTTCATAGAGGCAATTAAAATAAACATTAATGAATATTAAGCAGAAATTATTAATTTAACTCGTAACTGTTATTTTATTGTTTTTTCCCCATTAATCACAACTTCTCACTGATGAATTAGTTTTCATAAATCTTTTTTTTTTTAATTAATAGTGGGTGATACAACTTACGTCCCGCACCTTTGTTTCGCCGATTTCTTTGTTTTCCCCTTTTTTTCGAAAGAAAGTTTTAAGTGAAAAATCGATCATTCTCATGTAATTTGGAAAATCCTCTCTTTATATTTGTTTACTACATAAATGATTTATAAAAATAAAATTAAAAAATATATGAGCTAATATTTAGAAAAGTGCCAATTTGAAGTTGGAGTTTTCTGAAAAAAAAGTTTTTTTGCAGAAAAAAACTAATGTTGGATTTCCGTCAAAATTGGGTCTAAATGCATGAAAATAAAAGGGGGGAGGTCAAGGAAGTTATTTACCCCCTCCTTAGATTACTCACTTTTAAGCCGTTACAGATCTGATGAATGTTACAGATCTGATGTTAATATGAGCTACATATTTGAGTTTATGCTTTCAGTCTTCATTGACATCTCTAAATATGATAACATTTCCTTGCATTTTTAACATAGAATTAAGATAATTATATTAAAATATTTATATTAGGCTAAAAAATCAAATTTCATTATAAAAAAGCATTTCTTGGAAATAAAAATGAGCGAGATAAGGTTTTTAGATCAAATAAATTATGAGATTACCAAATCCAAGCTAATAAAACATTTGTTTTGTTTTGAAACAACACACAACTTACAACTTCAACTTTTCAACACAAAACTCTGCTGCTTGCTTTTCTTTAATTAGTTGCAGGAAATTATATTTGTTGATCAGAAATTCAAATTTAGCATGCTAGTTTTATCTAGTATTTAGCGAAGTTATGAAAAATTGAAGCACCAAAAACTAAAAAAATGAATAAATAAATAATAATAATTAATCAACTTAATTTCTGCAGTGTCAATTTTTCTTATTTTACTAACTTCTATTGTTAGGTCATACAAACCACAAATGAAGCAATTGTACTAAAACTCATTGCTTTTCATTTTTTAAGAACAAAAATATTCAATATACAGGGTGTCCACTCCAATCGTGGACCAATAGCTAATTTCTAAACCGTTAGAGATAAGCATATAGTTTATTTAGGAAAAAATCTCCAAATTACGAAAGGAATTTTGGGTCTATTCAATGTTTTTCAAAAAATCAAATTTTGAAAGAGTTACGAAATTTAAATTTTTATACAGCCCCCCAGTCCTACCAATCATATTTAGTAAAACATTCTTGACACTGTAACGTTTAAAACTAAAAAAAATCACTCTTCTACGACAAAAATTGACCGAGTTATGGCGTTTTGAAAAATCAAGATTTTGCATTATTTCATGACGTCATCGAGAGATCGCTTGAGGGACCATATGCGAAATCCTTCAAAATCTTGATTTTTCAAAACGCCATAACTCGGTCAATTTTTGTCGTAGAACAGTGATTTTTTTTAAGTTTTAAACGTTACAGTGTCAAGAATGTTTTACTAAATATGATTGATAGGACTGGGGGGCTGTATAAAAATTTAAATTTCGTAATTCTTTCAAAATTTGATTTTTTGAAAAACATTGAATAGACCCAAAATTCCTTTCATAATTTGGAGATTTTTTCCTAAATAAACTATATGCTTATCTCTAACGGTTTAGAAATTAGCTATTGGTCCACGATTGGAGTGGACACCCTGTATATGGCTAAAACCTATGATTTTTGCTTTTTATAATTCTGAAACGTGTGAGTTAGTTCTGCAACATATTCGCTGTTTTTCAATGTTACCGCTCTGACTGTTACCGATCTGACAAACAGACAAAGTTTTTTTTTTATTTCCGAGTCGAACGCACTAAACCAAAATCAAACACGTGGTTTTTTCACTTATAATAAAGGACTATACTTATATATAAAATAATTTTTAAAATAATAAAAACTGCGCATTTTAGAGCGTGTTACCGATCTGATGACTCAAATGACACACATTTTATAAAATCACTTTAAAAAATCTTACCTACAATTTTAGATGCAGAAATGCAAACATTTAATTACGATTCGATAAAACATCCCACCAGGTACTCAGTATCACGTGGTATAGGTGCAGGAAATGATTTTGGGAGTCTAAACATACATCGGAAGTTATTGTTACCACTCTGACGGCGGAACTTGGGACACGCTTATTTCGCATCGGCTAGCAAATCAGAAATCGATTAAACCAAAAATGAAGTAAAATATTAACAAAGGGGTAAAAATAGAATCGTTTTTTGTGCAAGTGCGTTTTTTTGGTAAGTTAGAAAGTGCGCATGACCTGTTTGCATGCTAAGCTTTGCTACTGGGGACACGTTACCGATCTGATTTTTGATTTATAAAAACAATATTTTCTGAAGAAAAAAAAATCTGATGTTATTAGATGAAATGAAAGCAGAACCTTATCTTCTTTCTGGGGAAAATTATTTTTTTGTTAACAAGTTGTTGAAATACTAGTGAAAATTCACTTGGGACTCAAATTGGCACTTTTCTAAATATTTGCTCATATGTTGCTACAAAATAATATTTACTATGAATTGAGAGTTTTTTTTATATAAAATCTTCTCTAAAACAAATACATAATTTATTCTGTTACTTTGCACCAGAGTTATGTTACACAATTTGAATTCCTTTGTAACCTACAATCACCTTTTCGACACGAGAAGCAATTTGAAAATTAAAGATAAATCGAAACACTTATAACGTTACCAAGCATACTTTAAGATTCTTGAAAAATTAAGCATTTAAACATTCAAAATAGACAGGTTTTAAATTCATGTAGACGGTTTGAGTATTATTTCACTTTTCAACTTTAATCAGCGCTGGTGTAAAGAAGGACTCATTTCCTTATTTCCGGGATATACTAAAGTAGCATTTGCAAATTGCGTTGAAATTGTTTTTACTTCGGAAAACCACTTACTAGCATTCAAACACGAAAAGACATTTGTAATATTATGCGGGAAAGAATGCCAAGCATGTAGCGAAATAATGTTGAATAACGTTTCGAGAAAGTAAATTGCTCAACCGTTTAACCTTTCAAGTTTTCTTACCGTATTTCATATTATTTAAGGTGTAGAATGATGTTACATAATATCAAAGTTTTTGTTTTTTCTGTTAAGTCAGATGATTTCAGAATTCCATTTTTATATGTACAGAAATTGAAAGGAAAGTAGATATTATTAAATGTTATGGATCTAGGTGTCTTAATAAATCAGGACTTCAAGTTTCGCCAACAGTGTAGCATAGCTAGTAACAAAGCCAATAAGATGCTTGAGTTTATTAACCCAATAATGCCTGACATGTATTTTCCCAAAGATATTTTGTATACTGGTTACAAACAGTGTTTAATGCACAGAAAATATAATAAAAAAGTATTATGTAAAAAATAATTTTTTTATTGAGGAAAGAAAAATCGTACCTAAAAAGTTACGATAGACCCCAGAGGGTACATATTTGTTTTACAAAAATTATTTTCTGCCTACGATATAATATCTAAAAATACGTTTTATAAGAAGAAATAAAATTAGCAATTAACATTAACTGGGAAGCTGGGAATAACTTTGAAAACTTTTCTTTCTTGAGATTGTGAACGATGTGATTTTTGATAACGATCATATTAAAATTGCTACAGTTAACAATGGTTATCTGCAATCTGTTAATAACGAATTGAAACAACACCAAGGTACTAATTGAACACTATTATTTGGTTGACATGTTCATTTGGGGGAATTTCAGACCCTTTTCTGAACCGTCCCAAAAAAATGACGCTAGGCATTAATGGGTTAATAGATCTATTTCAAACAAATCTAAAAAGGTTCTTCTGTCTCCATATAGAAGTTTGGTAAGACCTCAAATGGAGTATGTTTTTCAGTTTTGGTCTCCTTATCTGAAGAGATATTAATTTATTGGAAAGGGTACAAAGAAGGGCCTCAAGATTAGTAAACGGATTTTCTAATTTAGACAATGATTCCAGACTTCAGAATGCTTAATATGTATAGTCTTGAG
Organism: Uloborus plumipes; assembly: GCA_038373865.1. Taxonomy (NCBI): domain Eukaryota; kingdom Metazoa; phylum Arthropoda; class Arachnida; order Araneae; family Uloboridae; genus Uloborus; species Uloborus plumipes. Next base: position 44,599 of record JAXGGA010000239.1, read on the forward strand.
CAAAGGAGAACCAGAGGGGACATGATTCAGTTATTTAAATTTGTTAAATGAATGATGTTGCAGGGTTAGATTTTTGCACCGAAAGCAGGACAAGGGGTCATTGTTTTAAGCTGTTTAAATCTCAGGCTAATCTGGAAATTCGAAAAAATTACTATTTTAGCAGGGTAGTGGGAACTTGGAACAGTTTACCGGAAGAGGCGGTAAGGAGCAATGGAGTAGATAGCTTTAAGAGGGCCATTGATCTTCATTGGGGTCTTTAATTTGACTAGGGCCAGCCCAGCTGGGCCCAGAGCCTGATGCTGGTCGTCGCATTTGTATTTGTATTATTTGATGTTCAAGCATTAATAGTATTAGTTTAAGATATATTGTTCACCTTTTTTTTATTAAAATTGTTACCGAAACTAAAGCTTAATAACGGAAAAAATTAAATTACTTAAGTATTACTAGTGTTATTTACATAAAATTGAAATTAATTTTAACCTGTCAAACCTAAAATGATTCTAAAGTTTCAAAATAAAAAATACGTAAGTGTTAAACAGTGTTTTAAATGCATGTTTTTTTTTTTTTTTTTTTTTTTTTTTTTTTTTTTTTTTTTTGACAACGTATTCATTCCACGTTACTTGAGATATTTACGAGCCCATAGAAAAGCATTTATCAGACAGTGAATAATGTAGTTATTGAAAATAAAGTGGCATAAGTTGAATTTCAGAGAGGAATAAATGATGTAGCAAAATATGAGACAGAATTTCAAAGGACATTAATAATCACAAGTAATCAACGCCCTCGTAGGAGTGTATTAACGTTGTGGGAAAAAAATCACAAAGGATCGAAATAAAATTATTTTTAAACCTGACATAGTTTTTATTTATTCATTTATTTATTATTATTATTATTATTATTTTTTTTTTGATGAATACTCCTAAGCAGTGAAGGACGTAAATAATCTGTACTTTTCTCCAATTTGTCAAAGTGGCCTAAAGTACTGTTTGATCTTCTTAGGTAAAATATTCCGCGCATTTACGCATGCGTCAGGTCTTCTCTGATCTTACCAAAATAGGGGTTTTAGGTAAGATAACAATAAGGGGAAGAATAATAAAAAGCATTTTGAGCCGTATCAAACAACGTGGAACGATATTAATTTCAAATACATACTGTAGTTGAATATGTCAAAAGGATAGCAAATGCAATTTTTAAATTGAAAACTTCGGAAAGTTATCGCCACAACCCATCTACCCTTTTTTGAGGAGAACTGTTCGCAAGTGCTCGGCGAGGTTTTAAAGGACGAACAGTAGCAGGATGTCTTTGAACCAGGTTTATAATTATCTTAAATTGATTTGTGTAATTCATATGTCTTGTTAGTCCAAAATGGCATAGCACGTTGAGAGTTTTTCTTGTTGTATGTCAATGGATACAATAATATGAATAAAGCATGAATGAAGTAATTGAAGATAGAGTTATAATGACTCAAAGGAACTTAAAATGACTTAAACGGCAGTATTTTATTTTAGTTTCGAGTTAAAATTTGTTCCTTTTTTAATTAGTGCTCCAACTAATTCTATAATGAACCAGAGGAAATATCTTTTAGTCTTGATCAAAATGCATCTTCCCTTGTCTTTCCGGTTACTCACATTTAATTAATTTCTTGTATTTTACATCACTTGGGACTGAAAAGTTGAAGTCACTTTAGTAATGATGTTTCATTTAAGTGATAAATGAGTGTGTCATAAATTATGGCGTACATCAAATGACTTTTTTACAGATCAACTCAACAGTGAATTTGACTTGTAAATTAAAATTAATTGACTCTCTAAGTTTTAGTAAAAGTTGTCATTAGTAGAGTAAAACGCACAAAAAATAATATAAAATTAAATGCAAATAAATGCTATTTGTTTTCTCTAAGCACGTTTCTGCTTAATTTATAAAAATAATTAAAGAAGTATAAAATTGAAATTTGGGATTAATTCAATAATTAAGTTAATTAGTTCAGAGAATAGCTACTTATTCTTTTTAGAGATTTCAATATTAAAACTAAGTAAATCAAGACAAAAGTTTTATGACTTCTGTACCATGTAATGTTAAAAAAGTGTAACGCATCTTTCAGCAGCAAAACTTTTTTACAACGTAGACATTAATCGTTCTTTACATAGTTTAAGAAAACCGTTCTTAAAAATTTGCAAAAAATAAAGTTAAAGTATTTGCAATAATATACTCGCACATGCGAAAAATGAGGTTCATCCATAATTTTAGACTTAAAAAAAATTATATTCAAATTGTAAGTTATGCTTCTACTATCTCCCGACTTTTATAGGCTGCATTGAAAGCTGAGACATTTTCAAAATTTTCATACATACATGTGTACTGTCTCGTAGTGAAAAAAAAATGACTATACTCAGAGTATGCATCTCATAAAATGCTATTTAAAACTGACCAAATATTTTTATTTACTCTTTTATAGAACTTAAAACATTTTCTGCCATGTCTTTTTTCTGAAAGAAAGGGGAAAAAAAACGACAAGCATTAACGTGATTAAATTTCCCTTTTTAAAAATGTTTCGGCTTTTTCCTTCTTATTTACAATGTTTTTAATTCCCCTAAGTCTTAATAAGAGACAGTGATAAGATATCAAAGATTATTTAGGGTGATAATTTCAACAAAGAACTAAGACGGGTTAGTTATAATTCCACAAACAAAACATGAGCATAAAAATGTGTGATTACATTTTTTTTTTTTGCATACTTTTGTTCAACAAGATCAGCAAAAGTTTTTCGAATCGATGAAACGCATTACAAAACTTTTGATTTTTCAATAATGTGCGTATTTGCATTATTTTATCTCTAAAGGAATACATAAAAACGTCTCTTATTTCCCTGTAACCATTCCTAATTAAACTTGGTTGTAGGTACAAACAAGGGGAGTAAAAGACATGCACGAAAAAGACCCACCAATGGAGCTATTTTTAAGAAACCAATTATCAGTGTGTCCAAGTTAAGTAAATATAACTTACCGTAACAAGAAGGAACTCTTATAACTGACAAGCGGTTTTTTTTTTTTTTTTTTTTTTGAATTTTTGGGGAAAAAAATAAATGAAGCGGTCGTTAAAATGTTTTCAAGTTAAAATTTATTTAGTGGGAAAGCTGAAAGTCAGGAGTCCTTAACCTCCATTTATAGCAAGGTAAAAAAAATATTAAAAAATAAAATGCGTTTTCGAATTACTCCTATATATTCTAAGTCAATGCCTACATTACACTCCCACAACTTGATTTTCAAGTTTAGTGATGACATTAAAAATTCCCATTAGCTCTAAAAAGCATTTGTAGAAGTATTCCTAGTATATTAGATTTGAATCTATGAGAGCATACACTTCAATTGTTCCTGAAATGATTTACACTCTGAATGTTTTAGTTTAACGCAAATAAAATAAAATTATTTTATCTCACGAAATGTAAAATTAAACATTATCCGCCACCACGTTTTCCATAGGAAGAAGAAATTACTTATTTAGCCGAGATTTTAAATTTTAAGGTTAGTTATATTCTCCTATCAGCATTACGTTGAAGTCATCCACTAGTTTGTGTATTATCTTCAGTAATATTTTGTCATACCATACCTCATACGCGCATCGCAATTTGAGAATATTAATGTTCAGCAAATAAGTTTAATACTTCATATACACTACGTGACATTGAAAAGCAACACCAAGAAGGGTTTTACCGTAAAAATATGCACATTTCAATGTTGACGCAACTTACTGAGTTACGCAAATAATGTGAAATGAACAGCTCTCTCCCGCACGCTGAATGAGATAGAGAAGGAACTTGTAGAATGGGGGAATTGCTGGCAATTATTCTTTCTGGGGAAATCGTTTTTTTTTTTTTTTTTTGAATTTCGTTTTAATCCCAGATGATACGTTTAATAGGAGATAATGCCACGCCGGCGCCGACGTCAACAGAAAAGGTTGCACTATACAGACGATAAAGCCTCCAGTAAACTGGAGACTTAGTGATCGGACTGAAAAGGGAAGGGGGTTGGACCTTTCATCAAATCCCAACTGACACGCACCTGATGGGTCAATGGTCTGTGGTGAATATGATTGATACATAAACATGTGGTACTTTTTAGGGGTCATGGTGCGCGACAGTGACGTCAGTACGAATGGGCCGACGAGAGTTGATGAACCTACTTCTAGCCGTATTCTGAATCATGCTTAAGATAATTTGGATGCTTCTTTATCTACCAGAATCATTTAATGTTGATTGAATATTAGTAAGCTGCACTCATGACATCAGTTTATAAGGCTGTCATTGACCACATGGAATAGACGCCATTGTTTTCAATGGTGTCAGGCTGGAGCATGGTGGAAGACGGAATGACAGACAGTTGTGCTCTCAGATGAATCACGTTTCGGTTTCTCCCCCGATAGTCACTGCGTATGAGTGTGTTGTCGACTTAAAAACGGGTCGAATCATGAAACAACTTTGGAATTCTCATCACACGACAACGAGGCATCATTGTTTAGGACGTTAACCTCTAGTTTGTATTCAAGGGCTCTATGCCGGCTCAGCTGTACGCGAATGATGGGCTGCGATCAGTGACATTCCCCTACATTTAGAGAGTGCCAAATATCTTGTACTAGCAAGATAACGCCTGACCGCACATTGCTCGTCATAAGTCAAGTGCGTTTCAAAGTTTACAAATGTTTTATTAGCAACCGGTAACTCCTGAACTTTCACGAATTAAACAGATTTGGAAAGACATTGAAAGCCGTTTGCAGATCCTACCACCAAAGATACTACCACCACCGCGTTCAGCAGACGAGTTGGGACGAAGGCCTGACAGGGAATGAAAAACCATTCTTTAAGACGCCACTTGGACTATCATTGACGTTGTACCTAGACGTGTTGTTTCGTGTACCAGCGTCCCTGGTAATCTTACTACCTACTGAGTTGACACTATTCTCGCTCTGTAGTCTGAGTATTATTTCGAAATAAAGTTCCCTTAATGTTTGTAGCTATCGCTCTCTGTTTGCTGAGTGTCATCATTTTCCAGTTATTTTTTTTTTGGGGGGGGGGTATGCATTTTCAATGTCACGTAGTGTATCTTATCAAGCGCTGCTTTTCTACATGGAAATTATGCATATTAAAAATTAAGTCGGCCTAAATCAAGTTTAAATAATTAAGTATCATACGTTAAAATTTCAATCAACAGATTTCCTTCTTTTGAGATGAAATTTCGGACTTACACAAAGCATTTGCGAACCTTTTTCAAAGCTTAGGAATTATTTAGCTTTGCATATGAAAACTAACTCAATTACACATGCACACAATGGCTGCTTCAAAATTTTAAAACACAATGAAAAAAAAAATTCTCCATGAAATACTTCACATAGAAGCCTATTTTATCTGATGTGTTGACATTTATAAAATCAAAGAAACGAAAAAGAATTTTATAAAAAATAAATCGAGACAGAAATAGTTGAATGGAAATGGAGTTTATCCTGAAAGGAAAAGTTTGAAAAGAGAAAGAGTTTTCCAAAACTGAAAATATACAATATTAGCATGAAATGAAGCAACTTGATAAAGAACACTCCATGATATTTTCATACGTATGTGCTCTGGAATTGCAATTTTTTAAGTGCACCTCGTTCGGTATGCCTTAAAATTAAGATATGAAATAAAATTCACTAATCGAGAAAAAAATACATGGGCATGTGACGTACAATATAATCATATGACAAAATTGCTTACTGTAAAAAAGAAATTGAATTTTGAAGTCTGATATAAAAAGAGGATGAAAGCTTGTTTTGTAATCCCCAAAAATATATATCATTTTTTTCCTTTTCTTTACCAATTAAGAGTATTATTTTTTATTCAATCATCATGCTTTGAAAATATAGTTTCTTTGTGTGTATTTCTACCAATAAAAATGTTTGATGTAAACTTTAAAAAAGAATTAGGGTTGGTTCCTGTAAGTGGCCCACCCCCCCCCCCTTAAAACTAAAATACGCATATAGTTTTTATACTTATTTATACTGATCATGTTATATTTTATCACAGTGATTGTTTTTGCATATATTTGGGTTTTATGGAAATTTTTTTTAGATCATATACTTTATGTCGAAAAAGTTTGCCCCAAAATTTTATTTTTACGAGTTGAAACATCATTTTTAAAAGAAGTGTTTCAAGGTTATTTTTTATTATTTTTTCTATGTTCATTAAGTTTTCTTGTAGAGTTTAACAGGAAGCACACATTGCAATAAGAATTTTTATGCAAAGTATTATTAATAAGTGTTTAAGGGGAGGGGTCCCACTTACCCTGTAGTTTTTCCCTATTAGGGTAAGTGGGATCCTTTACTATGGGGTAAGTGGGCCCCCTCATAATAATGATGATTTCAAAATGAAAAGCAGCTCTGATGAAGTAATTTCTAAGATAAAATGAAAGATATATATGCGAAATAGAAGGAATTGATGGTTCACCTACAAAAACTGCAAAAGCTGTTAACTATGTATTTGGGAAACTTGCATGAAAGAAAACCATAAAGTATTATGAACTCCTATTTTTAGAATATGTTACAATTGAAAAAATACTGCTAAATTTGATAGAAAGAATAGAAATAGCTACACTTTTTATTGGTTTAATGTAAGTGATGCTAGAATGTAAGTGAATTATAACTGAGGATGAAATGATAATGCTTCTCCTTCAGCAAACTTCAAATAGACGCTGCCATTAAGTGTTTCCAATTTTTTCAACCTATATATATTCTTTTTATTTTACCAAAATTGATCTTAATCGACTCTATTATGTTTATTCAACACTAATAAATATGTAAAAGCAAAAAATATGCCTAACGGCTTTTAATGAACTTCACAGACACAATCGTTTTTTATTCCGCTTTATAATTTTCTGTCCTACACATTTAAATGTAAGTTGATATCTTGTTAATGAATACCATTTACAAAAAAATATTTCCTACCAAAATTTTACATAATGTATCAGGTAGGACCCGCAACCCCCTTTTTTTGATCTGCTCACTTTAAATATAAATAAATGGGGGGTGACCCACTTACCCCTTCCTTGGGGGTAAGTCCCCCACATCATTTTTTAAAGAATACGATAGTTAAAAACATTTAAAGCATTTTTTTAGGAACTAATGCTGAACTTGTGTGTATTAATAATGTTCAAGATAAAATAAGTCAACAAGTTTAAACTATTTTGCTTTAAAGCTGCTGTATAAGGCTTTAAAAACGAACTGTTTCAAAAAGTGGGCCCACTTATCCTAACCAACCCTATATAAAGCAGAATTATATATGCTAAGTTAACGAAACATCCATACAGTTGTTTAGTACTTTATAAACAAGAATTTGTCTTTGGATGTCAGTATTACCAGTTGACGCTGGCGGAAAAAAAAGATCTTTTTTCTGAGTTTATTTGCTAATACCCTGGTGAAATAGTATTTTTTGAGTCAGCTAATTTACTTCCGAAAGGGTTTCAGTTATATTACGAAGATTTTAATATTGTGAAAGAAGATAAAAAATAAATTTATTCATGAGATACGCTTGAAGTTATTTTTCCTCATTATAAGTTTTTTTTTACAGTTTTACGTTAGAGAAATACAACTCGAATACGCATAACTTAAAAAGCTAATGTTAATTTCTAAAACAATATCTTCCTTCTAACAATTTTCTATGTAACGAAGCTTGAAATGTATATATTTTTATGCTGTATATGAAGCTAAATAATTGTAAGATTTTTCGTTATATTTTTTCTTTCACTAAGGAGAGGATCATATTTATACATTATCCACTATGAACACCAGATTTTATTGGTGCATGAACATAAGACTTCACGTTAGAATTTCAGACCTCTGGCCAGGTTATTTCCCCAAGTTGCCCTTTTTCTGGCGAGTTGCATTATAATTTCAGATTCTTGGCACGGTTCAAGTCTTAATTATCTCTCTGCCTTCTAAATTATATTTTACCTATGTTTACCGCTTCTCCCAAAGCTTTTAAGTTAAATTTTTGAGAATTATTTTTAAGTTATTTTAACTGAAAATCGGGAAATTTGAGTAAACAATGGATGAAACACATTCAATGACGTGTCACTTTATTTATAGGATTTTATATTTTTCCATATGTATGATGTATTTTAAAACTAATTCTAGAAGGCAACCCTGCTTTTCTTCGCACTTTTCACAAACACAGATTGGTTTATCTTCGTTCTTGGTTATCTTTTACTTATTTATTTATTTATTTTTGTGAAATAAAATGCATGAACTTTTTTTGCGACATGAGAAAATAAATACTTATTAAATTGGTGTGTGTGTGTGTCATGTTTTTAACTCATCCAATATAAGCACTAATTCTACGTGCCAATATCTGCTGGTTTGCACAAGATTAGTTTGACAAACTAACTTTTGAGTTAAAGAAAATTAAACAATACTAGGGGAAGACCGCCTATATTGGACCCCCTAAGAACAAGATGCCTTTGTCGCTCAATGTGAAGCAAAACAGAAATGCAAAATCGGGCATCGTAAGCTAAATTTAATCAGGAACCGCCCTAGGAGCTTATATTTTCTATAAATATGAAAATTATTTTTAAAAAAATTATCTTATAAACAGTTGCAAAAGTCTAATTTAGGAATATATGCGCCTAAATTGAACCATGCGCTTCCTAAATTGGACCGTACCAGGAAATCACAGAATAATTTAGATTTGAACTATACTTCTTTTTTCAAGGATTTGCAATAGAATTTCTTTTGTTTCGGCCTCACTTAGGCAGTGTAGTTAAACTCGCCGATGGCATGTCATGCACTTAATCATGTTTTGTACTTCATCTCTATGACAAATATTGCAATAATAATTGTCTTGTGCAGTTTCTTGCTCCATGTTATGTGACTTTTTCTGCTCTATGCCTCTTTTATACATCGTTAGAATGATTGCTGAGACTCCTTTTTGTTCTTCTATTTTTTTAGGCAAAGGTGATATGCCAGCCGGCTTTACAAAATCATAGTCTATCTGCCGATTCTGCCATAGAACTATCTGCCGATTCTGCCATAGAACTATCTGCCGATTCTGCAGAACTTGTACTAATTTAAGTCGTGGCTAGCTCTTGTACATAGTGTACCGAACTTGTAATCTATTCACTTTGAGTAGTTTTATCTGGACTACTTGCCTCTAATTCTGCTGCAGCCAAGTCCATGTCATTAAACACATATGATTAACAGGCCAAATTCCTGTTCTTTAGAATCAACTCAGAGCATTTGCCATGGCCTTCATTGTGGTTTGCCCATAAGAGTTATCAAGCAGTTCTCTTAGGCGATATTATATAATGGATCTCATTAGATGTTCTCGCTTATGTATCACATGCTCGATTAAAATATGTCGACAGACTGAATAAAGACCACATCTACGTGCATGATGTGCTTAAAGAGAAAACATTATTATATCGTTCTCGTTAACCAAATTTATTTCATCAATGTTCTTTATGTAAGCTGTGCCTATCCATTAATAGGAGGATATTCTTTTTACATTGCTTGGCTCAACAGTTTTGATGAAAGGTTGTATCAATTGTGTGAATTATCGTTTGTGATCCAACATTTTCTTTTTGAACAAGCACATTGCTCACCAAGGAAGCTTTTACGATTAGTCCATACATAGAACGTAATCTTTTGAAAATAAGTATGGGGGGCTTGCAATTCCGTTACACTCATGCAGCAAATAACCAGTGTGTTTCTACCACGTTCACTACTCATTACTGATGCAACCTGATGTTAACCTCTATACTTCAATATATTTTGGGACTTTTGGACAGAAACGGGCTTAATCTTGAAAAGACGGGCTTAATCTACATTGAACATTTTAGTAGCATATAAATTATTTCCACCAATACGGAAGAATTTCATATTTTTCTCTCGGTAAACCAGCGTAAATGTTATTTAAGTTAATTACTATGTTTAACAACCTGAAACTGCAGCTTAATGGATGAAGAGAAAAATATAACATCATTTTAAGAAGTTGCAACTTCTGCTTGATAAAAATGTGCTTGATAAAAAAGTTAAAATGAATATCGTGAATAGGTGTTAAAATAATGTTAACTGCGCTATTAAATAAAACGAGTCACTTATTTTATGTTACGATTAATAAAAAAAAATACTTGTTTAAAATCATATTCTTAAACTGAACCACCGGTCCAATATAGGAAAAATTTTTCGGTCCAATAAAGGAAAACACGCCATTTTTTATTCTTCAGCTCATTGCTCTGTCAAAAACTATCACAATCGCGCATGTAAATACATCGATGTAATCCTTATTAAACACAGATTATAATACTGTAACAGCATTTTTACCGCAATTAACAAGTTTTTGAGTTATCTTTCTAGAAACAAGTCCGAAAAATAAGATTTCGCACGTTTTCAACACAAATCAAGCCGTAACTCACGCTAAACAGTTCGAAGACTGATGAAACTTCATACACATTGGTTTTATTCTTAAAACTTAATGTTTCTACTGTTAAAGTATAGCACGGATCCCTGTACTAGATTTTGAGCCCGAGGTCCAATTTAAGCAGTGGTCCGATATAGGCGGTTTTCCCCTACACATTAATTTTTTAACCTACTGAATGGAGCACATTTTAAAGAATAATTTCCTAAAGCTTGAAGAAAAAACTGCAAAAATGAATTTTTCAGGTTAAAACAACATGAGTGCTGTAAAATAGGTCATTTTAGGCTAGTCTTAGCATATACTATATTTCTAATCACATTTCCTGCTAACTAAACCATGATTTCATGTATGTGTCAATGTGCACTAATTTAAAAGAAGTAATATCTTTGTTTTGTCAATCTTTTGGTACATAAATATAAAAACTTATAGTGCAAAATAATTAACTTAAATTAAAAATCCAAAATTAAGAGCAAAGCTTTTGTTCAATGAACTTTCGTCATGAAATGTTTTTGAGGAGTTAAACAAAAGTGGCTTGTTTTTATTAAATAGTGAAGCTTAAATCAAGGAAAAACATTCTACAGAGCTAAAATAAATAATTCAGTTGAAGAAACGGCAGCAACATCTAAGAGACCAATAGATTTCATTGACCCTCATAAATGACGGGCCTGATGACAGGAGTGTTGAAAAGACGTCAGTCTTTCAAAGATATTAAAACAAGAACTTGAACTATTCGTAATTTCATAAGTAAATTTGAAATTTCACCATATTTTACCTTCTTTCAATTTTTTATAAGCTAAAGACTAAAATATTTCCGTTTTAATTACAATTTGGATTTAGGATACCTAAATTTAACCTTTTTTTTCTATTCTTTCTCTCAAAAAATATTTTTAAAAATATCCATTTTTCTCCCATCCTACTGTACTCATAAAAGAAGAGATTTTGTAACGCTAAAAGATGTAAATATAGTTTTAATCGCAAACTGTGCCTTGCATTGCTTGTCTTCATAAAACTGCTGATACAATATTTATGAATGTTCAGCTCATGGAGATATATTGCGCTTTTTTTTAATATAAAAGTACTGTTAGAAAGATATCCTAAACGTTTAAAGTGCAGATTTAACAAAAAAAGTAAAAGGTATATAAATCCATTTGAATTACAAGGAAAGGTCAAAAAATAAAAAGTAAAACGTCATTTCCTTAACCGTAAAAAAGAAAATGTTTTTCGTTGCAAGAAAATGCGAACCATTTTATGCATTTTGATGACTTGAAATAAAAAAAGCGTAAATCTTACATGCATCAACATAATCACTCTTCACGAAGTGCTCAGATCGGCGTGTAGTGATTTTCTTCAAAAGATTAGATTTATTTTCTGCCCCATATGAGTTTTAAATTACGTGTGCATTGCGTGAGAATTTATTCCTTATCCATTTTTATTCGAAGTATTTTAAGAATATTTTTTAAAATTTTTTCCAACAAATACGCTCATCACCCCCCCCCACCCCAAATATGAATAATAGTGAATTTGAATTCCTTTAAAAATTTATTTCCATTGAAAGGGCGTTAAATGACAAAATGTGGAAAACACGCATGATACATATTTAACAATTTATGAATAATATATCGATGACAACAAAAGTGCTTTAATATTTATGTGGCATACATGATTAAAATCTAGTTGCAGAGCCATAAAGTATTTTGCTGCGCTTTGATTTTATCTTTGATTATGAGAGTCTGATTTCATGTCAAGCAATTGAGCCTTTTTTTTTAAATCCGACTTTTCCTGTCTTTTGTAGGACAAGCTTATCTCCTTAAATATTTGATGACTCATCGATTGGCTTTCTTCGTCGTTTTATTAAGCAACTTTTAAAATCTTTCTTCTAAAGAAGTCATCACATGGAAGGATATTCGAGCCATCTTTTCCCTCAAACTACATTTTTTGGACTTCTTGATGAGATGAGAACACACGTGTTGTTCAAAATAAACTGTTTTGCTCAAACTTACTGAAATTTAAAAAAGCAAATATTTTTGGAGGAGCTCCGAGAAAAGTTTGCACATTTTGAAATAGAGATCTAAGACTACAATGAACGTTATTCTGGATAATGTGTTCAAAACATGTGTTTTGATTATTTGTCTACAAACTCCTGCCCATTGGTTGAAATTAGAACCAATTTTCATAATATTCAATTCAATTCAATTCAATTTAATTTATTTTAATCAGGGCAATACAAACCATAAACAAAAAAATAGACGTAGCATAAGACGAATACAACAATATATAGAACACAAATACAGAAAAAAAAACGTCAAGTATATACATCGTAACCAAAAGCCCTGATTAAGTAAATGGGAGTAAAGGCTGTAAAAAAAACAGCCTGACGAGCTCCCATCACAGAAGTGTACAAATCTGAAATTGTTCAGAATTGCACTTCTGTGAGCAATGTACTCTAATGTATATTAATGTTAAAAACGTTTGTTGATAGAAAATTCTGCACCTCAGAGCAGCCAGTCTAGTGTAAGTCTATGTTCGTAACTTTTCAGGAGATCACGAAAAGGATTGTAGGATACGTGCAAAGGATGCGAGGCGCGCTCTTTTAAAGCTGCTAAATAAATGTAAATTTCTTTTATAGAATAAGTAGTCCAAGAGTCGACAAAACAACAATTTTAAGACATCTGTCTCTTTGACATAACTTTCACTATGCTCTTCTAAGCATCATGCGGGATGTCTGGCAGCCTTTGAGTGGTTGCCTTTCTTACTGTGCATCATACTTGTACTGGAAAAATAGTGCTTTTTAAGTCATCTTTGAGCAATTCCACGTGAAATCAATCACGAAAAAAAGTATTTGACCTCGCCATTTCCGATTTTAATGAAAATTGATGTGAAGGGCGCATGTGACAAGATGAGTAATACTGCCAAGTTTTATATTTCCACTTCAAAAAAAGTATAAAATACAGAGCTGGTTAAACACAAAACGAAAAAAAAAAGGTTTTTTATGTAACTTCTTTTAGAACTACAGTAGAATAAAAATTCAAAACCCATTGTGAAGGCAAGAAATTGAGCTTTCCATCGATATATTACATGACATACTTACGACAGATTTAAGCTTCTGATTGCCCCAAAATGGTTAAAAAAATCACTATTTTTCCAGTAAAAATGTGATGTGCTGTAAAAAAAGCAACCATTCTCAGCTGCAGACACCCCGTATGCTGCTTGGAGAGCATAGGGAAATATATATTAAAGAGTCTTAAAATTGTCACTCGAAAACGTTGCTAGCTCTTAGGGCCTGGTTCCACATCAGCAGAAAATCGACTGAAACCGAAAGCAGAAACCAAAAATCCAGGTACTTTGAATTTAAAGGAAATGGAAAGTACCCGGATTTTTGGTTTCTGCCTTCAGTCGGTTTTCTGCTGATGAAGAGCTTAGAGAGCCCTTAGAGACTAAAGGTTCTCATAGATAGGTGCAGAATAAGATTCTACATACAATGCTATAATAAAGTGAAAATCGCCATTTTTGGACTTAAGTCACTCTGGTTCCGAAGTACAGAATTGCTTATTAAAAGTTTCTGCGTATACTATTCGGTTTCAAGCAAAGTTTTTTAATAGTTTTCTTGAACCAAACTAGTTATTATGAATTACTTAGCAGTTTCATATTCGTTTTGAAATTTGTTTTAAGGCATTTTAAGTCGTTTTAATAAAACAAATTTACGCTTAATTGTCAACTAAGTAAAATTAATTGTACTTAGTTAACGAAATGTAAGGAAGAATATATGTTTAGTAACAATTTAAACGTTATTTAAGTAAAGTAAAAATATTAAAATTATCTCTTAAAATCTTACGTATTATACAGAGCATATAATAAACTTTAAACCTATCTTGTTTTGTTTGCTGAATTCCAATCTGACTGATCGTGATGCTTTCCAAGTCATTGATATATGCTTGCATTCTAAGAAATTGAAGATAAAACTGCATATATCGTTTTCACGCCTTACTATGGCATTTTTCTTTGATTTTGGTTCACTGATACTAGGCAGTTAAACAAAAATCTGTTAGTACCATATTGTTAGCAAAACAACTCTTACGGGGTAATGCAGAAAAAACAACTCTTACGGGGTAATGCAGAACGTAAAGGTTTTTTTTAATGTGTTAAGTTACCCAGACATTTTTACGTAAAGTATGCCGCAACAGGCAACATGCTTTGCGTTTATACTCCAAATATTTAGGCGCATTGTGTGGCAACGATGAAGGTTTTTTTTTTTTTTTTTTGCTAAATAATACGCTTCTGTGGCAACAAAAAATGCAGAACTGCTGAAAGTTTTTGAAAATAATATGAACAATTTTTACCAGGGAACCACGCGAATAGTGTAACAATGAAAACAGTTGAGATAGCAACTATAAGATTAGATTGAAACATTTTGTGACTCAAAAATTATTTCTTTTCATAACCCCGTTAGCAAAATATAAAATCTGCTTAAAAAAATGTGGTTCTGGGGTCTTAAAATCTGCTGAAATTCTGAAAAAAGCGGCAAATTAAAAGACTTGGCGAGAAATTCAAGATATCACGAAACTCCACCGTCAGGATGTGGCATGGCATTCGTCGGCAAAGCTTGTGAAAGAGGAGTTCCATTTCTCACCAAAACTCGATAAATTCGAAGATTTTTCTTTGGTACACTTGGGTAGACTTTAACACCTTATAATTCGATAACGGAGACACGAGGGTAAATAATTTAGGCTTCTAGAAACATGTTTTAGTATTTTTTATGGTCATTTTTTTTTCACTATCGTATGGTGTCCTGGTTAGGACATTGTGCTATGCTATTTGCACAAGACACGCAATTGTTGGTTATCGTTAAAAAAAAAAGGCTTCTAGAAACATGTTTTAGTATTTTTTATGGTCATTTTTTTTTCACTATCGTATGGTGTCCTGGTTAGGACATTGTGCTATACTATTTGCACAAGACACGCAATTGTTGGTTATCGTTAAAAAAAAAAATCTCGAGTTTTATGAGGCAGTTACTTGAACAGTATTATAGGTCTTTTGCAAGAGAATTTATTTTCTAAAAATAAAAATTACCTGTGAAAACAAAAGTATCACTCTATTAATAAATACGAGCATAAGCCCATTGCACAGTAAAAGAAAATAAATACCTTCTAATTTTTTGGGGATATCGACAACGTACTGGACAGCACAGAAGTTCAGCGCTCATTTCGTTTTTAGTTCACACAATTAGACCTTAAGGACATGGACACAGCTAAAAGTCTGAGACGAAGGTACACAAATCAGGCAAGTAGAACCTGATGGACTAATCTCTGTATAAAGAGGTATCAGAGTAAGCGGTAAGTGCTCTTCTAGCTCTTTTCCCCCGTTATCGATTGGTCAAAGCAAAAGAACTGTATATGATTTAGAAACAGAAAATCCTTTGCTGTTTTTTTATAAGTATGTCTTTGCATGCTTGTAAGTGAAAGACTAATCATATTTGTACCTGTTAACTTGCCCTTTTCTTAGAAATTCTTCAAAGATTTTCTCGAGAACATATTTTTCCAAGTCTTTGATATATTTTAAAACAAATTCTAGAAGGCAACCTCTGCTTTTCTTCGCACTTTTCACGAAAACAGAATTGTTTATCTTCTTTATCTTCTTTCTTGATTCTTATTTATTTATTTATTTATGTATTTTTGAGAAAGTTGCATGACTTTTCTTGTGATATGAGAAAATAAATGTGTATTAAATTGGTGTGTGTGTGTGTCATGTTTCTAACCCATGCAATATGAGCACTAAATCTACGTGCCAAATTGGCCGAGTAGAATCTGATGGACTTCTCTGTATAAAGAGGTATCAGAGTAAGCGGTAAGTGCTCCGCTAGTTCTTTTCTCCCGTTATCGATTGATAGCAGCAAAAGAACTGTATATGATTTAGAAACAAAAAATGCTTTGCAGTTTCAGTATAAGTATGCCTTTGCATGCTTTACACTAAGTAAAAGACCCATCATATTTGTACCTGTTAACAACTCGTCCTTTTCTTAGAAAGTCTTCAAAGATTTTCTCGAGAACAAGCTACTCAGGTTGGTTTCCTATCCCATCCTGGAAAAACTGAGCTCCTCTTTTATGAGACAGGAACAAAGTGACATTTTGTTTTTGACAATAAAACCACATCCAACATCTGAGTTCATTACTTTCCTCTCCTGACTTTATAATATTTTTTTTCAAAAAATATATGCTTCTTATTAAAACAACAAAGAAACTACGCCGACGTAGTAGACATTTCCTATTTATTTTGAAAAATGGAAATTAAGAAACTCTGAAAATGGAAAATAAACGATTTGAAAAATAAATAAATACAACAATATTCATTTTGTTAAAGTTTGATAAACACACTATGTTATTTGCTATTTTGGGGCAACCGTCAATAAGCAATCACCTCCCTTAAATACCAATTATTGCAAGAAACAGAAGTGGTCACTTTAGAGAAGTTTCACTGTATTAACCCATTAATGCCTAACATGGTTGGACGCTATGTGGCGATATAAATATGTTTTTCCAGCTTTTTGGTATACAAACAAGATAAAATGTACTGTAATTTTCTGTGCGAATGAGAGTATTAAAATAATCACTTTATCAAAACGGGCTATCCGCATAGGAAAGCATTTAAACCTGGAAACAAAAGTATAACAAAGTTGATTTCGGTTGAATCTAGTTATGCTCTATTGCCTGCACTTTATGTCAAGCTCGGCTCGATGACACATTTTTTCAAAGCTCTATCCCAAAAAGAAGTGAGTGTTTTCAATACTTAGGCAAGTTTTCAGGACTATGGGAGGTAAAAATAAATGAATGCGTCCCGAAGTTTTTTAAAGGTGACGTTTTTGAAAGTAAAATGTATTTTAAATGATAGGTCTAGAGAGCTTTTAAGGAAGTCGTCACAAAAACCCTCGGGAACTTAAGGAACCAGAACTTTAGATCTATCGCGTGGAAAAAATGCTGATGAAGTTCGAAGATTTGAGTCATTCACTGAGTTTTGCAGTATGTTTTAAATTTGAATTTGAACTACTTTATCCAAAATCTTGCTGTCATATAGTAAGGAAGATAGAGATAGATTTCATCAAGATATTTAGGAGATGAAACGTAGATATAGAATTAAGTAAATTTTCAATTTATGATGGCAAACTATTGTTGGATATTCACGGAAAAGACACACGTACTCTAGGATGTCTTAAATAATCGTAACTCGTTTAATTAGAAATGTGCCTAATTAATTTGAAAGCAATATACATTCAGAAAATCATTTCCAACTGTTTAATTTATAAAAGATGCAAGTGAAATCAGAAATACCTGAAAAAATGTCTTCATTATCTCCCAGAATGTACAAAATAGGTTATTTTGATATACACTCAAGCCCATATTGTGAGAAATATTAAAGTTATTTAGAAAAAAGGCTGTTTTTTTAGTTAGAGCACAAAGTAATAAAACTGTCAGTAATATCAGCCACAAAATCTTTTTAATGACCCAAATTTTGTGGTCCTGTGTTGTTTTTGTCGTGATAGCAGCCAGAACCGTCTTTTCGGGAAAGAAGTTGTTCGTAACAGTCATTACATGTATATAAAATACCATATTGGGAGTGATTCTATTTGTTAAGATAAATGATTCTGGGGCATTGATGCCTCTCGTCTACGCCCTGAGTAAAGTCTAACTATCAAATGAACTTTATGCCTTTTGTTAGATTAAAAGCCACATACAGACATTTGCATAGTTTTCTTGGTTTAATAGCAAATATAGAACCCAAGAAAAGTTTTTAAAAAAATCATAAAAACAATCTTTGTACACAAGATTTTAACTATAAAAGCTATTCTCAAAGTATTTTATTATTTTCACATCGTATATTGCGAAATAAACTGCAGATTTGTATGAAATTCTAACATTTTAAAGATAAAAAGTTGACAAGTTTACAAATCTAATTTTAGCATTCATTTTAATCTGCTGCAAATGATTTGTGGGGTAATTGCGTTATCATTATTTAAACAAGTATTAAATTAAAAATAACCCGCCTGTATTTCTTAGAAAATATAGATTTTTTTCCTAATTTAAAAATAAGGTCTTTAATGTCGATTTTTCTACCTTTGTGTCATTTTTGATGGCATAACAGAAAGAATAAAACTAGCAGATGGCATAAAAATAAGAAAGCAACAAATTTTTTGTCAACATGGGGATAATACTTTAAAACTTTTAAACTAGATAAAAGCAATCTGCAAAAATTCAAACTTTCCCAATCCTACGTTAGCCTCCCAATGGAGTACTACATGCTTGTACCATAAACTACATTACTTCTTCCAGGATAAAAGAATAAACTTCTTCTTTCGCAAGAATCATGCCATTTCGTAGGGAAAATGCTGCTGCAGTTTCTTTCAACAATATACCATTTTTCCTTTCTTTTTCTATTTCTTATCTTCACCAGCTAACGACAAACCAGATTTTTTTTTTCTTACCCGATTACTTCCACTACTTTTATTTTACTTTGTGTACAAAAAGCATCAATTCTTCAAAAGTCAATAACAGTATTTCATTGTAAAATATAATCCGCCAGCAAAAAAAGGAAAGCTATTTATATCGCTTATTTCCAGCAGTGGTCTTAAAAGGATTACTTGTTATTTCCCAAAAATTAGCAAGGATATGTAAGAACGCTTATGATGTGAATGAAAATATTAACACAATTACGTAGTTACATGTCAGTGGCACAACCTTCTATGAAAAACAACCGATTCCTCTTTCTCTCTAGCAGAACCTTAAACACTACTTGGGCAAATGATTACTATTAATCCCATTAGCACCTAATCTTTGAACGCGGGAAACGGGGAGAGCTTTGGGGGAAAAGTAAAAATTGAAAGTATGTTATATAATGTAACACATTTTTGAAGGATATTGATTCAGATTTTATAATGCAATTTAAATTTCTCAGTTACTTATCATGATTCATATGAAAAAAGAAAACATTTTGCAGATTTTATATTAGAGCTGTCCAAATCTATGCATGCAATTATTATAGTAATATTTCACAGTTACATATACAGACAATTTGTCACTAAACCCGTTTTAAATTCAGACATTTTCTATTTCCCTCAACTTTATATTCTCATTATAAACAAGAGCTCTGAATGTTACGCAAAGATTTTGGGGCTTAAAGTATGAACTGATAGTCATTTTTGCGTATTATAATGAAGGGGGGACGTGCATGTTAAAAAGATAATAAATCACAGAATGGAGAAACTGAAACATAATACATTTTAAACTATTCATGGTAAATACAGATACTATTTCTCTTGTCAATTTATGGATTATTTTTACCAAAAGTATTGTGATTCATTGGTGCCCACAGGGGGGGGGGGGGGAGATTATGGCGCAAGTTAAGCCATCAAAACTTTTGGGGGGACTTTTTTTAAACTAATTTATTCATTTATTTAAATTATTAGTTAATGCATTTTTTAAAATTTAAATTATTTACTCATTTGTTTAATAAAAATTATTCATAAATTTATTTTTTTAATTTAAATAATTTCTTTAATTTCTTTATTATTTATTTATTTATTTATTTTGTGTGTGCTTGGAATGTCCGGAAGGAAAAAAAGCGATTCTATTCTGCACATATTTTTAGCATTGTAAAAAAATTAGTAATAAAAAAAATTATTATAATTTAAAAGAACAAATAAAAAATATTTAAAAAAATAATTAAAATAAAAAAGAGGGGAAAAAAATAAAAATGAAAAGCACAAGAGGGTTGTGTTTTTTTTTTTTGGGGGGGGGTGATTGCGCAATTGAGCTTGGGTGGGGGGGGAGTATCGGCACCCTTGTTGTAACTTGATTGTGGATTCAAACGAAACATTAATTAAAAACTCATAAGAATTTAAAACGAAAGATTTTTTAACAAACGAAAAACATTGATGTTCTATTGGTAAAAGTAAAAACTTTAAAGTTAAGAAACTATATGCTTATTTTTAATACATGTTCAGTGCCATTTAGATCAAAATCTAGTTACGAAAAAATTTAGATTGCCTAAAACCTAAGTTAAACTGTTTTAATATTCAACAATTTGTGGTTATGGCATATTGAATGACATCCTTCAATATGATATACAGATGAATGCAATTAGTTTAAAACATATTAGAAATACAATTACGATTTTAAAAGCCAATTCTTGTAGATAATGTTTGGAAAAGTAATGGAATGTGGTGCAAAGTGAAATAGTTGAGATAAGGTTTTTTTCAAATTTGTTCAAAATGAACAAATTGGAAATTTGTTATAAAAATCAGTGTACATGAAAAAGAAATATGTATTTTTTTGTATATTTATCGTTAAAATGTTATTTTTAATTTTTGGTAGTTATTTTGCAACTTCAAAAACGGGTGGAAATTTTTGACATCAAAAAACCATTTGGCAAAGTGAAAAGTACAATATTTCGTAATGAAACATTTTTATTTGATGAGTTGGAGCAATTTTCATCAAATGAGTAAATAAACAAATATATGAACTATTAATAAAAAGATAAACGAATAAATAAATAAACAAATAAATTAATTAGTTAATAAATGAGAGAAACACTCGAATGTTTAAAATAGAGAATGAATAACAAAATAAGTAAATGAATGAATAAATAAGTGAATTAATAAGTAAAAGAATATGGAAGAAATTAATATATGAAGAAATTCGTACGTGATTTACTAAATGAACGCATAAGTGAACGCAATTAACTATTTCACTTTGCCTCATCCCCTTTGCCCCACGTGCACTTGACAAATTACATTAAACATTTAAAATCAAAACATACCTAATATAAACTAAATAAGGACTGCACCAGATATCAGTAGATATCAATTCATAGCTAAAATAATCGCAAAAAAATTTATCCTTTTACAAAAACAATTTTTTTTTTTGAAAAACCACGAATATTACAATAGAGGTATCAAATTTTAAAAATTACTTGCATACTTTTTTCATTGGTCTTGGGTGATATTTATTTTTTGACAGGAATCGACTATATGTCTAGAGACTTAGTTAAAATATTACGAGATAGGAAGCCCTGCAAACTGAAAATATTTTACCATTTCACTTTGCTGCACATTAGTCTACTAGCAAACATTTAGGACAAGCTTTTAATGCTTGTTTTTAAGGAATGTATCATAGAATCTAGTTCGTTCCATGAAATATTTTCGAAATATTAACAAATATATGCCCTCAAAAAGAAATAGTTTGCTATTTAGTTCATGTTTTTACCAAGACAAATGTGTAAACCAAAGGAAATTCCTATAAAATGTATAATTTAAAACAATATTTTTAAGGGTGAAAATATGCCAAAGCTTTATTTGCTGAAAGAAAAAGTTATTGCTAAGACGAGAGAAAAATTGTTATCATTAATGAAACGCTTAAGATTCTTTTAAATAGAAAAATCTTAATGGACCTCTTTAAAATTATCAGAACATGCTGTAATGAGTACGACATATACTCATCATAATAAACTTCTTGGGAGAAGCAATGAACGCCTACACACACATCATTCTGCTTTGTTAAACTCTGCCGTGACTAAAGTGTCGGAATAGATCTTGGGACTGAATAAATATTTTGATGTCAACTGAAACTATTTCTGAATTTATGCAAGGGTTGATAACAAAACACATTCATGTAGGGGAGACTGGGGACGGTTGTGAGGCGGGGCGGTTGTGACAGTCGTTATATTAGCTAAACCATAATTAATACCTGGTTGAAGCAAAGAGAGAGAGTATCAGCATGTTTGTCTGAATGTGTGTCAAAGCATTGCGGTAGCCATCAAGCGTCATTAATGCTAGCAGAGGGGTTGGTTACTTTTTAACAGTCAAAAGTAAGTTTTTTTGTTCGATGTCTTTTAGTAATTCCTGTAGAATGGGTACTGATAGAGAAATGAAAGTTTTCTCCCCGTTAGTAGTGAAGCTTAATAGTGAAATAGCAGTGATTACTTTTTATGTAGGCTATTTTGTATTGCCATGGCGATTGCTGTTTTCAAAAGTAGTGGGTTGGGGTCGGTTGTGACAAATTGCGTGGGGACGGTTGTGACACGAGTAAAACATGTTTTTATCATATTTGATGCCCATAATACGCTTGGAGAAGACAGAAATAGGGCAGTGTGACCTAATGAAATATAAAGAAGCTTATAAACAAGTGAAACTTTTTTTTCTTTCGGACAGCTTTGGAAATGCAACGTTAATCGTAAGTCTTTGCTATGAAACATTCATTCGTAAACGCGATGGAGCCGGCCGGCGCTGTCACAATGAAAACAACGTATGCATAGGTTATATTGCTCATAATAAAGTGCTTTTGAGTTTACATATACGCTGAAAGCAGATATGAGAGTAAAATGGCTACTGAGAAATGGTTCCGTTCATTTATGAATAGAAATGTTTCACATCTGTTCGTGTAGCTCATGCAACTAGCCTTTCAAGAGTAACAAGCTTCAATAAAACAAATAAATGTGGAATCTTTCTTTGATACTTGAGAATTGTTATGAACAGACACGGTTATGACCCACAGGATGTGCATAATGTTGCACAAAACAGACATTACGAAATTCCAAAAACCTGATATTTTTGTAAAACTTGGTATAAGGCTACTTCAACTGAACGAGACACATTGTTAAATGTTAAACTTTCCCAGATGAAGGTTATGTTGAATTACGTTTAATATTACTTGAAATTAAAAGTGATCTAGACTGTTTTGCTGTATTTTTGAACTTGTCACAACCGACCCCAAGCACTGTCACAACCGCCCCTGGGGTGGGGTCGGTTGTGACATTTTTTTTCTTTTTTGTTTAATTTAGTCCTGTGAGTTAACTATTGTACTTAGGGAGAAAATTTTAGTGTTTATAAGCAGGCAAATAAACACTTTAACATTAAAAAAAACTTTAAACCAGCTCACAGGCATTGCTAAGGGATCTATGGGGAAGCAAATGAAAATTGTTACAACCGTACCCAGTCTCCCCTACTTATAAAATTTATTTGAAATGTTTTTTTTATTTAAATGTTCATACAACTTAAACTTCAGATGAGGCAGAAATAATTTTATGTGCCATGAAAATACCCATTTTCTGTTTAGTGTAAGAAAGTTCATAGGTTGTTGTACTGCAGGCAAATGAAAACAACGAAATGTCCTTTCTAAGAGAATAATTGTTCATTTCCGTTTTAAGTTTTATTACATTGCTTATTGCTAGAAACGTATTACACTGAAATTCCTATTACAAAATTTGCTGTCCCGTAGAGTTCATTGTAGCGGTATTTAACTGCATGCATACATAGACACACACACGTAAATACATACATACATACATGGTAAATCCGGCAGTTAAAAAGCATTTTTTTTTAAATTTTTGTATAAATTCCAATGGTAAATCTAAAATAAAATAAATGAGGATATTACTTTTCATTTCAAATGTATAACATGTCTAATGAAACAAAAAACTATAAAATAGAATATATTATTATAACTTTTTTTCCTGAAACATTACAATGTTCAGCTCACATGTATGTTTCTGGTAATAAGCTACTCTAAAGTGAAAGTTATACCACGTCCGGCATAAAATAGAGTGGAACAATAAAAAAATATATATCTGACTTCTAATTATTACCAAAGAAAACATAAAAAAAAAACTAAATGAGTACAATGAAACTCACTTATTTCAGTAAATTCAAAACAATATAAATCTGCCTCACAAACAATATAACTCAGTTTACATATTACCATACTTGAGAATTTTTTTAAACTGAGTTTTTAACTGTTATTTCAACTGCGGTGTGGCATCAATACATTAGAGAAGGAAAAGAAATAATCTTTAAATTAGTTAAAAAAAACTAAAAAATACGCTTTTAGATGCACTTATAATGCATCAACATGCAATATAAGTGCATCATAAAATATATTATGATTATGTTTATATAATATATTTTAGCTTTTAGTACTAATAATAGTACTAAATATATTACTTTTATATTTGCAAAGAACGTAAATTTTATCTTGTATTTAGAGTTACATACAAACAACTGAAACACTTGAACACCTCAACGTGTAATAATATAGTTGAGCCTTTAGTTTTGATAATAGTATTAAACATATTACTTATATGTTTGTAAAGAACGTGAGTTTTGTCTTTTATTCAGAGTTACACACATACTGACAAACAAAGCCACAAGTGAAACTAATAAAAGCGAATAAAAAATAATAAAAACTGCTAAAATGTTTGTAGTAAAGCAGCATGCGTCATTCTGCGTGTCAATGTGTATATTATGTCTTCATTTTATGCTGTATACAAAGAAATCATAGTTCAATTATTGATGTTTTTGACTGTTTAACAGAAATGAAAACATTGATACATAGTTCCGAGTTTCGAAATTCACAACATAATCTATGAATAGAAAAAGAAACAAACGATATGCTTCTCAATGCTGTAGGAAACAATTAACTGAGACCATTAAACTCTGGACAGATGTATGGTTTAAAACTGGTAAGATAAAATGTGACGCAAAATGTTTTCCAAATGCAACATGAAATTATTAGTACCGAAAAAACAAATAAATTCAACAAATAACCTTCCAATTATGAATAAGAACTAATAAAAATGTAATTGCCGAAGTTAAAAATGCTAAAAAACCATAGGCACAATGCAGGAACACATAATTCAAAACACAATGGAAAGAATCATAGATGAAATAAAAAATGAAAAAACCCTATAGCACAGGTCATTAAATCTAATATCAAGAACGGTAACATTAATGAGATCATATCTCTGTATTAAAAAATTGGCTTTTAGATTAATGAGTCAATTCAAATTATAAGAATCGATTTGAAGAAAGAGCATCAGAAAATTCAAAAATGCCCGCGAGATGATTTGAGTTATTGGGAGAAAAATAGTGATTCAGCATTTCCAATGCATCATAAAATTACTACGCAATTTTAAAACGACATGAACAGTAGGATTGAGTGAAACGAATTGAAGTTAAAATCTTGCTTTAGAATACCAGCGAAAAGATGCGTCTTAGTAAATACAATGCAATTGTAAACTATAATTGAGTTTGAAAACTCCTAGAGCTCTGCGCCGATGTTTGATTTTGTCCAAAAATTACAAAAAATGTTACTTTTTTGTATCAAACACAAAATAAGTAATTCATTCATTATTTTAATGCTTACTAGAATTTTGTGTGCTAATAATCATTTTTGTCACTGCATGTGAGCTGCATTCATTAATTATAAATACGAAATCATTTCACAACTATAGTCAAACATTACTTTTTTGCTCTAGTCAAAGCCGAATAATTTAAAAAAAAGCCTCTCATTTTATATCAGAGACCAGTGAGACTAATGGTTGTTGGCACTATGAATTTAGCTAAAAGCAATAACATAAAACAGAACTTCAAAGGCAAAAAATAGAAATGGAACGTATTCAGCAAGACTCTGGATGCTTTAAAAGTGTTGATTTTGATGCTGTTGAAGCATCGGTTGCTCTGAGGTAGACGTTTCACTTCGAATGCCGGAGGTCGTAGGTTCGATTCTCTCTAGAGTTTCTGTAGTTATTTCCTCTCTTTGTGTTGTGAATCTTTCTTAATTTGTCTTATACGTGAATAAAAAAAGTCCAAACCCCCATTACAGACAAAGTATCCCATATCTTGCAAGTAGTTGTACTTTAGTCTTGGATTAGAAGCGGTAACTTACTGCTTGACAAAAAGTATATTTTTCGATATTATAACTAGTCAACAACTATAATCGATGAGTATGACTATGATAGAGCCAAATTCTCTTTATTTGGAACAGGTGACTCCGGTTTATGAAAACGGCAACTAGTAGCATCAGAAGCGTGTTATTTCTTCCATAAGAAAGAGTTAAATATCAAGTACTAAGATATTTGTAGCGATGCCACAATCACGAATATTAAAAGAAAGAACTGTGATATTGCTATTAAACGTAATAAAATTGAGCGTCCTTTGGAATGTTTATTCTGCCGGCTGATTACGAACCGATGCTTCTGTGTCGCTTATTCATTATCCTTGATAGTGCAGCTTAATATTTCCCGTTAGCTTTTGGGAACAAAAGGTGAATTAATAAGAAAATTGGGAAAGACTAACGTCTTACCAATTTAAAACAATTACGTGTATCTTACTGAAACCAAACCATAGCGATCGCAGTAAGGACGACAATACATGTAAGAAATGTATCAAGCGGTTTTGTTTAGCCAAATCTTCCAAAATCTAAGCAGCTATACTAAATGAAAACTATCCCACTCGAGATGGATTGCAGACGCATACAGGATTCCGAGACTTTACAATAAATTTGAGGTTGAATACATTTTAAGGGTTATTTTAGTTTGGTTCCAAGATGGTAAATTCAAAATTTATTAACAATTAAAGGCACGTCGAAAAATTTGCTTGGAAAATTTTGAGGGCTTGAGAAATGGAGAGAGAAAGTTAGAGATTTTTTTTATTCCAACTATTAACTCATTCGTTGAGTTTTTCTCGTTGAAAGCTATTCCATTCATTAATAAATGTGTTGAAAGGTGCTTTTGTTAGAATTAGATTCAACTAGATATATATCAACGTTTGCCTACACAAAATTAGTTGATTTTTTTTTCAATACGTTTGCTCTGTCAGTCTGAAAACATGTTTCCACCCTAAAAATAAAAGAAACGCACTAATGAAGCAATAACCCAAATAACGTGACACTAAAAAAAAGGATGCTAATTCTAATGATACCATTGTGTTGTTCTCCCGCTAAAAAATTTCTTCAAACGAAATATTTCATTGAATGGAGATTCTAGTATGTAATTATGACTGTCTTTACAAACTACTTCTGTAGCAAATTCTGTGCTTCCACCATGCCGTTCTTGAAAGCATGGTTTTACATCAAAAAGCAAAAATAAAAGCATGCACAAAACAATTAGCCAAATAAACTTCATAATGACAAGAACATAGAATCATTTCAATAGAAAAGACGATTCTGAGCAACGCAAACATACTTACAAAATCTAATCCGTAAAACACGCCGCTCATTACCCAACCCCACCACAAAGGAATTAATTTGTGAGGGTGGGAAAACAGAAATCTGTTAAGGTATCAGTTTTCAAGTCGCCTTTGTCATTTTGCTTAATTTCCCATTCCCCGTGATACCGAGTATGACACGCAGCTTACCTGCGTCAGAGAATGGATTAAATGGAGCATCGAAGCCCGTTCAAACAAAAGATAATTGAGTTCGCAGCCGAAATGGGCGAAACTTGACGTTGCCATCATCGGCGAAAAAATACCTTTGAAACACTGAAAAATTTACGACCTCAACTACCAGTGTGTTTGCTTTGCTAACAGCATCCAGAGTTGGTAAAATGGAAATTTTCGTTAGGTTCTGTGTGTAAATAGTTTTCTGAGCAGAAATTTGATACATTTTTTTATTGCCTCACCAAAAGACGCTTTGTAGATGTTTTAATCTTTTAAGAACTTGAATGTATCGCTTTTACGGATATTTTTTATTTTGAAAAGATATAGTGGTTGTGTGGTTACATTGGATATTAGAAAGATAAGTAAACTTTTGTCATTTATTTTTCTCTCACTTCTATATTAGGTTAAAATATTGATATAAGTAATTTCAAATTCAAGCCAAGCTGCAAAAGTATAATTTAACATTGTTTAAATTATACTTTTGCAGTGGAACTTTACTGTAACAAGACCTTGTACTATGACGAATCTATAAGAAAACATATTTACAGAGAAGAAAAATATTAACGCAAATAAAGCACAGATCTCGAATAATTTCGTGTCTTAGTCTGTGGGCCAAGTGCAAATATCGTTCAGGTTCGTTTACCAATCTTAGGGACTACGAGAACTTGCTTGAAATCTATTAATATTGATGTACTCAGTCGAAAAATCCAATGTTCCCAAGCGGAACTTGTCTCATTAAGTTTTAATTAGTAATTGAAACACGAACTCTTTTCCTTGGCTTGGTCACTCTTTCACTAGAGACGTTGTTCCTAGGTGGCGCTATTGCACAAAATATTTGCAATCTAAAATTTTAACAAATAGTTTTTCAACCGTAATTTTACTTTTTTACTCGATTTTACATTTCAAAATATATTAATACGTTTTGAATCACTCACTTTTTTCGCTGTGTGACTTAATATAAAATCAAATCGAACATTGTATCAATCCGCCAGGCGTTTCAGACATTCTCATTCTTTATTTTTGATCAAAGAGCGCCAGTTCGCGCGGTTTCGTTTCGCGTCGCTGTCTTTTATGGCTTGATATCCCCTTTTGGCGATGTTTTACAAAGAGCAACTTTTAGTGGAACGACTTTGTTGTATACCGTATTTTCTGCCGTATAAGACGCACCGTCTTATACGGCATAAATTTAAGATTAATTAAAATTGGGTGTGTTTTACACGGCGAAAAATACGGTAATATTGCGTTTTTTACGCTGCTATTTTGAATAACGTTTGATTTTTCAAAATTTTAATTAAATCTTATAAAATTGAGTGTTTATTGTTTTTGCTACATAACTTGCAGTCGTGAAAGGGGTTAGTGTAGGAGATATAGAGATTAAATAAGAACCAGTTTAGACATTTTTTGTTGCTGCTTTATTTCTAGAACATAAATTAACTATTACTGTTTTTCAGAAAACCAATACTTATAAAATCACAGGCCCGTCATTTGGGGGAAGGGGGAGTCAATTCCTCTCCTTCCCGGCTTTGAAAAATCAATTTACATGTAAGCGGGCGTGGTTTTTGTCATTTTTGGTGCAATTTACATTGTGTATGCAGTGTTTGCCCCCGCTCCCCTGGAAAATTTGAAATAGCTTGTGAAAATACATATAGGATAAATAAGCAAGGGCGGATACAAGGGAGGGGAGATGGGGGGCGATCGCCCCTCCCTTGAGGGACTCTTCCACAGCGGTTCTTAGATTTTGAAGTTCAAAAAAGGCAGTTTTAGTTGATTTTTGATGATATTAAGAGAAAGGGTGAGGATTCGGAGCTCTGATCTGGAAATTTTTCGAAATGGAAGACCAAAACATTTGTATCCAACATGTGTTAACAAGGGTGCATGGAGAAAAAAATAGACAAGTAAGAAAAAAAACTCAATCGCCCCTCCCTTGGAACATTTCTGGATCCGCCCTTGTATATAAGGGACTGATTTGTTACCACGAATAAGTAAGTTTTGAACGACGTCAATCGTCGCCAAATATGATTCGTGACTTTTTCCGTCAATTTTGAGCTTTTAAAAGTAATGCATATTGTATGATGTGCTTTAATAAATGTAATTTAAAATTTTAAATGAAACCATTAAGATCATGACAGGACCTATAGTCTGTGGGCCAAGCACCGATATCGTTCAAGTTCGTTTACCAATTTTAGGGACTACGGGAACTTGCTTGAAATCAACTAATAGTGATGTACTCAATCGAAAAATCCAATGTTCCCAAGCAGACCTTGTCTCATTAAGTTTTAATTAGTAACTGAAATAGGGACTATATTCCTTAGCCTGTTGGCTAAGTTGTTCTTAATCTAGTTGTTTCGTTAATGACACTATATAATCCAGTCAATGAATACATTATAGAATGCATGGAATATGCGAGAGTATTTGACTACAGAATATTGTTAGGGGTAGTTAGTAAGTTAATATACTGAAAGTCCCCGACCCTGGGGGGTGAGCTAAAGGGGGGGGGAAAGCAAATTTTGGGTTTCTCGAAAAATCGTGGAAATGGTGGGAAAAATTGGTTTAAAATAAAAATTCAAGCTAAACAAACTTCGTATAACAGTGTTTCTACACATATTTGTCGAATTTTCAATAATTTTTCAGGTGTATATTGTGAAAAAACGAGAAATTTCGGAAAAACTCTCGATTTTTGTCAAGCAACGTTGAATGGTTCTATTTTAAAAAGGGAGACAGACAGCTTGATTACGAAAATGCACGATAGCAGCATTTCCACGTACTCCGATATTATTTTATTTTTATAGAAATGATAAGGAAGAGAAAAAAAAAAAACACCAACACAAATCAACACCTCAAATATACGAATGTAACGAAAAACAAAACAAAGAAAAATCCCTTCTCATTCCTTATCTCTCTTATCACAATCACCCCCTGTTTCATAAAATCGGTTGAGACCTGACGCATGCGCGAATTCGAGGAAGGTCGCCGAAAAGAATATCAAACAGTATCTATATATCCATCTATAAATATATAGGCAGAGACAGACACATATATATGATATTTAACGTAATTATCCGCCCCTAGAATTCCATTTTCGCATATTTTGCCATCTATCTTTAATGGCCTGTAAAAAACTAATGAGACAATATTTTTTCGGGAACATTGTGTTTTTTTCATCTGTAGACTCTAAGGATTCAGAAAAATATCACATTTTGTAGTCCCCGAAGTTGGCAAACGAAACCATGTTTCTAAGCATCTTTTCTGCCTTCGGCCCACAGACTATCTGTGTCTGCCTGTGACACCAAAGCTCCTAAACGGATAAACCAAATTAGCTAATTTTGTTTTTGTTCTTGATTGAGACTTCTTAGCTAGATCTTATATTTGCAGGACTTGAATCACAGAAGATATTTGGAACCGCGAAAACTATTATCCTTTACATTTTTTGTTGTAAAAATTTACTCGTACATTTAAAATATTATTTTAAATCAAACTTTTTTGCGTCTGATTATATTTGTTTGGTACTTCCAAGTTATTCAGCATTTGAATCCAAACTTCCTTTTTTTTTTTTTTTTTTGAAGAATATAAAAACAATCCTAAGCCTTTATTCACACGATTGGTAACGATATCACTGTAGGCTGTAAGAAATCTCAATGACTAAAAATTTTATCGGTTGCCAGTTTCTGTTTGTGCCACCCACCTTACAGCCCCAACACTCCACTGCTGACTTATTTCTACTTCTGAGCGAGCTAGGGATTTTCGACAGCAAAGGACTTAGCTTTTAAAACATCCCGATATGGAATCGGCCGTAGAAACTGCTTTGAAAGAGGTCCCTGTAGATGCCTGAAAAGAGGACTATTGGGCCAGGCAGAATCCCCATACTTTCTATGAATTGTTTTCCCTATTTTAAAACAAATTTTCCGCTAAAAGGATCATGGATATACGAATTTCACCAAAAGCATAAGCATACCCATGAAGTTTCATCTAGAACTAAACTAGTCTACTCTACTGTATACCAACATCGATTTTCTAGCATAAGATCAATATTTTCTCAGTCAGTTTAGATTGCAAGTTGTGTCTAAAATAGCTCTTTTTAATATTTAAAGATGATTTTAAAAAACAAAAATCATTTTTTGACAAAATTTATAATTTTTAGACCCCGTGCGGGAGATGAGAAATTTTCTGATTCAAAAAAAAAAAAAAAATAGCGGTTAATGCGAGTCGGTAGAGCAACATTTTGTCAACATTCAATTTTAAACTTCTAAAAAAGAAGGTTATTTTTTTATTCACCCTACTGTACAGAGATGCAGAAATGCTTATCGACAGCTTTAAGAATACTAGCACTTCATACCGATATCGTCTGTAAAAAAAAGTGTACAAAGGAAAAATTCTTTTCTGATCATACTTGACAAAAAAAGGACTCGTACCTTGAAAATATAAAACACATTAATTATAAAGTTTTATTTCTAATATATCTAGCTTGATTTCAATATAACTAGTTATTTGCAATGCAAAACCGCATCACATGATGAAAAAAGCAAAATGTTTTCCTTTTTAAAAATAAATTGCAATGCGTTTATTAAAAATCAATAGTTAGCAAATTGATGTTTGTACATCTAAATGCATTGGTCGAATTTCATGCATTAATATTTATAACGAGGAAGTAAACACGACGTCTGCATAGGTCGAGAAGACATCGCATGAATTATAGCTGAGATAATCCCACTACGCTATCTATTATTCGTTTCGAAGGACAACATTTTCTCTGCTTACTTTGCGACATTAGTTTCATTTCCGGACTCTCGCCTTTTATCAGAAATTTCGTCTGGCTTTTCGTAATATTCACCCCAATTATCGATGCGTAGTTGTAATCTGCTCGTTTTAGTACCAGGCTGATTGGTTATTTTCTTCATCTGAAAGTTATTGCTGATATTTATCAGTAGTTTAAATAATTCGTTGTTCAGGCTTAATAAACCCAAGACAAAAGAAATTATTTCTGCAGTTTAACTCAAGGTGCATTTATAAGTTTCCCGTGTATCACGCAAACAATTTAGTGCTCAATTATATTAATTACTATAATTAGCAATATATATCTTAATATATAAAAATTACGTGTCCCTGTGTTTGTGGCCAATGGACTCCTCAGCTACTGAGCCGATTTTAACCAAATTTTACACGCAGTTTCAGTTTGGTCCAACTTAAATGATAGGATAGTTTTTATCTCAATTTAGGACCGCAATATATTTTTTATTGCAAATTATGTATTTAGCTACCAGCTTTTCTGTGTTCTTGGCTAAGCCTTTTTACTAAGCCTTTTTTGACACCTCCATGGCTGAGCGACATAAAGCACACGTTCTGGCAGCTTCTGGAGCGCAGTAAACAAGTAATAATCTTTCTTATAATATATATATATAAATTACGTGTCCCTGTGTTTGTGTCCAATGGACTCCTCAGCTACTGAACCGATTTTAACCAAATTTTGCACGCAGCTTCAGTTTGGTACAACTTAAATGATAGGATAGTTTTTATCTCAATTTAGGACCGCAATATATTTTTTATTGCAAATTATCTATTTAGCTACCAGCTTTTCTGTATTCTTGACTAAAATTCTTTAAACATACCCGGAATGCCACCACATAATCGGCGGCTAAAAATGGGTTTACCCATAGTTCTTCTACATAATTTAAATCCACCGAGATTATGCAATGGTACGCGTTTAGTTATCAAAAAAATCACCGGGAACATTATTGAGGCAATCATTTTGACTGGCAAGTTTAAAGATGAAGTAGTTCTGTTGCCACGTATCCCAATGACACCGTCAGAATCTTCAATACCCTTCAAAAGTCTACAGTTTCCCATTCGTTTAGCCTTCGCCATGTCCATTAATAAGTCCCAAGGACAAACAATGTCAATTTGCGGTTTAGATTTAGAAAATCCATGCTTTTCCCATGGGCAACTATAGGTCGCTTGCTCCCGTGTGGGAAAACCGTCCAATCTATTTTTGTTTACAAAAGACAGATTAACAAAGAATATTGCGCACCGATTAGTGTTGAGTTAAACTGAAATGAAAAATGCTTATAATTCAAAAAATAACAAATAATATTGGTTAATTATCTACCATACCTACATTATTAAAAAATAAAATGTTATATTAAAAAATAAAATGTTACAATAGCAATTAGCAAATTTTTAATTAACTCAATTGTTACAAGCCTGAATATAATATTTTTAAGTAATAAAATGCTACATTTTTTGTTGATTTTTTATTTCTAGCAAACTTAGGAAATTTTTGTTCGATTGTTTTCATATTTTGACCTCAAATTCATATTTATATAAAGTTGATCTCTATAATGGTAATAAAATTTTTCGTTTCTATTGAAACATTATAGTTTAACCCATACCTTAGCCACAGCAACGCGTGGCCGGGTCAGCTAGTATATATATATATATATATATATATATATATATATATATATATATATATATATATATATATATATATATACAATGCGATGCAAAAGTTTAGACAATTGGCAAATATGTGAATAAAAAGAAAACTATTCAACGAAATGCTTTTCAAATTTCATCCTTAAGAAATAAAATTTTTCCTGGTCTTTTGATCGATATGCATGTCTGAATTTGCTCCACAAAGCAAAAAACAACGTACTAACATACTAGAGCCGAATTAAAAGACAAAAAATTAATAAAGTAGGTTCATTTTCAAATTTCGGCTGCCAAACTTTCTCATCTTCTTTACACGAGAGCTACAGAGCTTTTGAGATTTTAATTATTTATTCAGCAATCTCTGCACTTTATAATTGAATAATAAAGGCCCGTGTTTCCTCCACCAATCACATTTCAAGGGATATTTGCATAAAATCTGACTTTTGTCTAAATTTTTGCAACAATGTAAAAAAAGTCTTTTGTAATGTCCAAAATGTGGTTTCAGTTATATTTTTAAGAACTCCAGACTCGTATTTGGGACCATATTGTGCACCTGCAATAGAAATTTGAAAGCATTTCGTTGAATAGTTTTCTTTTTATTCATATATATGCATTTTGTCTAAACTTTTGCATCGCAGTGTATATGTTTTTAACTTTATTACCAGTGCGAAAAATGTTTGGACCCATAAGTGAGTTCACATGCTGATTTTACACCGAAAAGTGAAATAATTCTAAATCAAAACAAATTTCAGACAATAGTGTCACTCTCCTAAGAAAGCATTTTCCCCTTGTACCAATAAAACTTTAAAAATTAGAATTTCGTTCGACGCTTACCACTATAACCATGAAAATAGCCGCAACTAGTGAAAAAATAAATGTGAAATTAAAGATAACTTTTTGTGGTGGGTGGGGGACACAAATATTATTTACCTCACATTCCCCCATATATTTATTGGGATGGTATTTATATGAAGGCTGGAGTGTGGTATTTATATGAAATTTTTAAATTTTTACTTTGGCCTCCCGTTGTTTTGATCCCATTCAGTATCTATATTACGCGAAACATCCCAAGCTACTTTCGAGCTCTTCGAAAACAGATTTAAATTTTCGAAGAGATGTATCTCGAGCTAGGATTTGTTTTTTGGGGGGAAACACAAAAATCTACCCCCCGTATCTTCCTTACTTCTGCGTATAAACAAAGGTTTGAAAGCATTAAAAAGTAGCATTTTAAAATTTTGGACGCTATGTCATTAGGATTTTTTTTTTTTTTTTTTTTTTTTTTTTACCGGAATTGACCTGGACTATGCCTCTTACATTAAACCTCTTAACTGTATTTTTTTAAGGTGTGTGAACAATTGTGGATAAATAATTTTAAAAAAATGTCATTTTTAATAAGCTTAAGAATATATTCGTCTAAGCTGCTTATTTAAACAAAGAAGTATTCGCATATTTTATATTATACGTTTTTGCCGCTTTTTTTTGTTTTGTGTATCACAAAGAAAAGTAAGTAGCATCATTTTGCGAAGCAAATCTGGTCAAAAAAATTTGTAGTATAAATTTAAATATTTCGTTCATGTTTTATAATCCAAGTGAAAAACATTTTTCTTTGTACTACGTTATAAAAGTGAAGAAATATAACTACAACCAAGAAAACATACAAAAAGTACAGTATACAGCTATGGATGAGATTATTTGAATTCGCTTGTTGATATGATCTTGAACTATGAAAACCTTATTGCTTTTTGGCACTAAAAAAGTCTCGAACTCTCGAATTCTAATCAAGGATATATTGAACTAAAGATTTTAAAATTTACACATCATTCAGCTCCTTCTGTATTCTTGTAATAGATCTTTTCTTTCACTAGCTTGTCTCATTTTTAAGAACTTTTATTCGGAAGTTTAACTTTAATACAATTGATAGATATTGTACGACTAATGCATATTCTTCAATTTTGTTTATCACTTCCAATGTTCATTTTAGATAACTTAAAATCACAACTCGTACATTTAACTATTTCTTCTAACATCTAAGGCTAATGAAACTTGTTCTTAGTAAAAGTTTAAAACCATTCGCTTCTTTTCTTGCATATGGTGAATAGAAATTTAATTGTGCTACTGGAAGTGATGTAAACGAGTACATTTCATAGAAAATATACTCAAAAACCCCCTTTTTTTGAAGAGCTCGAAAACAGTTCAAATATTTGCACTAAAGATTACATTTAAATATTCAGGAATAAATATAAAGCTCGTTATTTTCAATATCAATCGCACTTGACGTGAAGACGCTTTCACTTATGCATTTTATTTAAATACAAGAACACACTCTCAAAAATGCGACGTTTTTGAAAACTATTTGTAATTTATGTAAAACCTAAAACTCTTGGTTTAAATGCTAATACTAACGCATTTTTTCTTGCTTTTTTCATGACTCCAGTTTCTGGTACAACTATTTTTTAATGCCAGCCACCTTGTCTAGTAGTCAGAGAAGTCTGACCGAGATGAGGAATCCCCGGGTTCGAATCCCGGCTCGGGCATTTATTTTCTTTCTTTCTCCTGTTCTTGTCCGTTCTCTGTGCAAATGTGTGTTGTGAATGGCTGCCTGTCCTATAAACGGACCTTACGGCATGCATGTTGAGCTAAATCGGACTTCCACCTTAATGGTGCTCATAAAAATGGAAGCCGCACCCATTCCTCCTTAAACAGGCTGATGTATCTACTCGAGGTCGGGTACCCGAGTGGTTTTAGAAACAACAAAGAAGATAAGTCATAAAATCTAAATCGGTGCTTAAAACGCTTAGAAATGAAATACTAACAAGAGTGCATGCTACCTGTTGGCTATATCCAAGAAAATAGGGTACACATTTTCATTGGCTAAAAGTTTTTTTTTTTTCGCTGTAAGAAGTTTAGGTTTCTTCCTCCACAACTAAGAAATAGTCAGAAGCCATTCTCAAACAAGACTCTACTACGCACGTTGTTGCCTCTGACAGTTTCTGCTACCGGGCCATCCCTCCTCTAGTTACAAATTGTTCTGCGGCACCAGAACCAAAGTAAGATAGGTAAACGCTATATTTGGGGCAAATCTAACAAGGCAGAGTTGTAATATTGCAATTAGATTTACAATATTGCCAACTAATCGCCCCGACTAGAGAAACGTGGTGGTCTGTGGGACTCCCTCTCCTCCAGCCACCTTGTCTAGTAGTCAGAGAAGTCTGACCGAGATGAGGAATCCCCGGGTTCGAATCCCGGCTCGGGCATTTATTTTCTTTCTTTCTCCTGTTCTTGTCCGTTCTCTGTGCGAATGCGTGTTGCGAATGGTTGCCTGTCCTATAAACGGACCTTACGGCATGCATGTTGAGCTAAATCGGACTTCCCCTTCAATGGTGCTCGTAAAACAGGATGGAGTATTTCCCCTTAAACCGGCAGATGCATCTACTCGAGCTTCAGTACCCGAGTGGTTTCAGAAACAACAACTATACTGCCGTGCTAAGTATAAAAGTGGTATCTGCAGTTGAGCTCGAACTGAGATATTAGGCTTTAACCCATTTATGCCTAGCGTCCCTTTTTAGGGACGGTCCAAAAAAGGGTCTGAATTTCCCCAAAATGAACATTTCAACCAAATAATAATGTTCAATTAGTACCTTGGTACTATTTCAATTCGTTATTAACAGAAAGCAGTTCATAACCATTGTAAAGTGTGTTCTGTAGCAGTTTTAATATGATCTTTATCAAAAATTACATCTTTCACAATCTCAAGAAAAAAAGCTAAGTTTTCAAAGTTATTCCCAGCTTCCCAGTTTATGTTAATTGCTGATTTTATTTCTTCTTATAAAATGTCTTTTTAAATATTATATCATAGGCAGAAAAACAATTTAGTAAAAAAAGTATGTACCCTCTGGGGTCTATCGTAACTTTTAGAGAACGATTTTTCTTTCCTTAATAAAAAAAATATTTTTCACATAATATTTGTTTTATTATTTTTCCTGTTCATTAAACACTCTTTGTAACCAGTATACAAAATATCTTTGGAACAAAAATGTCAGGCATTAATGGGTTAAAGTTTTGTGCCACCATGTATTTGATTCAGATAAAGCTTTTTCAGAACTTTTTTAAAAATATTTCCCGTTCTCAAATGACCATATAATTCTGTATTTTGATAAAATGCGCCACAAAAACCACCTGGTGGCGATAGCTCAATTTTGTGAAAAAGTGCAGATAGGACTTTTGTGCTTAGCACGGCAGTATATTTTAATCGTGAAGTGAAAAGTTTTTTTTTTTTTTTTTTGTTTTGAATGTTTGACAGTGGCCCACCCAGAATTGTTTACTGGGACGGGCTAAAACTTTTGTGAGAAACTGCGATAAGTGAAGTGTCCCCCTCCCCCTAATTTATAAGCAAATCTTTTGTTAACCTTATCATCTTAGAGTGTCGGAAGCTCCGCTAAAAATTTCCGAAATTGAGGTTTTAAAAACAGATTTAGAAGCTATTCTTGAAGATGTTGGGAAAAGAATGCTGGTGTGGAAGTTCCCAACAGGAAATATTTTGAAATTGAAATCACAAAAACTGATTTTGGCGATATTTTTAGCTAAGAAAGAGAAGAAGGAGAGGGTATCTGGCCCTCCTTCAGAAGTGTTATCTACGCTGAAATTAGAAACGAGATTGGGTTTTGAGACTCACCGAGAAAATTCTTATATCAAATTCCAAAACACGCAAAAAGCTCTCCTTGGTGTCTGCAAGGAGACTCGTTTCATGCTTCTCGGAGGGGCTTAAGCCATTTTGCTCACCTCTTGGGTGCGCCACTGATGATCGAAGTTGCTGAAACATTGACGCTTAATTATGCATTTTTCCAGAAAGCGGAATGCAAGTGGCTACGGTTAACGGCTACGGCTTTTGAAAAACAATTCTTAAAGGAAAATCTTGATATGCAAAATCACAGCACATTTGCATCTTTTGCTCATGTCTTAACAAATTACAGGCGCAATAAATTAACGTAAAATCCTGATGCATATTGTAACTGCTGTTTTGAC
Organism: Uloborus plumipes; assembly: GCA_038373865.1. Taxonomy (NCBI): domain Eukaryota; kingdom Metazoa; phylum Arthropoda; class Arachnida; order Araneae; family Uloboridae; genus Uloborus; species Uloborus plumipes. Next base: position 83,676 of record JAXGGA010000239.1, read on the forward strand.
TATTGACGTTGCTTTTTACTTTTCGTGTTCTCGAATATGAATGGTGTAGCGTTTTTTCTATTGCAATGGAAAACGACAAGAGTTCTGTAATGTTTGAAACTATAAGCCTCTAATTATGCTTTATATGTAATGTTAGTTAAGTGATGTTAGTTGAAATGTAAAAGCCTTGCGGGCGGTCGGACAAATTCTTATCAACTTTAGCATCACAATTAGCTAAATATAATTGCGTGTTTCCGTAACTTGCTAAAACTAATCGTGATGTTTGCTAAAATTAACAGCTGCTGAATTAATTCTTATCTGAGTGTTGAGTTCCCAGTTAGTTAAGCATAATATGGTTTCGTTAAGCACACTATCATTAAATGCAATAATTATTAAAATTTAATGTCATTGACTACTTGGGAAAAATCTCATCCAAATTTTTACTTAACATTAAATAAATATAATTGTTTATATTCGTTACTCAATAAAAGCAAATGTGCTGCAAATTAAACTTTAAACCATCTCAAGCACTCAGAATAACTCTCATTGAAATAATTATTTCACAAGTATAAGTCTCTGTGAACAATTATAGGTCTGCCTAATAGGTCGGTCTAAACTAAATGAGATTCTAATTATGAGATAATGTATTTGAGCACCTGTACAAAGCTCCCATAAACATTTTGATTTTACGATTAAGTAAAAATATTTTTCAGTTTCTGTAGTTAACTAAAATTCTTTCTGTTCATTAAGGTGTTAAATACTTTATTTAACTAACATAAATACTAAACTTAGAGAGTAAGAGTTTTTTCAGTGGCCTGTTACGTATCAAAATAAACACTAAAAGTATATATTTTGATACGTACTGACTCAAAATATTCAATAACTTCTCTTGCGCTTTCCTGAGATAAAAGCGGCATCAAATAAGATACGAGAAATGACAATCTCTAACAATGCTATCGAAGTTAAAAACGTTTCGTCTGTCAATTTTGAATACCCAACATTGTTTACATGCTGCATAGAAATATTAAAAAACCCTAAAATACCTAACTCCTACCTTTATTTTAGATCCCTCATCACTAGGAATGTATTCTGGGTCTTTATCGGAGGCCTCAAAATCACTTTCACTCCATTCATCCGAAATTTCACTCCTATTATTTTCCACCAGAAGTAACGGCCACGTGGCCACTATCCGCCATTTTTTACCATAACCGCTATTTACATGAACGTAATGCCACATTGCAGAAATCACGTATTATTTTGTGTTGCCATTTATGAGGGAAACATCAGAACGGTAGAAGATTTCTGTTATTTCACAAATAAGTAAAAATAATTTTCCGTCTCTGTAGCTAACTAAAATGTTTTTTGTTCATTAAGGTATTAAATACTTTCTTTAACTAACATAAATACTAAACTTATAGAGTAAGAGTATTTTCAGTGACCTGCTACGTATCAAAACAAACACTGAAAGTATATATTTTGACTCAAAATATTCGACAACTTCCCTTGCGCATTCCGGAGATGAAAGCGGCGTCAAATAAGATACGAGAAATGACAATCTTTAATAACGCTATCGAAGTTAAAAACGTTTCGTCTGTCAATTTTCCACTTTGACTGCTCGTGAGATGATTGCGTGAGACTAAAATTGACACCAGCTTAAAGTTTTCCTTGGTCTATATTATTTAGAGTTGCAGTGGTCTAAGTGAACCTCAATTCACGAGGGAATTTCTTTGAAATGGATCTTTCAATTATTTTCAAAATGTGTCGAATGTTTCTAATGACTTTTTTTAAATATAATAGTAGTCAGTACTTGAAATTTGTTGCGCGTTTGTTTACAAAGGTTAATGAAAAGAAAATATCTAAAACGAAAATTTGAAAACATAAAAACTAGATGTTACTCTAAAAAACAAACTTGATTTTTTTGCAAAAAAAAATTTTTTTTTCACTGATAAAAATAATAAATTGCTTTTTGCGTGCGTAGAGAAAATAAATAAAACTAGTTAGCTTTTCGAAAGAGTATTTGTATCATATCTCTGAAGAAAGAAATAGAGCTATGAAATACAGATAAAATATTTTACTACTGATTCCAATCGAAATTACTAAAATACATTTTTGTTGAGTTAATTTTTATGTACAGGATAAGAAATAAAATTATTAAACTACCTCGTATAATATGATGTTTGACGTAATGAACATGAAACATAATATTAAACATTAAGCATTATAAACATAAAAACACGTTATAATAAAAGCACTGTAATGATTAATCTGCAAATTTAAAAATAGTTTTTTTTATAGCAAAATATATCTAATTATAAAATGAATTAGAGTAATGAGTTTTCGTTAAGTACCTAATAAAATTTTTGACGTTAACTTTTTAAAATATAACATTTTTCACAATCAGTAGCTTTTGACACGTGTACTATTATATATATATATATATATATATATATATATGATATAAAGCACTAATTTTAACGCATTGTGGACCGGTGATGATTGGGCCTAATGCGCAGACTGAAATCATAATCTAAAATGATTTTTAAAAAATTTTCGTATCTTTCAAACATTTTCTTTAATTTAATAACCACCCGTCGCTACTTTTATCATTTGCAATACATTTTTTTTTTAATTTGAAAAGTCTAAAAAGAATCAAAAAATTCCAAACTTTAGACCAAACGCGCAGACTGAAGATGACGTCGCAAAAGTGAAATATTTTACAGAATTGTTACTTAGCCTCATTCACAGTAAATGAAAGGTACCCGATTACGAAAATCAAAAACTCATTTTTTTCGCTCCACCCTAACGTATAAAAGCATAGAATACAGTCACACGTTAGCACAGGTATAAATATATGGAGGCAAGACTGCAAGCCTTTAGAATCCAAGAGAAGCTGACTAAAAATATAATAAATAATATAAGAGTTTCAACACATGTGATACCGATTATTAACTTGCTACCTCACATTACCGACAGGTATAAAGTATCAACGGACCTATTTAATACATTGAAATATGGTGCAACTATAAAAAGTAGCTTTAGTACCTCCAATTCAAAGTTACAATGGAGCAACAACACACTGCAAAAAATAAATGCTTTTACGGTATAATACTGTCAGCAGAGGTTCTAGTTCAAAACTATAAAATGCTCAGTAATAAACTGTAAAATAAGTAATTTTACGTCTTATAACTGTAAAGCAGCAATTTTAGTTTATTACCACAAAATTACCTCTATTGCACTGTAAAAACAACAGTATAATACTGGCACCCGGAGGTTCCAGTTTAAAACTGCAAAATACACAGTAATAAATAGTAAAATAAACAGTTCAGTACTGTAAAGCAACAAGTTTACAGTTTATTTCTGTGAAGTCAATTTTTACAGTTTGTTACTACAAAATTAGCTGTATTATACTGTAAAAACATCTATTTTTTTACAGTGTAAAGCTCTTTATTTGCGTTTTCAAGCAGAAAATACCAAATACGTTTTACGTAAGTGAAAGAAATGTGGTTATTTTACTTTACATGCCATGATGCTGGCAGTGACTGATATTTAATTTAAAAGGTTTAAAATTTTGCATTATGCCCAGTAAATATACTTCGATGTTAATAAAGTAAAAGAATTAACCATTGCGGTAATGCATACCCCACTGCTCTATTTCAATACTAGGATATCTTTATAAGTATTTTTGAAACTTCTAAAGTGAAGCATAGAATAATTCATACTATATCCAATCCAGTGCTGAGATCTGCTGAACTCCACAAAATTCCCTTTCTACTTTCAGTTTTCTTGCAACACTCCCCATAATATAGCACGGAACACGAGTTTAAGAGCGTTTTTTGCAAAATAGCAATTTTTAACATGCCTCAGTTTGGAGCTACACTGTAAAAAAAGGGAAACTGCCTCTTGACAGGAAAATCTTTAAGAAACTGGGCTTCTATAAAGGTTTCTAATAACGATGCTGCGTATTCTCAAGAAACACTACTTAAAAAGAAACTGTACCGTTACAAGAAACCTTTATAAAAGCCTAGTTTTCAAGAGCAATTCTTGTAAACGATCATTTTTTTAAATTTTCTATGTTCTATATACTTCTTACTTGATAAACTATTAAAATTAAAGATAACTCTTTTCCTAAACAAAACATTCAAAACAATATTTTACTTCACTTGAAATTGTGCAGTCTAATTACTTTTATTATCATTATATATTCATGCACTTCTTAAGAATATGCGGAAAATCCTTGGCGCCCATGTCGTATGATTATGCGGCATGTAAACGATATCTTGGGGTATTTGTTTGGCTTTGAATATCCCTAGGCAAAATTAAATCCTTGTGCTCTTTCACATCAAAAAGAGCCCAGGTGCCTCCATCTGGCGACAGCTGGGCGTCAAAATTCTCGTGGTAATGGCATTCCACCAATTCTGGTGCTGCATGAAAGAAAGGATGCTTAATTGGGGAATCGCACTAGATCTGAAAAAAATTGTGCCTCTACTGCAGCTCCATTTGAAAGAAAAAGAAAACTTCTTAAGAATCATCCCATTTATTTTCAAATATTTTTTACTATTATTTTATGCATATTATATCATAGCACAAAGTGTTGCTACTACTTTAAAACTATAATGCATTGTATCGATCCAGTTCAATACTTTGTTTTACATTAACTTTATACGGTACATGAAATTTTTTTTTTCACTTTTACATGCAAGGTAAGTGAGCCGAAAGTGGTTATAGTTAAACTTCAGAATTATTTTTTTCAGAATTTTATTGTTAGATGCTTTTGGATGTTTTTTATTTTTTTGTGCCCTGAGTTTTATATATATTTGTAACATATTCCGTGATGTTTTTCGTAAGATTAAGTTTAAATTTTTATGTAATACAATTGAAGGGGCAAGTGGATTTAGGTGATATGTGACATTTTTTTTTAATTTCTAGAAAAAGCTTTCAAAAAAAATGTTGTGTTATTTTTCTTAATGGATTTTTCTCAAAGGGTAAAACTAGGTCATATTCTTAGTTACCAACCATTTCTGTGACTAAGGGGACATGATACTGTTGGGCTTATCAACCTTCATCCATGGTAAAAAGTAAGTTTCAAAAATTGTCACACGTCACTTTTATCCACTTGCCCTTCAATTTCAAAAGTGTAGTTTGGTGGCTACTTTTAGAGCATTTAGCTGTCCAAAATTGAAATCGCTTGCAAAATATGGAAAAGAATATCGACAAACATTATTTACTTCAAGAAGAGAAATGCAATGTTCAATTAAAAGGGCAATTAAAATTACAAGGAAAATACATAGAAACAAAGTACGATAAACAGTTTGTCGATCATGGTTTCACTTGTCATGGAAGACATTTAAAAAAAAATGATGCATGTTATGTTGAAAAGTAATATAATACAGTGGAGCAATTCACTGGGCTTTGTTTCGCAATATTTTAGTTCACATTTTTACGATTGTAATGACTATTATCTCAATAAATTCTTGTTGCATTCCGTTACGATTTGTTGATAAAGTTGGTTGCAGAAACAGTTTTTGAGCTTCAAATAGTAGAAATGCAATATTGTGTTGTTTTTTTTACTCATATTCTGTATTATACCTTCAATTTAAAAAAAAAGAAAAAAACCTCAAATCTGACAGATTTTTTTTAAATACTTTTTTTTAAACAAAGATCTAGAGTTTCGGCTAGTTTTACTAAGAACATTTTAAGAGGTATGACTAAGTATGAACCAATTGTGTCTAGACTCCTTGATGTTATATTTTAAGCATTAGATACCCTTAACATTCATTGTTTCCTTTTTGTACGACTAAAAAAGATTCGCAACAACAAAATATTTATAATTCTTTAAATACTTTAAATTTCTAGACATTGTATGTTTTTTAATAAGCAATTCAGACTACAGTATGTTTCATAAGTGTTTTTAAACTATATATGTACACAAAACTTCATTTAACTGAATTATTATTTATTACTTTCTTGCGTTTTTCACAGTACTTATTTGCATTCTTAGTAAATTAGCACGAAACAAAATAACCAGATATGAGTAAAATATACTGTAAATAGTAAGATAATTAACATTTACTGTTGTTGCATTAAATGTCTTTAAGCATTACGATAGGGAGGTAGCTGTATCTTGGGACTTCGACAATTTTTAAGTGCTTAACGGCAATATTGGCGTCGTTTTTATTTTAAATTATAACTATAACCAAGAGATTGCATCATAGTAAAATTCCACCCCAGACGCATATGAATTCGTTTTCTAAATAAAGCTATGCAATTGAATTTAATTTGGACACAAGAGAGAATACTTTTAAATGGCTTAGTTATGAGAAAATAATGATAGTACCACTTAGATTAGCCACCATTTTGGTTTTATATCAACTTTGTGGTGTATCGTAGCACAAGTCTACAAACACAGTAAATGCGATTTATTAAGTTGACATATATTAAAGAGCTATGTAATCTAATGAATCGACTTTAAATCGTGTAGTTTTCAATAAAAAAGACGTTTTCTATATGAAATGTATTTATAAATCAAGGCAATAGTATAAGACTGCAAGCTATTTGTTTAATACAGCCCCGAGTCTTTATTTAGAAATCTCAAAAGAATAAATTTAGCGTTTTTATATATAGCCAAGAAGGTGTTTTAAAAAATATTTTCTAAAACAGAAAATATGTACGGGGCGATTTACCTTAAAACAGTCAGAAATTTTTACATAAAATATCTTTCGAATTTTTATTTAGCCCATTAATGCCTGACATTTTTTTCCAAATATATTTTGTATACTGGTTACGAATAGTGTTTAATTGACAGGAAAAATAATTTAAAAAATATCGTGTGAAAAATAATGTATTTATTAGGAAAAGAAAAATCATCCGTAAAAAGTTACGCTAGACCCCAGAGGGTACATACTTTATTTACTAAATTTTTTTTCTGCCTAAGATATAATATAAGAAATTTAAAAAGAAATTTCATCACAAGAAATAAAAGCAGCAATTAGCATAAACTGGGAAGTTGGAAATAACTTTAAAAACTAAGCTTTTTTTCTTGAGATTGTGAACGATGTAATTCTTGATAAAGATCCTATTAAAACGGTTACAGAACACACTTTACCATGGTTATGTGCGCCATTCTGTCAATAATGAATTGAAACAATACCAAAGAAATAATTAAACACTATTATTTGGTTGAAATAATCATTTTTGGAAAATTTAGACTCACCTTTTGGACCGTCCCTAAAAAGGGACGCTAGGCATTAATGGGTTAAGCATTGTCTTGGGTGAAAATCTGTTACAGAGGAACATGTTTGTAAATTTAAATATAGTCATCTTTATGAATTGGACTTTGAGGGTCGAAACTAAAAATTAACCCTTAAGTTGTGATTTAGGATGCCTTAAATCCCAGAAGATTTGGACTTCTGCATGCAAGCGTTTTGTAATGTTTACATGTATGACATTATACGCAGAGGAATATCGGGCAATGTGAACTTCTAGCTGAAGTTGACTGGAGAATATAAGTTGCTGTTGAATTGAAAGTTGTGTTAAATGAGTTTTCCTATGTGGGATACCTCCTATACTCTTGAAAGCGTGCAAATATTGCACAAAATAAGTGAGCAAAGTAAAATAATTATGATACATAAATATTTAAAAGGTTAATAGTTTTATAGAGTACCCTAAGTACATTTTTAATCGTTATTTAACCCTTTGTTTTTAAGCATAACACTCAAATATACCTTCTGAGAGTGCATTTAAGTACATTATCATTTCTGGGGAATTTTTCTAGCAAACATTTATAACACGCCAAAATTGAACGAAAAGGAAAAATGAACTCAAAATTAAAATGATATATTTTTTTTTCCTTTCTCATCAAACCATTAACACAATGCTCTTCTGGTCTTGATTGTTGTCAGAATTAGTCTTATAAATAAAAAAAATGTATCCTAGATATTTCTCTTATTAAAACAGTGCCCGATTAATTATCATAGTTTACCATGCGGATAGGGTAAATGGGACAAATGGATTTTAGTTTAGTTTATTATTAAAAAATTCTTAAATTAAATTATCTTAAATTAAAATGATATATTTTTTTTCCTTTCTCATTAAACCATTAACACAATGCTCTTCTGGTCTTGATTGTTGTCAGAATTAGTCTTATAAATAAAAAAAAAGTATCCTAGATATTTCTCTTATTAAAACAGTGCCCGATTAATTATCATAGTTTACCATGCGGATAGGGTAAATGGGACAAATGGATTTTAGTTTAGTTTATTATTAAAAAATTCTTAAATTAAATTATCTTAAATTAAAATGATATATTTTTTTTCCTTTCTCATTAAACCATTAACACAATGCTCTTCTGGTCTTGATTGTTGTCAGAATTAGTCTTATAAATAAAAAAAAATGTATCCTAGATATTTCTCTTATTAAAACAGTGCCCGATTAATTATCATAGTTTACCATGCGGATAGGGTAAATGGGACAAATGGATTTTAGTTTAGTTTATTATTATTATTATTGCTCGAACAGGTGATTTTCTTTTAAATTTTAGAAAAAAAAATATGCTGTTCAATAAATAATGAAACTCTCCATAGCAATTGACATACATCTGATCATTGGAAAAATTACAACAAAAAAGAAGGTAAGAAAAAAAATCCCATTCTTACTTATTCCTTAATTGTCCATTACTGTATCCTTATTATTCCCTACTACCCCAAACTTATTGCCGGAACTTAAAAATTAACTCAGTGCGAAAAAACCAATATACCTGACTTTTTTTTAATTTAAAATTTCTTAATAACATCAGATTTTTTTTTCAATTTAATTAGATAGTTTAAAAATGGGACTTGGTATGAATTTTTTTTGTAGTAAAAAGGCAAAGTCGCTAGATAAGTTTTTTTTATTTTAATTCAAAAGGTAGGGGAGAGTGGTAATGAATGGGCCATGGTGATGAATGGGCCACTAACGAAATATGAAAAAGTATTTACATGATTTTTTTTTGATGCCACCAATAGATGTAGCTATTTGTTCTACTAAACTCATCCAATTTTCATTCGTTTGCGCTGAGCCATTTTCAAACTAGAGTGGCATGGTCAAGAAACTGACTGAAAAGTAAGTTTTTCCCTTTTTAGTAAAACATTTCCTAGCTAAAATGTACCAAGTATTTCCCTGCATACATATGTATAAGCTAGTCTTTCCACATCAATAAACTAATCTTAAGATGTATTTTGATGTTATCTAAATTCAATATACTCAAAAAACCTAAATGTAATCCAAAAGTATAGGTGGGGCTGAATGGGCCACTATGTCATGGTAATGAATGGGCCACCTAAATATTGTTTTTCTTCCTTTTCTTTGGATTTTTGCATTAATATGAAACACAACTGACTGTCATAGATAGATTAAGATTACTGTCGTCAAAATAGGTTTGTAGTAACTTCTAAATATAATTTGCAGACCTATATTATATTCCTATAGTACAATAGACCTCTGGTCGCAGTGCGTGGCTTGAAAAAGCTCTCCTTCATATTATATTCCTCACAGTACAATTTCATTTTCTTTTTGGTAACTTAAGTTAGATATTTCTTATTCCGATGTCTAGTAAATTTAAAAAAAAAATTGAATTTTGACAAGTTTGAAAATGAAGTTTTTGAAAGGGATTTTTAATATTATTTTTGAAATATATAAATTTTGTTAAATCATAGTGTGTATTATCTGTTATTTTTTATATATATTTGATGTTATTTATTTCTTACAATCTCATTTTTAGTCATTTTTCTGCTACAATTGGTATGCATCAGTTTTATTTTAATTGCATCAGTTTTGATCTTTATATAATTTTAAATCAGTATGATTTTGTATCATCATGTCAAGTGCCGCATTTATTTTGTCATATTCAGCAAATAAAAGATTAAATCCACATGTTTTAATTGAATTCATTTAGTGGCCCATTCATTACCTTTGATGGCCCATTCAACCCCATAGGTGGGGTTGAATGGGCCAAATTTCAAAATTTTTATTTTCTATTATAATTCATTATAGACAGGTGCTAATCCAACTTTTATGACTTTTTTAGATAGCCAGATAAGTAAAGTAACTAAAACACCAATTTAGAGTTAAAACAAAGTGTTAAAAAAAATTACAAAAATTCAAAACCAAAAAGTGGCCCATTCATTACCACTCTCCCCTATATAGTAAATATTCAATAAATTAAACAAAAATGTACCATAAATCTTACGTACTAATAATAACTATATTTTTAATGCTTATTTTTGCTTATTTCTCTTAAAAAATAAAGCGGCTTTCAGAAACATAGTGCCGTTCGAACTATATACTCACAGAAAATGGTAAAAATTTTGCAAGTTCGGTTAGAAAACTGGTGGGCGATTTTCTTTTCAACTTTTATTCTTTTTCCTATTCACCCCAGGGTGCAGTTTAAAATCCTGTAAGTGGCACACTTCATAATGAATTCAAGACTTTCAATGTTTAGAGACACTGTTCCATGAAAAAAGACAGATAGAAATAAAGAATGAAAAGGCTACAGTTTAAAAAATTCAAATTTAGTTTTTAGTTAGGTTTTAGATGTTATAAAAAGTTGGAGTTTAAAAAAGGCTACTTTAATGCAATATAACTTTAAAACAAACCAAACGATGGCGTTTTTAATTTTTCGACTTGAGTGCAGTGTATAATTTGGTATTTTTTCGTTATAAAAGTTACAAAAAATTCTTATTTTTGTGATTACAATACAAAAATATCCATGAGATGTACAATTGAAGCAGCATTATAAACAAACTTTGAAGTCAATATAAAATTTTGAGGATACTAGAAAATGTAATTATATGATTTCAATATTGTGTTATTAACAATTAGTACGGATTTGTAAAGTATACAACTACTAAAAAATTAGGGCTGGTTCTCTAAATTGGTATTTCAGTCTGAGTAAACAATTTTTGGCCACCAGTATTTTTAAAAACTAAATTTACTTATGCTGGAACAGATATTCCCGCAGTTAACAAGATGGTAGAAATCGTTCAACTTGTAGGAGTTGTTTTTTTTTTTATCAATTTCTTCGAAATTTTGAAGCTTTTTGTGAAGATGTCGAAAAGTAAGAAGTTACTGCACTGTACTTTTTTTTAAGTAACCCTGCTCCAGTAATACGGTAGCAGCAGTGCTGCTTCCACTTTGTGTGTTATGGACTTACTTAACCAATATATCTGGTGTATAGTAACACATCACTTGTGAAAGGTTAACACATGGTAATGTAAATATAGCATAACGATTCACCAACTTCTGTGTGTAAGGTAACACCAGAATTCTCTGTTAAACGAAAGAAGAAGAAAAACGAACATTTATCGGGTTGGAGGATTACTTTAATCAATTCGTTTATTTAATGTTTGTTTTTCCACTGCGAATATTTTACGCAAACTCGTAAGTTACTTTTACACGATGGGATGGAACCGCGAACATACCGCTACAGAGAGCTCTCAAAGCAAGTGCGTTTCACCACTCAGCCGTTAAGGAACATCTTGGTACCATTCATATGACTTTAAGAGCTCTGCTCCGATGTTTGTCTTAACGCATGCGCTTTGAATAATACTCCAGTTATTTTAACACTTACTAGAACTTTACACATGCTACAGGAAACTTTCCTCCAACAATTAAAGTATCCTTAAAATCGGAACAGCTTACTTCAGAAGTTTTGTAACATTACACACAAAAATAAGAAGAACTAGGGCCAGATTGCTCAAAAAACAGACATCGACAGTAATTAAACGGGAATTAAACTTATGGTGCAGTAGTCGAACTGTCCGACGTGTTTTACAACACGAAAAAAAAAGTTCATTAAGGAAAACTGAAGTCAGGACAGCCTCTCACAAAAGTTCAAAAGAGATTGGGAGTGCAGTTCGTCAAAAAATGCATCTTTATCTGTAAGAAATGGGATGTTGTTGTCTTTTCTGACGAGAAAAGGTGCGAATTGGATGGACCAGACGTTTTTCACTATTTCTGCCATGCTCCCCATAAATAAAAAGAAAACTTACATTTGGAGGTGGTTCATTGACGGTGTGGGAAGGTTTTGCATAGGATAGAACTGCTTCCGTAGTTTTTGTGGAAGACAGAATGAATTCTTAGAGCTATATTAATATAGTGGGAGATAATCTTGTACCGAATTGACATCTAATTACGAGCGAAGACTATTTTTTCAGCAGGAAAATGCTTCGCTGCATGTTTCTCAAACTTCAGAATCTTGGTTTGAGGCTAATTTTGTAAAACTACTTGACTGGCTGACCAGAGGCCACGATCTTTATCCTGCAAAAAATCTGTGTGGTATTCTAGCCCATGAAATTTACAAAAATAGCATCCAATATCAAAATAAGCAGAAATTTATGACTCCTATTGAAAAGCTTGGAAAAAAAAAGGTCCAAAAATATTCTGAAAGTACTTTCAAACTCCATGACAGCAAGATTGATAAAAGAGGTTGAAAAGAAGGCGAAAATTATTAATTATTAGCAGGTGTAAGGAAGAAATATTAATTGTCCTTATAATTTTGTCCAAGTTTAAAAATGAAATTTTTTATTAATCATGAAAAAAATAATTCATATTTTTATTCTCAAATGCTACATACTACATAGTGTTTTCAGCATAAAAAAGCATTTTATGTATAAATTTCATTCGATTTAATTCAGAAAACAATTTGTTTCTGCACAATTTTTGGTTGTCAATATAATTTTGACCACCAGTGTAGCAGTTCTATTGACATGATTTACGAAAAGATAAGAAAAAAACACTAAGCGGTTTGCTCAGGTGGAGGTTCTGTCATGACTTGAGGGTGCTTTGCTTGCAGTTGTGTGAGAATCGTTGCAATAGTTTCAGGCAAAAATGAAGTCACAAACCTATCAAAATGTCCTCGCAAGTCATTATTTCCCAAATGCTGAGTTGGGTGATGGAGAAAACTGAACTATCAGCAAGACAATGCATCTATCCATTCTAGTAACGGTATAAAAAATTAGTTCCGAGACAACAAGGCGAAAACTTTGAAGTGGTCAGTTAAGTCTGCAGATCCCAATCCAGTCGAGAACTTATGGGGCGACTAAGCAAGAAGAGTTTATGCATATGGGAAATATTTTACTTAACCAACCGATCTAAAATCTTCTATCGAAGGTGAATAGCATAAAACAATTAATGAACTTTGTCAAAAACTATTTTCATTCATAAAAGCATTAGTATTTGAAGTAATTTGAAAAAATGTATCCTACATTATAATTGTTGATGCTATTTTTCTTTTTATGCTTTGTTTTCTATGTTGGCTTTAAATATTTTACTCAGGCTCAAAAATTGACGCGTAATATTTTCTGACATTTAAATACAAATTGTACTTTTTTACTTCTTTACTTTTAGTTTAATTTAATTATTGCTACTCAAATGAATTTTTGATTTTCAGTAGTACATAAAACTTTTTAAAAACATATACTAATAGAGTTGCTACGCAAACTAAATGGAAAAAATCTTTCAGAAAGTCTAAGAGAAACTCAATACTATTAAGAGTGAAAAGAGTTTTATCCATAATAATACTTTTTGAAATGACGGTTCATCGTAAAAAACACAAAACATAAATAAAGAAAGCAAAACGTAACAACATTATCAGTTTTGGTATTTATCAGTTTTAAGAGTTCTGGATAAAATGCATATTTTATTTGGGGAGGGGCGTGGAAAGGGGCATATGAATAAAAAAGTACCCGTACTCCATGCCAAAAATAAACTCTAGTCTAAACTGAGAAAAATCTTTCATCGGAGCTGTGTGACAGCCTTAGCATTTTCACAATTGAAGACTTTGGTGAAAGAGAAAGACAGCTCCACTTTTTGCCTGGTTTGTATTTTGCACTGAAATGCATATAGAAAAATATTACGTACATGAAAGAGACATATCCAGCCAATATCCCATAAGAAATTAAAGGAAAAGAGCTGTAGCAGGTTACATTTCAGGAGAAGGTAAAGAAAAACATTATCAATTTGCTGTATTGTTTTGAAACTAAGATGTTTTATATCTCAAGACTCACATGTTTTTTTTTTGTTGCCATAGTTTGTCAATATGACTGATTTAAAATGAAATGAATGCAAAGAGTTAATGCTTTTTTCCCGGATTGCGGAATGAGTGAGAAAATGGCCAATCACGGAGTTCGAAAAACTTCAGATCCAAAATTATTTAGCTTATTTAAAACCCAAAATTTGCTTGAATTATTATATGTATTTAGCTCAAGAACGGGACCGTACCAATACGTAATAATTAATTACATATAGGTAACATACTTTATTACAATGCTATCAAAAGTGTTTTCATACAGACAAATACTATCGTAATATTTAATATAAAAAATAATCTTTTTAAAGGTTTGCGAATCAAAACCAACGAGATTTTTTCGTTCAATATTTCAAGGGTCCGTGTTGAAAACGAGATTGGATTATATCACCTTTTCATAAAAAGGACAGGCTGTCGGAGTAAAAAAGCAAAGTATTTATATTATTTTCCGGTACTATTGAAAAAAAAATGCAAATGTTATGATATAAAACGTAAAAACACGCTACAAAAGTTTTGCAATTTGAAAAAAACCACGCTTTATGTACACATATAATTTTGAATCCTTGTTAGCTGCTATTTATCCCTCCAAAAGGCGTGATTGAATGCGAGTGTGTAGAGTGGTGTAAATTACAAAAGGGTTCGTTTCGTATCTCGGTAAATATTGGTCGTGGTCGTACTAACGTCAAAATTTTTGTTCGAATATTCTTTTTTTTTAATGCGTTTGATTGTTCAAAATTTTAGTTAGGTGATATAGGGTCTGAATAGAAATTATATTTCGTAATTTTTCACTTTTTATCGTTTCAAACTGCTACTATCCCAGGTAGCACAAATAACCTTTAAACGTTTTATAAACGTTTTTAAGCGGTTGTCACAACGTTAATAACGTTTTTACAACGTTTAAAAAACGAAGTGTGCTACTTGGGATCCTAACTGTGTTTTTTTGAGCATTTTTGCGATTGGAAGTATGCATTTATTTATATATATATATATATATATATATATATATATATATATATATATATATATATATATATATATAGGGCTGTCTGAAAAGTTTTCGACCTCGATATGAAAATGGTAAAACTTATGAAACAAAGAGAGATGTTCTTATTAAGGAGTCTTTTGGAAACTTGAAACCGTAATTTTGGCTATTTTTAGTTTAAATTGTGTGCGTAACAGCCATACCAGTGAGTTGCTCCAACAGTTTTTTTGAAAAAGGAAAAAATCAAATATCAAGCTCTGATTCGATACTTGTTTTAAAAAGGAAATATGCCTGCACAAATTAAAAAGGAGTTGGACTCTGTGTATGGGGACTCTGCACCATCGTCTACAACCGTAAAATTTTGGGTACCGGAATTTAAACGTGACCGTACCAGCTTGAGTGTTCATGAACGCTCAGGTCGACCCAAACTGCTACCACTGATGAACACACTGCTAAAGTTCATCAAATTGTGCTGGATGACGCAGATTAAAGGTGAGATATATAGAAGAATCTATGAATATCTCTAAGGAATGCGTATGCTACATTTGAAATGAGAAATTAAGCACGTGGAAGCAGGCTGCACTTTGGCTGCCGCGTTCGCTCAATTTGACCAGAAACGTGTCCAAATGAATATTTGCAGCTCACCTTTGGCACAATGAACCAAAGTTTTTCTGATGACTTATCACTGTGGATGAAACCTGGATTCATCAGTACACTCTAGAAACAAAAATGCAGTCAAAACAATGGACTGCAGAGTGAGAACAGCTCCAAAAAAGTCCAAAACAGTTCCTTCTGCAGGAAAAGTGATGCCGACCGTTTTCTGGGATAGACATGGAATGATACTCATTGACTACCTTAAAATTAGAAAAGCCATAACAGGAGCACACTATTCTACTCTCCTTGACAAATTGAAGGAGGAAATAGAAGAAAAACGGCCGCATTTGAAAAAGAAAAAAGTTCTTTTTCATCAAGAAAATGCTCCTGCTTACACCTCAGTGGTTTCAATGGCCAAAATTCACGAGTTAAGGCTCGAAATCGTTGAACACCCACCCTACTAACCAGACCTGGCCCCAAGCGACCCTTTCTTGGTCCCTAAGCTGAAAGAAGCACTTGAAGGACAAAGGTTTTCTTCAAATGAGGAGGTCATAAACTTTGTCAACAGCTTTTTTGAGGAGACATTTCCATCATTACTTTTGGATGGGTTAAAAGGATGGGAGCATTACCGGATGAAGTGTGTGGACTTACAAGGAGACTATGTCAAAAAGTAACAGCCAGTTTGAACGATAAAAATATTTTATATATGTTAGGTCGGAAACTTTTCAGACAGCCCTCGTATATATATATACTAAATAATTGTTAATAATTGCGCGGTTCTGAAATTAAAAGATCGTTGGTAATTTTTTTTTTCCAGAAATTATCGTGTGATGAAATACTGAGTTAATTGGTTCAAAATTAGTTTTGCGGGGGCAAAATCTAAAGTAAAAATTTCTCTGTACCTTACATTTTTATCTAAAACCTGAATTTCGCACACGTCTTGTTGAAGAAAATAATAAATGCGGTGAAATTTGTTAATTTAACCAATTTGCTCGAACAAATTTATTTCATTACTTAACAGAAATTCTCCCTTTACGCAGTATTCTCAATTTAAATTACATGCTTTGTAACAGATACTTTAAACAAAAACTATGTCTGCTTCACCAAACGAAAATGCATAATAATGAAAAAAGCATAAATCTCATTTATGTCCGCGCATTCGACTGCAATATTTAACGTAAGTAATGCCAGCTTTTGAAAACTTGAAATTAATTGCGGTAAAATAGCGTTTTTGATATGTAAATGAGATATTTTCATTTTCAACTTTTAATGAGTTTTGCCAGATTGAAGCAGTAAAAAAATCCGTGAAAGCAAAACGTTTTACTTTGAAATGAGAAATAGATAAAAATGGAATTGAACACTTTATTCACTCTGCTACGTTCACTTCAAATAGCGAAATATTACTTTACTAAAAATGTACTCATTGCCACGTGCACGTTTTTTTTTATATTTATTGGTAATTAAAATTCTCGCTTTTTGTTCTTATTTAAAACAATGTGTTGCCGCAATGTTTCCTCTTTAATTTTTTTTAATTGAAATTGTTTGATTTTGCTTCATATCTATGAATAGGAAAATTAAACCGCATGGAAAAGTATATGTATATGAATAATATTGGGGAAATATATATTTTCATGCTGATATACTTTGCAAGGTAATCCCAAAAAAGGAGTACATTTTTAACGTAAGGTAATTGGTAAAGTAATTACCCCTCATACATATATTAGCCATTTTTACTTTAATAATAAAAAGCTAGTAATCCTCTGGTCAAAAACTAGGCACCGGAACAAAAAATATGTCAATTTTAAGCAAACTTTAAAACTGTAAATCTACAGTTTTCCTGTACGACATTTTAAACAGATTGTAACGTAGTACACTTATTAAAATCCCTCTTATTATTCAGACGCAATGCCTAATAAGTGAATATGAGCATAACAAATATATTATAAATAACTTCAGTTTCTAACAATCCTTTTGAATAGAAATTTTCAACGTGAGATTTAATGATAGAGAATAATTCAATACTTATCAATATAAATTACAATGTATGTATATATTACATGCATTTACTACATATTTATATTGTATTACTCATAAATTATACAGGAAATGTATCATGCACATTAAGCACGAAAACTAACATTTGCTTTAGAACTGTAACAGTTAACTACATCCTCCTAAAATGGGGGTAAATGTTCACTTTGACCTTTCCCGTATAAAAAACTGTCACTAATGTATAAGTTAAGAAACCCTATTAATTTTACTTTCTAAACATCTTTAAAAGCTTCAATCCTCCAATTGGCATTTTTCATGATGTTTCACAAACAACACATTTTTCTTTCAACTTTATTCTTCTCAATTTTGTGTAAACAAATGGTAATGGGGTTGCTTATACTACACTGCAACGTTTCTTGACAACGTCAGCGTGACGTTTGCGTGACGTTAGCCTATGAAAAACGAGCTAGATAAAACGTCACAGCCTACTTGGCTAATTAGAGGAGATCGCTGACTGCTTGTGAGCTCTTATTGGCTCCGCCCGTATAGACGTTCAGTGTCCAGTTAACTTGCTGTCTAGTATTAGCTGGCCAATAGCTATACCGTTCTTCTTAGTTAGCTTGATGGCAGTAACTGAAGTGTTTTCTTGCATTACTCGGTACAGCTAGTTTATAGTAACCTTACTGTTTATGATGTAATGGTTTCTATGACCCTGGTTTTTAGCAGACAATTTCAGAATTATCTATAACAAAGTAAAATTTTTCTAATTGGTCTAACTGTTTTAACATTCCGAGTAAAACCTAATGGCGAAATTCTGTGAAAAAGAAACAAACCGGCAACTATTCTTAAATGCGCATATCTCTATTTGGCCCCATGAGACTTCAAAAAACGTGTGTGGGTCATTTTCACCATATGCTTTCATTTCAGAATTTTTGAGTAATTTTTTTAACTTGCTATTTTCTTTTAGAATCACTAAGAGATGTTTTGTCACATATTTTATGTGTGAAAAAGTAATTGGTTGTACACTTTGATGCATAATTAAGTATTCAAATGCTGTTGAAAAACTTTAAGTTGCAAGGAAAATTGTCGTCCGTTAACATACAAAATCGATATGAAATCTCACTTTTAAACTATATCATAGCGCCTAGAACCAACTTCATTTGAAATTATTTGTGTCCCTGAAGCTTAAAACGATGTTTGTGGTCATTAAAGTATTGATAAAAAACTGTATGGTAACGGACTTGACATTTGGTAACGGATTTGACCAGTAACGGACTTGACATTTTAACCAAAATGTCAAATTATGCCTAGGTTGTCGAATTTAAAAATTGAACAACAACATTCATTTTCTTAGAGTTGTATAATAAACAATATTTCGGGGTAAAAGTTGAGAAAAGTAAAAATTAATACTAAAATCTTTGGTAACAGACTTGAAAAAGAATAAAAATACGCACCGGGAAGAAATCTTGTGCGAAACGCCACAGCAATACTTCTCGACTCAAGAAAACAAAATGGTACGAAATAGTTACGTCACTAGTTTGTTAAGTTAACTGAATATGTGTTACCACCTTTCGACTGCAATAAATACCTTTTTTAGCTAAAATAATCTTAGGGTAACGGACTTGACAAGAACTGCTGGACAAAATATATTCATACATTTCTTAATGAAAAAAAAATTACTATTGTCAATATTTATTATGAATATCATATACTAATAGTCAATATATAAAGCTAACTTGTTGTATATACTTTTTTATACAATTAAGTATATAAAAAAATAGTTGAGCTGGAAATGGACAAGCGTTTTTGCCTTGATTCTCATTTTTGAAGACTTATATAAAAATAAACTAATAAATTTCAATAATTTTTTGAGTGATATAATTTTTTGGGGGGTATTTCCTACAGAAAATAATTGCTCACATTGAATTTAAAATATAAGTTATGCTTTAAAATCGTCTTTTTAACCTCCGGACAGCAAATGTAAGCAAATTTTGAAAATGACCCGTGTCGTTTCTTCCTTGCAAGCAAGTGAATTATCGTCCGCGCTAGGGCATGTTTTAGTTGGTGAGAAAACATTTAACAAAATATCATGTACCGACAAAATTATCTCTACGACCTTAACAGAAAGATACTTCTGTCTAGAGGGATTCACTTTAAGCCGCTTTTTTCATTTTCTCTTACTTGCTTTCGACGAAAATCATCAAAAGATGTGCATCTTGCTGCGATAAAACTAGCAAGAAGCTCAAAAGGAACTAATTTTAAATTCCCTCTAAATTTATGAGTTAAGGTTTAGGATCCGATTTGTTCTGTCATTTTGGCAAAGCTGCTTTTGTCTTCTCGAAATGCATTGTGTCATTAGAGTGGCAGTGCCTCAGAAACGGAAAGTGGTAGGTTGTCATATTAACTGTTCGACCACTGATGGACAAAAATCAGATATAAAGTTAGAGATGGGGGGGATTTATTGCGCTGTAGGGATGTCAGTTTGCCGAATTCGAAGCAGCACCACATCGAAATGAAGGGTCAAGTGGATAAAGGTGATATATAGCATTTTTTTTTAATTTCTAGATAAAGATTTCAAAAAAAAAAAAATGTTGTGCTATTTTTTTTAATGGATTTTTCTCAACGGGTAAAACAGGGTCATATTCTTAGTCACCAACCATTTCTGTGACTAAGGGGACATAATAATGATGGACTTATCAACCTTCATCCATGGTAAAAGTAAGTTTCAAAAACTCACATATCATCGTTAGCCCCTTCAAATGTAGAAAGCACACCGCTTCGAATTCAATCTCTAGGATTTCCTTTCCCTCCGAGACTCGTTTTAATAAATCGCGAGAGCTGGCTGCTTGCCAATTTTGCAACCTAAACGTAGTCTGATAGTACAGTGCTTCTCTTGTAAGTTGATCTTCGACAATGCTTACCTCTTTTTCGGGTAACAGGAGCGGGTTGGGTGCTGAATTGAGTTGGGTTACTTTCGTGGACGTTTTTCAAAAGTGTTTCCACTCAAACTCGTGGAAATTACCCTTACTCATTACCTGAAAAAGCAGGTAAACATTGTTATTGGCAGGGGTCAATTTAACAGAGGAGTACTATACATCCTCCGCATTCGCCTCTCCGAGCACAACACCTCGGTTATTGATTTATGTTTAATTATGCACACCGTACAGAAGAACACAGTCCTCCGAGTGAATTACAGTGTTCGGGTGATTACAAAGTAAGTGAGGGTCAAAGACAGCTGATATTTAAAAAAGTATTTAGGATGTTTTAACGCATGCTATATACGAGTATAAGCTTTCATGTAGCTCTAGGATTTTTAAATCTTCAAACTTAGTATTCATAGTGTTCAGCTATTATTTTTGTTCTTACATATGCTTTGTATTATCTGTAAATAAAATATATGTATTATTGCCAGTAATATTAGTTTTGATGTTTGAAGTCACACTAAATTCTCTTCACATAATGCATAGTGGAAATAATTTTATAACAATTTTCGTTTCAAAAATAAGCACGTATAACGGCACAACTGATAATGTAAATCACAAAATGTGCCATTTTTGAGGAAAAACGTCGAAAAAGGATCTAAATAACACGTGGTGTTGTTTGAATATATGATTTACATTTCGAATTTAGCTAATTCACTACCTGTCTGTACCATTATCTGCAATTTCAGAACTTTAACTCATTAATGCCTGACAGTTTTTTTTTCAAAGATACTTTGTATATTGGTTGCAAATAGTGTTTAATGGACAGGAAAAATAGTTAAAAAATTATCATATTTATAAAATATTTTTTTTTTATTTAAGAAAGAAAAATTGTCTCTAAAAAGGGACGCTAGGCACCAGAGAGCGCATTTTTTTTACCAAAATGTTTTTTCTGCCTACGATTTAATATTGAAAAAGACGATTTATAAGAAGAAATAAAAGCAGCAATTAACATAAACTGGGATGTAGATTCAGAGAACAAGGAAATATTGGTGTTTTTGAGTATGAAAGTCAGCAAAGCATTTTTTGTACAAACCTACGTATTACATTTGCTGCATTTCCGATAAGCTTTTTTACTTCAATGGGCACAGCTCACCCAAGTCTTATTTAAAGCAATATAACAACTATCCCCATAATACCTAACTCAATCCGGTACTCTTGAGCTCAATGCATTCCGTACAGCAGCTTCTAAAATAAAAATGATGAGCGGCTACCACCATTTTTTAGATTGGATCAAAAACCGGTAGTTCCCGATATTTGATGCATGGGAGCTTTTTCCCTATGCAGCGATTGTAATGACTACTGAGCAACCATATGTATTTGGTTCATCAATTTCAATTACTTTCTTTTCGCTATTGGACAATCGCTTAGCCTTCACTATAGGAAAAACTCCATGAAGATTCGATGCAATAGATACACATTGCTATAATTCCATCGAACCAACGCAATATTGTTTTACCTGTCATCGACATTTATTCAAAACTTCCTCTCTTCTCTCTTTTGAACAACGTAACTTTAGTTAATGAGCATTTTTCAATCTGATTCTTGCACAAAACCTTTCTGAGACAAATAATCACGTAGGAGCGCAAGAGAAGTAAATCAATTGTCACATTAGAGATCAAAATGTGCATGCTCAGGGAATTCTGAAATTGAATCTGCAACCACTCCCCCCCCCCTTTCCAAAACAACAAATGCATATGCAATCCTTAAATTCTTCATCAAGGAGAAGTGCTAAGCTTCTGAGACAGCTAATGGCTTCTTTAATAGTCACACTAAAGAATAAAAAACGCCTAAATGCATTATGAAAAATCAATTAAATACAACAAATAATTAGTGTTTTAAAGAGTTACATTTTTGAAACAGCTGTCTTTCAAAATTTACCTTGAGTATTTTTCGTAATTTCAAAGAAAAAAAAGATTAAAAATTTAAGAAAATTGTATAATTTAATTTATATATTAATTAATTTAATTAGATTTTTTAAGTTTTAAAAATAACAATTATTATCTATTTTTCAGTCTAAAAACATTTACTAACTTCTTTTGATATAAATTATAGATTCTAAGCAAGAAATAAACCACGGTTAAGCAATGCAGCCTTTGGTGCTTAGCGCCCCTTTTTAGGGACGTTCTTAAGTTGCTATAAAATCCATAAAAAATTTAAAATTTACAAAATTGCAAAAATGTATAAACTAAAATATCGATCAAAGTAGCACATATATCAAACACTGATATATTTACTTGTTAACCTTCTGCCTGCTTATCTCGCGATTCCCACGGGCGACGAAGATGCAACAAAATTTGCTCATCCCGTGATTTTCACGTGCATGAAGTAATTTAAAACCTATTTCCGCAATTTCATCGCTTACATGCCGAATATTCTGAAGTATGTACACTTAGCTCTCGACCATTTTACAAGCAAGCGACCACTTTACAAGCCTCCCAATTTAATAAACAAAGGGTTTTATCAATGTTGTTTGTTGCTTAAAAAATTGGAAAACAAATTGCAACGTTTCTTGAATTTGCTATAAACAACAGGAAGTAAACCTTTTCCTTGAACCTTGTTATGAAATTTATCCAATTAAGGGTAATTTATAACGTAATTTGCACAAATTTGGTTCATAAACTTCATATTGGTTTTCCACACATAAAAAATAGCCATTTTTTTTAAGCGACTTCGCTTCCTAAATTGAGCAATCAGAGGGTTAATAACTATAAAAACTTATTGTGAATGATATAATTCTTGATAAAGATCATAGTAAAATGGCTACAGAGTACACTTTATTAACAGAGTAACTTAACAGAACAGTAACAGAATTACCAAAGTATTACCAAAGCAGGTAATAGAATTACCAAACAGAATTACCGAACAGAATTGGTAACAGAATTACCGAAGTATTAATTGAACACAATTATTTGGTTGAAATGTTCATTTTTGGAAAATTTAGACACACTTTTTGGACCGTACCTAAAAAAGGGACGCTAGGCATTAATGGGTTAAAAGTCTGTTTTCAGTCCAAGTACTTAATTTGAAATGTATTAATTCTGAGTCAAACTATTTTAATAAAAAATTTGCTACCTACTCAGGGGAAATATTGAACAAATTTATCAGGGTAAATCTAAGGAAATAAATATCGAATTTTTATTATAAATAAACTTAAAAGGTGGCCTTTATTTGTATAGTTTTAGAGGCGAAATAAATAAATACATGAACATAAATGTATATAATTAAAACATTTCCTCATTCAGACAAATTAAGATCATTAAATGCCTCATGTCGTTCCAATGGAAGAATTTAAAGCTTGAATTAAATTTAATATCTACTGGAAAAATATGATCCTTTTGTGCTTGTAGACATCCAATTTTACAAAATTAAAACATAAAATCAAATAAGCAAAGTAATTAGCTACAAAACTGTTAAAATCCGACGCTAACATTGGATTTTAGAAGCCGCTTTTGTGTTCGTAGCGGGTAATTAGTAGTTCGTAATCTCGAGCGTAAAAATTATTTAAAAAGAAAGAAATAATAATTTCTACTCAATATTGCAGCTTAAACAATTTCGTCGCTTTATTTAAAAGCAGACAACCGTTTTATTTTCTGTTGAAAACATTGTTTAATTAATTTTGGTTTGAAAATACCATTTTCGTAACACGTTAACTTCTATTCGTTATTTGAATTTTCGGAAAATAAAACTTGTGTCCTCCTAATTTTCTTTATGAATATTAATTTATGAGAGTACTTAGAACATTCCGAAAGCGAATTTTCATTTCCAAATTAGAATGTTAGACACGGTTTTAGATTTAAGAAAAAAAACTTAAAATGCAACCTCATTAAATAAGGTTTTATTTAAAATTCAAATTATAAAAGTTCTTTTACAGGATAATCTTGATTCTGGAAATCCCTTTTCAGTAAGGTAGAGAGTTTTGACACATGATTACACTAAAAGAAAAACTACATAGGAAGGAGAAACTCAGTTTAGCATTAAATATTGCATCGAAAGAGTTTTCTTAGGAGAGTAATCAAAATATTATATGTTTCAATTTAAAGATGCTTTTCCTAACGTAAAAATTATGGTTTGTGGTACTCTAAGATAGGAAGTGAGCATACGTTAAATATATAAACTAAATAAAAGGGGGAAGGGGAATCGAGCTGTGTCAGGTAAATACGTACTGAATTATTTTGAGGGGAAATGCACTTATTTTATAAGCTAGACGAATGCAAAAATGTAAATTTAAAATTTCCTAAAGCGTATTAAAGAAGATAAAGTATGAAGTTTTAATATTCTGATATGTGTCAAACAGATATAGCAAAAAAATAATAATAATAATAATAATGAATACATATAAATTTAGAAAATTAGTCTAGTGTTCAAAATTATAATCGAGAATACATTTTCTTCATTTTTTTTAAATTAAACCTACAATCTCATTTTTCTCTAATTTCATAAGATCCGAGCTGATAATGTCATTATTTATTAGATCTAAGAGCCTTTAATTTATTTACAGGTTTATGAGTTGTTGACTCAGAAATGGCGTTAATTTGGAAACGGGTAAGAACAGATTAATTTAGAATATAATGTTTAAGAGTTTACTTCCTTATTCAACTATATAATTACTATAATTCAGTACTTTTCGATAGAAACTGGTAGTACTGCAATGGTTCTTAAAAGTATATGTCTTCTAAAAATTTAACCGATAGAGAGTAAACAATTAAACATTAGCAGTAACAAGTAAATTGCGTTAAATGGAATTAAATAATTACACACATTGCTTCTTTATTGTTTTCTTTATACTGTAGGCATCGTCTGAATAAAAAAAAAAAAACACGGAAAAATATCTTTGTAAAAGTCGTGTTCTTACCCTGTCAGTCATTTATCGTTTCCAGTGATACGTGAATGTTTCGTTATCATAAGAAATAACAAATTTTATAGGAAGCGATTCGGCCAGCTAGCGTTATCTGTAGACCATATTCCAACCAGAAAACTCTTTAGGTTTCTCCCGAGGGAATAGCCATTCTCTACTTGGGGATCAATGGTTCAAATTCGTTTCGCCTCGATCAGATTGTGTTGGTAGCTTAGCAGATGATGGCTCGTCTTACAGTCGTGGAAGAAATCTCTCTGAAGCTGGCAATTTTTCGAGCGTGAGAAGATGGCAAATCTTTGTGCTTTAGCGATGGGTGGTTTTTCAAGTAACGTCGGAATGAGCAATGTGAAATGAATCCACGGAAGCTGAACACTGGCAGATAAATAGGAATATTCTGGAGGTAAATAAAATAGGTTAAGACATTTGAAGCGCATGATAAAATCTTTGGGATGAATTGAGTGGCGGTGTAATATGCAGGGTGTTTCGGTTAAACCCTGCAAAAAATGAACTGTTGTTTTTACAGTATAATATTGGCAATCGAGGTACCAGTTTAAAACTGTAAAACTAGCCATTTTACAGTTTCTTTCTGTAAAGTTAGAAATTCTACAGTTTATTGCCGTAAAATTTAGCTGTATTATACTGTAATAATAGGAATAGATAAATAGAAATATTCTGGAGGTAAATAAAATAGGTTGAAACATTTAAGGCGCATAATAAAATCTTTGGGATGAATTGAGTGGCGGTGTAATATGCAGGGTGTTTCGGTTAAACCCTGCAAAAAATGAACTGTTGTTTTTACAGTATACTATTGGCAATCGATGTACCAGTTTAAAACTGTAAAACTAGCCATTTTACAGTTTATTTCTGTAAAGTTAGAAATTCTACAGTTTATTGCCGTAAAATTTAGCTGTATTATACTGTAATAATAGGAATAGATAAATAGAAATATTCTGGAGGTAAATAAAATAGGTTGAAACATTTAAGGCGCATAATAAAATCTTTGGGATGAATTGAGTGGCGGTGTAATATGCAGGGTGTTTCAGTTAAACCCTGCAAAAAAATGAACTGTTGTTTTTACAGTATAATACTGGAAACCGAAGTTCCAGTTTAAAACTGTAAAATGCACGGTAATAAACTGTAAAACTAGCAATTTTATAGTTTCTTTCTGTAACGTTAGAAATTCTACAGTTTATTGCCGTAAAATTTAGCTGTATTATACTGTAAAAATAACAGTATAATACTGACAGCAGATGTTCCAGCTTAAAACTGTAAAATGCACGGAAATAAACTGTAAAATTAGCAATTTTAGTTTATTACTGCAAAATTAGTAATTTTAGTACTGTAAAGTTAGCAATTTAACAGTTTATTAGTGTAAAATTAGGAACTTTTAGTTTATTACTGTAAAATTAGCTGTATTATACTGTAAAAATAACATTCATTTTTTACAGTAAACGTTTCAGAACTTCTAACAAGAGTAGAAGGTATTATAACATTTTTTAATCATAGAGCAGGGTTGAAAATAGCTCCTTTATGCTGTTGAGAGCCTTCTTCTCCAGTGCCTAGCCCCCCCCCCCCCTCCCTTGATATTGATAATAGCCTAAATCTTCCCAGAGCTACGAAATGTGAACACGTAGAAATGTATTAACGTCTTTAAAAAAATATAGTTAAGGATCAAAATGAAGAATTTGAAAAAATGTTTTGGTGTAACACATACCCACATTATTAACGTTTACATTTTCAACAATACACAATTATACACATAAATAGGATCTTTGTTTCATAAAAGAAATTTCATCCGTCCTGAAATACCTCCCAGCAATTTAAAGATGCAGTTTCCACTCAATGATTAAAAAATAACAAAACAAACCTTAACAGAAAGAAACTGTTTATTTTGACGTTTTCTCTCATTGTCAGTCCCTTATGCTTCTTTCTTGTTTTTTATTAAATAAAAAAGACAAACAAAAACATTAAACTTTTGCAATGCAAATTAAGTTGTATTTAGAGATGCAATTTTAATTTTTTATTCACGTGCCGCTCAATTATTAAGTCAAATAATATTTTTACGCACCAAGAGTACTATTCGCTTTGCAGTGCCCTCAAACTGAGATTTCATCCTCAAAGTGCAACTGCTGGAAAAGGTGCACTACCATTAATTGCGTATGTAACCGCTATTATTCCGGCTATACCACAATCTTATGCTCAAGGAAATTGCTGCAGCTAATTTATAACGTGGACCCTATTTAGAAGCACCGAGCACATTTTGGACTTCTGAGATATAATTAGCGCTGCTGGTGGTTGAAAATGTGCGTGCACTTTGAGAGCACGCAACCATGCCCTCAAATGATTACATGTTTGACGGTATTTGCATGTCCTTATGTTTCCATCAAATTGAATGTTTGTGAGGGATTCAAGACACATTAAATGCCGCGAATAAAGTTAAGACGAAACGCAAGGAGACACTATTAGTGTTAATGTGTGTTGATGAGATACTTAGGCAACGAAAATCTATTTCGAGGATGGTTATCACTAACACTAGTAAATAACATAAATTCGTTTTGAACAATAGCTCAAAATAACGAGTTTCATACCTCGTAATAATAATGTAACGTGGGTCTTGGATTTCTAGGGATTTTTCAATGAACATGGTTTAATTTTAATTATTTACTGCCTGATTAATATCGCATTAATTTTGATTCATACGTAAGTAAGCCGCACTAATCAATTATTTGGTTGATAATCTGTAGTTAAAATTAATTTTCTTCGGTTATACACTTACTAGGTTGTTTTCAAGTACATAAGATGTTACTTGTTTGTATAAACGTTCATACTCTTTTATTTTGATTTATTTTGTTATTTTTTTTATTTATTAATTTTTTATTACTTTTTGATTAAAAAAGCACGCATTTTATCTTGCAGTTACAAGCCCCGTTATCTCTACTAATAATAAAGCTGAAGGTGGGTCTGTCTGTCCTTCTGTCTGTTACGCGCGTAGCGCCAAAACCGTTCGTTCGATTTTCATGCCACTTGGCACAAAATTAGTCTGTAGCATGTAGTTTTGCACCTCGGAGCGATTTTTCGAAAATTCCATTTCGTTCTTTTTCTATTCGAATTTTTAGCGGAAATTCGATAAAATAGGGAAGAAATATTTCATACACATTTTCAAGTCTTATGTCATTCGAAAGCTTGAAATTTTCTGCACAAAATGAAGTTTTTTCGAAGTTTCTACGATCATCAGGAGAGCTGTAACAATTGTTTTTAGAATCCCGGAATTCAAAGCTTACCTTCAGTAAAGCAAGCCAAACGATTCTAAAATGGTTTTGATCGAGAAGAAAATTTGTTTGAAAAGATAGATGAAATGAATTATTTTATCAACGGAAATCAACTTTTCATGTTGTTACCATGGTTACGTGTTCATACTTATTTTTGTTTCGTTATTTTTCCAGCGTTGCCAGACGTAGTATTTTTGATTCTACGGTAATATTTTTTCGGCCCAAACAAGGAGCGTAGTATTTTTCTGGCAACCCTGTTTCCAATATACTAATGACTTAATTAAAATATTTAGCGGATTTTTTTTTTCATTTTCATAGATTTCGCATTTCAGCAACATTGATTTTGGCAACGTTTGGAAACAGTAGTATTTTGTAATATTTTTTTAGAGGAGGCGTAGTATTTTTTTGTTCCAATTCTCTGGCAACCCTGTGTTTTTTCCGGTGAAGATGCTTTGGGCGTTTTCAAAAAGTCAACTACCAGGCAAAATAGCCAGGGTTACCACGCTTGGCGTGCCTATCGCCCATTTAGCGAGAAAACGTTACCTAAAGCGCAGATACCCCAAATATCGTATCAATTGCGATATTGCATCGTTCTTTTTAAAGTGTTTCATTTCGGAAAATGTATTGTTTTGTTTTTTAAGCTAGGAAAGAAAACTTTCTTCTTCTTTTAAACTTTGGTAAGATTTCTGTTGGTTTCTGTTATCAACAAAATTGTTCTTATTTTCTCTTTTGGCTTATTTTTGTGCATCTCCCTTGGGATTGCATTCGAATGTTCCAAGGGGGTGTTTTACCCCATTTATCGGGTAAATTAGTGTTTTCAACGCAAGGTGATATGAATTGGTTAACAAAAGTGATATGAATTGGCACGACGTCTTGGCGATATATCGCCAAGCTTTTGATCGCCAAGTGTCTGACGCCAATTCGGTGAAATTTTTTTTTTTTTTATTTAGGTTCAATTTGGCGCTGTTGGCGATATTTTGCGAAAAATCCACTGAATGATGTTAAAATCGACGATATTTAGGAGATTAAATCATTGTAAAACATTTTTTTGTATTGTTTCGTAGCAAACTAGGGATACAAATGTTTGAATTGTTATCTTGCTCACTCCGAGCACTATTTTAGCACTTAAGGCATCTACTAAGAAATTTACACGTAAAATTAAGTAGTGTGGGGTCCATATCAGATCTTTATATCATACTTTGAAGGAATTATAGTTGAATAAAACTAAAATAGAGCATTTTTTCTGCTATATCAATAATTTTACAAATGAACTTTTAATTTTATCTCACGGGCAAAGCCGTGCGGGTACCGCTAGTGTAGATATAAACAAAGTGCCATTACTGAAGAAGGCCACATAGTGTCACTTTGAGAATTTCTGATTAAGCATTCACGGGCAAAATTTTTTTATCGTAGAATGCAACACAAAAAAAACCTGATGATACTTAAATATATTCCCTGAAAATTTAGAAAAAAATTCTCTCTCTCTTGCTCTCTCTTTTTCCAAAATTACTCTTCAAATTACACCCTTTCAATCGATTTCAAGATTCAAGTTTCCAAAGTTTTACAGAGGCGTTTTAAAAGTTACTAAAAATAAAATCGACTAGAATCGATAAACACTTGAAAGATAATGAATCGTTGTAAACTGTCTTGCAGAAGCTCGTATCTCTCGATCTAAATTCTATTGTCTCTAAATTCTATTGTCTTATCTAAGTTAGAAATGAAATTGTATAATAAAACTGAGTATCCTGCTCACATCAAAAATCTAAAGGAAACACAAAGGGAATAATAAAGAAGAAAGATAAAAATATACTATATCTATTGGAAGTATACTTTACTTTATGACTTTCCTGTTGAAGGAAATTTAAATTCGCTTCATAACGAATTACTTCACAGTTCTCGAAAAGGCAACTTTCAAGAGCTCGCCATAAAATTTCGAATTTCGATATGCCAGAAAATTCGATTATTGGATTTCACGCCCACCAACTACGATATTATCTTTGTCGCTATTGAACATTCTTCGGCACATTTTTGTTTTAGTATAAGTTCGAGTGCTTACTTTTGCTATTTTTCAGGTAGTTTCAAGACGAAAATGAAAACTAATATATGTTAGACACAAAGCAAAAGTAGGGAATACGTATTATGTTTTCATTTTATCTACTATTGAAGTTTATTGAAAGTTAAAGATTCTTTGCACAACCGCAGACAATAATTTTGTATATACAGTAAAATCTTGTTACAATGGCCATCAAGGGGCTACTAATTTTGTTCGTTGTAGAGGAAATTTTCTTATAATGAAATTCAAACAATGTAATGACAATTAAAACGGGACAGTTTTGACTTCGATGAAAGGGATGATTTGCTAGTTTTGTATGTAGAAATTAAAGAAAGGTTTGAGAGCTTTATCAGTGAATTTAAGAGTGCGTAGTGTATAAAAAATGTCTTTTATTCTACTGAATATTTCATCTATTGGGTGACAGGTTAAAACATTTTGAAAAAAAAAACGAATGCCGAACGAAGGAACGTATTAAAAACATGTTTCAGTGAGCACCTGATTGACATTAGGTAAACAATAAGAAGCACATAAATGCAGGGAAGACTGCACTGCACAACATTAGTTGTTGTTTTTACAGTATAACGCTGAAAGCAGCGGTTTTCGTTTAAAACTGTTAAAGCGCAGTAATTAAACTGTAAACTAATTATTTTACAGTTTATTAATCTGAAACTAGAAATTTTAGTGTGTTACTGTAAAATTAACAATGCTACAGTTCATTACCATTAAATTAGCTGCATTATACTGTAAAAACAGCAGTGAAATACTGGCAGCAGAGGTTCTAGTTTAAAACTGTAAAATGCACTGTAATAAACTGTACAACTGGCAATTTTACAATTTACTACTGAAAAATTAGCAGTTTTACAGTTTATTACTGTAAAATTACCTGTATTATACTGTAAAAACAACATTCATTTTTACAGTGTAGGGAAGAATGGGACAGTGCAACATTTGCGGCAAAAATAAAATCTAATAAAATTATTTCCAGTTTGTCCAGTAGATGTAGCAGTTTTAAACTCTTGCTTCTATTTCAGTTGAACAAGCTAGAAAAAAAAATCTATTTCTGCATAAATGCAGCGATTTCCCAATCCTCTCGACTTTTCCCTATTCAAGGGAAAGTAACCCCGAAGAAATTAAATTACGTATAAATGCTTCAAAAAGTAGTGTTTCGAACAATAAAGATATAGTAGTACGAGTTCAAGAAATTTTTGATATAAAAGAAACAGGGCCAAGCAGAGTATTGTTAGCCTCGATTCCCCTTCTTACAATAAAACGAGCACAAATAAGAATACATTAATAAATGATTTCTAAATTCTGACACTAAAAATCCTTCAAATAAGAATCTTTATTCTATTAAGAGAAATCATTTTGAAACTTGGCTGTGCGAAAGTAGTTCCACCAAAATAAAAATAATAAAATATACTTTATATAAAAAAATTAGCACCAATAGCAACTGCAGTAATTTCAATTCATCTTAAGTTCCCAAAAATAATTCAAAATTTCCATCTTATTTGTCTTGATGATTAAATGCCTCCACCTGTATTAGTTTTCTTGGTTTTAGACACGTTGGTTAATCAAGAAAAGTATAATTGTAAAAGTTTATATAGTTTATACGTGGTTTCAGATTAAAAACTCTTGAGTAATGTACGCATGTGTTTATGTCGGTCAGGCACATCTCCAATTCCTTTAATCTCAAGTCAAAATCATTATAGTTCGTGAATGAATGTACAGATGAATACTAAATTCAGCATCTTTAAAATATTTGGATTATATCGTTATTTTGCAATTGTATAATCCTTATGTAAATAAGTTCTACTTTATCGTAAACGTATAGTTTGGTTCCGATAAATATACGTCTTGCCTTAAGAAAGTTTATTTCTTTTCAGGGATGTCGTTTTAGCACTGAGTTGAGTTGAGTACTTTCGCAGTAATATTGCGAAGATAGTAAAACTCAAATCCGAGCCAATCACTTTTCCCCTAATAAGCAGTAAATTTTCACCCTTGAGCCAGGTCTAAGGCATAACTCATGCTAAATACCAACAGCTCTGTTATCACGTCCACATAATGCTGTTTCGTTTTGTTATGGACTCATCTGTCCAGAAAAGTCAATAATCGAGCAAGAGGAAGATGTTCTCTCATTGAAGAGATTACAAACAACCTGGTAGCTAAAATTAATTTAGCACACCAGCAAGAGTTTTCAACTCGGTCTATGACTATTGCGGAGTAATAAGTTCATAACAAAACTGCAGTCTCTTGAAGTCATAACTGGACTGTCGGTGGTATTTTGCGTGTAACTTTTTCCCTTTCCAGTTGGGTCCAACGAAAAATAAACATATTCAATGCTTTATAGCTTGACTCTTATAACTTGAACTTAGATTGACACAAATAAATTAAACAATTCCATTTGTTAAAATAAGTGAGAGAGAAACCATTTATTTTGCGATTGAGAGTTGTTGGTTTCGTGCTAAAAATCCCCCTTATTTCTCCTCTTGCAAAAGTGAGCTCATCCAATTTCAAACGTTCAAACTTTGTAGTAAGACTTATATGCGTACCCATATGGAGAGATACCTTGAGTCTTGTTCATCCCTTTGGAGGTACCAAAGATGGTTGTGGGGCCACTCTAGTACAACAGCTTGAAACCTAACTACCCATGTGAACCGGTATCCGGCATCGCCTGTCGGTTGCTTTCTTTACAGTGGCACTAGGGATGCCGTGAAATACGTTTTAACGAAACCACGATTTAACAGTGCAACTCAATCATGCATGATAGCTATGCATTTTTTTTTTTTTTTTGTAAGAACAAGCGCAATTGAGACACATAGGCTTCTGAAGCATTATGTTTCTATTGAAATGATTTTTATCTGTATTTTTTATTGAATTTTTTAAATAAATGAGATTTCTAGAATTATTGAGCTAGTGAGATTTTGTAATTTTTTTGTGAACCAGGCTTGCATACATCCAAAATCCTTCCGTACTTTAAAAATGTTTACTAACTGGAACTACACGTCGATCTACAACGGTTTTAAAAATTAAAGAGTGGGAATACCGTATAATATATATTGTCTGCGCCCTAACTCTGTGACTGTCCTACTTATGCAGTGCGAAAATTTCTCCAGTGTACCGAACTATCCATCGTCAAAAAGTTCGTTTATTTATTTGTGTGAATGTACTCCTCTGTCCTGATATTGAATGTGTTACAAAAAACAAGTCTTGAGTCAATTCCACGGTAATGACAGCATTTTTGCACTGATAGTCATATTTTCAGCAAGGACTTTTAACGTACACCTTACCATAAAGGAAAACTTTAACCTTTTTTTCTTACAAATTTCTTCATGCAGGAAAAATATCTTACTATCATCATGTAGCTATTGTTCAAAATACAACCTTATATGCCTATTCCTCGTATACCTAGGTACAGTTTCTAAAGAATTGATCTTAACAAGCCTGTAACAAGGTTACTTTGATGTATTGCGCTTTCTTTTTCCATCTAACCTCGAACCTACAATGCTCCAAAAGTTGTCGATCGTGTTAATAAAAATGCAAAACCAAGTTCAAAGGCACTTGAATTTAATTTTGCTGTTTGCCTTTCTGGTGTTTCTAATTAAATTCACATAAATTAAATCACTCGCATTCAAGCTTTGAGTTAGAGTGCATCTTTTTATAATCGTTTCCGCTGTTTTTGTACTCCATTATTCAATGCTATCAGCTGACAAGTAGAGTCACGACAGTGCTTTCCTTGTGGGTCATTAATTAGTTTAATTGAGTCAGTTAATTAGGAGCTTGTAAGTTCTCTGGTATGCTGAAGAGAATGTTGTTATTGAAATAAATAAAGTGCACTTAAATTTTTAATCATTTTCTTTTGGAAAAAAAGTGCTAAATGGAATGAAACTCTAAAAAAATATATTAAAAAACATTTATTTGTACTTTCTGAGATTAAAAGATTAATTTAAAGCAACCAATACAAGATGAATACTCCTTTTTCTTTAATTTTTTCTTAATGTACAACTGTTTTTAATCTAATTGCCTCTTTAAAATGGCTCTTTTTTTTTTGCTTTGGCTTTGATATAATACCATGAGGGATTTTCATTTTAACATGTTGAAAAATATTTGAATAGCTGAGCGAAGCAAAAAAATTCAGCATGAAATACGGTTATACTTTAAACGAAACGATTTGGCTACAGGATGTCATAACGTATCTTAACAGGGAATGTAGCAAAAATCAAAGCTCGTTGTATTAAATACGTTAAATTAAATGGATAAAAGCTTTGAATTGTGAATGGTAGATAAAAGAAGAAAAGAAAAAGTCGTTCCCTTATTAGTGAGGGAATGACGCTTAAGTGAGAGAATAATGTTTTAGCACTAGCTATTCAAAAAATAAGTGAATAAATATTTCTTTTAATGGTATAAAAGTTGAAGTAATGGTTCCAGCAAAAAGGAAGAAAATGCAATTGATGATTCCTAGAAATATCGGTAATTATGAATGAATCAGCGTAAACGAACAATGTCTCCACCAATTCCTCGCAAAAACCGTAACAGACATTTTTCCACTATTGCAAAACACATGAATGATTATTATTGCTGTATTATGTTTTTGTGTCTTTGATATTTAATGTTGTAGCTGTAATTTTTAATGTTAAAATAAGCTACATTCTGATAATTGATCATTCTCTCATCATATATGTCATTCCTTCACTTTTTAAAGTTTTATAAATAATATATGTATTATGTAATTATGTATTCAAACATTGTAAATATTTTTCAGAACCAATGGTTTTTTATAAAGTCCATACATACATTTATCGACACAAAATATTTCATTTGACTCTATTAGCTTTAATTTTTCTGAACGTTGTAATCTCAAACGGACTCTTTTTATGAGAATGGCACGTACATTTTATAACTTTAAGCTGACATTTTTAGCAAACGATAAAAGTCAAACTAATAGTAAAAATGGACTTTAACTATCGAGAATCGGGGATTGCGTAAGCAGTTATAACTTTGGTAATTATTTTTATAGAGCAATAGCAAATTACTTTTTTTCTTACTAAACGGCAGTTATGTTTCTTTGATATTTGAGAGATGGGCCGCTGCGAGCAGCATACTTTAGAGATCTCCACAAGGAGGTGCTCCTCCTGGGTGATGGCGTCCGTGTCTACAGGAATAGACATTATTTGTACCCGACTCGATCATATAATTTTTAAGGACTCCTAAGGATTATACAATTGCAATATACCCTATTTCTCTTTAGACATTCACCACACTAACATGAATATCAATATTCAAATGAAAACCCACTGGCATTCATTTGAATTTTGACGTCTTGAATGCAATTGATATTTTGGAATTGAATTGGCAAGTGGATAAAGATGATATGTGACAATTTTTGCAACTTACTTTTTACCATGAATGAAGATGATAAGTCCATCAGTATCGTGTGATTTTAGTCATAGAAATGGTTGGTAACTAAAAATATGACCCCGTTTTACCAATTAAGAAAAATCCATTAAAAAAAACACAACATTATTTTTAATGCTTTTTCTAGAAATTTAAAAAATTTCCACATCTCACCTTCATCCACATGCCCCTTTAACTATTATTGCGATAGTAGCCGTCAAATAACCCAATAAGTCGGGAGCTAACAGAAATGGTGATTGCAAAAAACAATTTGAGTTTAGGCCG
Source organism: Uloborus plumipes (assembly GCA_038373865.1). Taxonomy (NCBI): domain Eukaryota; kingdom Metazoa; phylum Arthropoda; class Arachnida; order Araneae; family Uloboridae; genus Uloborus; species Uloborus plumipes. Next base: position 120,119 of record JAXGGA010000239.1, read on the forward strand.
AGATTCAAACTAGAACCAGAACCTGGAAGCTGTTTTAATTTTGAGCCATTAATTTTTATGTTAAAAATCTTTTTAAATGACCGTTAGTATACATGTAAGATAAAATGATTGCTACTAAAAGCCAGGTACTCAGTTGAATTAAATGCTCAATACTTTCGTAGTGGAGAGATTAAGTGTCAAATATTTAAACATCCCTGTCCCAATACAAAAAGATAGTGTTTGTTTTACACTCTTATCAATTTCAAAACCTAACGCAACCATTACAATACAGAGTTGAAAGTCAAAGCAACCCGCTGAAACTCATGTCGATAAAATCGAAACACATTTTTACAATCATTCCTTCGCGAGCGAAGTTGGAACTAAGTCAACTTACTGAGATTCATGCGGGTAAAACTAAGAAACGCTATAGATTAAATAGACTTACGTTAAGATGGCTTCTTCTAGCGTTTTGGAAACGCTATAAATTAATACAGACTTATATAAAAACACACACACACATATATATATATATATATATATATATATATATATATATATATATATATATATATATATATATATATATATATATATATATTAAATATATATATATATATATATATATATATATATATATATATATATATATATATATATATATATATATATATACTGGCGGAAAAAAATCCCAACACCAAGAAAGACTTGTGTTAGATAAACGAAATTTGGTAGGCGTGTTTATACAACTGAAAGATGACATCGATTGAAATTTCGCGCTCCGCGCATAAGTGTGGCGCAGCTGGCGTCACTCAGAACATGCAAATAAGGCTTGTTTTAAAAGCGTGTTGTGAAGCTCATAGTATTATTTTTCCGTGAAATTTGACGAATTGCGTTCATGTTAGCCAGCATTGCCTATAAGAAGACGAAGAAGCCATTATCAACAGCTCACCGAGTTTGAACGAGGTCGTCAATTTGGCTACGAGAAGGTGGATTTTCATTTCGCGATATTGCAGAAAAACTTGGGTGGGAATGTTTCCACCATGCATGATTATTGGAAGTTATGGTCAAGGGATGGTACTACCTCAAGAAGATCGAGTTCCGAGCTGCCACGTGGCACGACTGAGAAGGAAGATTGCCGAATCTTGCGTACTGATGCGGCGCATCGTACTGCATCTGCAGCTGACATTCGAGCTGCAGTTGGTACCGTCGTGACCCAAGGAACGATAAGAAACTGTTTACTTCAAGGACAGCTCCGAGCCAGGCAGCCTGTAGCCGGTATTCCATTGACTGAAAACCATTGCAGTTTCCGACGGCAGTGGTGCCAAGACAGAGCTCACTGGAGGTCGGAGTGGAGATGTGGCGTAATTTTTGATGACAACAGATTCGGCCTTAGTGCCAGTGGTGGCTGTATATTGGTCAGAAGGAGGCCAGGGGACCGCCTGAACCCAAGCGGTCTACGGCATAGACACACGGGGCTCACACCTGGAGTCATGGTCTCTGGAGCAAATTCCTACGACAGCAGGGGCACTCTTGTGGTTATCCCAAACTCACTGACTGAAAATTTGTCGCCAGTCTGGTAATTTAACCAAAAGTACAGCCCTTCATGAGTAGCATTCAAAGGGGAGTTTTCCAACAGGATAACGCTCACCCTCACATCGCTTCTGTAACGCAATGTGCTCTACAGAGAGCTGACATGTTACCATGACCATCAAAATCACCAGGTCTGTCTCCAATTGATAACGTATGGGATATCATTGGACGGCACCTCGAGCATCATCCACAGTCAGCAATGACGGTCCTAGTATTGACACAACAAGTGTAACAAACATGACACTTCATACCACAAAGTGACATTCGGCACCTGTATGACATAATGCATGCACGCTTGCAGGATTGCCTTCAAAATTTTGGAGGTTACACCATCTATAAAATTAACATAATTTCACATTTGCACAGCATTTTCTTGAGCTTAAATTAACCAGTGATCTTGTACATTTAATAAATTAAACATGTCAACTAGGCAATTGCATTACCCAAATTTCATTACTCTTCAGTAATTTTTTCTTGGTGTTGGGATTTTTTTTCCGCCAGTGTATATATATATATATATATATATATACACACTGAAGTGACAAAAGTCATGGGATAGCAATATGCAAATTTTCAGATGGCAGTAGCATCGCATAGAACAGGTATAAATGCGCAGTGCTTTTACAGAGCTTTCATTTCTGTTCAAGTTATTCATGTGAAGAGGTTTTAACGTGATGATGACCGCACGACGTGAATTAACAGACTTTGAACGCGGAATGTTAGTTGGAGCTAGACGCATGGGTCATGCCATTTCGGAAATCGTTAGAGAATTCAACATTCCCAGATCCACTGTGTCAAGAGTGTGCCGAGAGTATGAAATTTCAGGCATAACATCCCACCATGGACAGCGCAGTGGTCGACCGCCTGCACTTAAAGATCGAGACCGGCGACGTCTGCAAAGAGTCGTAAATTCTAACAGACAAGCAACACTGCGTCAAATCACCGTAGAAATCAATGTGGGACGTACAATGGACGTGTCTGCTAGAACTGTGCGGAGAAATTTGGATTTCTTGGGCTATTCCAGCAGAAGACCGACTCGAGTGCCTTTACTGACAGAACGACATCGCTTGCAGCGACTCTCGTGGGCACGTGAGCATATCGGTTGGTCCCTAGATGAATGGAAAACCGTGGCCTGGTCCGATGAGTCACGATTTCAGCTGGTAAGAGCCGATGGTAGGGTTCGAGTGTGGCGCAGACCCCACGAAGCCATGGACCCAAACTGTCAGCAAGGCACTGTTCAAGCTGGTGGTGGCTCCGTAATGGTGTGGGCTGTTTTTTCATGGCATGGACTTGGTCCTCTAGTGCGACTGGACCGAACATTGACTGGAAATGCTTATGTGCAGCTACTTGGAGATCACTTGCAGCCATTCATGGACTTCATGTACCCAAACAACGATGGGATTTTTATGGATGACAATGCGCCATGTCACCGGGCCACAACTGTTCGCAATTGGTTTGAAGAAAATTCTGGACAATTCCAACGAATGATTTGGCCACCTAGATCGCCCGACATGAATCCCATTGAGCATTTATGGGACACCATCGAGAGGTCTGTTCGTGCCCAAAATCCTGCCCCATCAACGCTTTCACAATTATGGACGTCTATCGAGACAGCATGGCTCAATATTCCTGCAGAAGACTTACAACGACTTGTTGAGTCCATGCCACGTCGAGTTGTTGCACTTCGCCGGGCAAAAGGAGGGCCGACACGATATTAAGAGGTAACCCATGACTTTTGTCACTTCAGTGTATATATACACACATAAATAGCTACTTTTGTATGTATGTCCGGAATAATCTTCAAAAATACTGGATCGATTTAAAGCATTTTTTCCACCATCAATAGGTACATTAACAGGAATCAGGATAGGCTATAATTTATTTCTAAAAAACTTAGTTTAAAAAAAGTTATTATGGAAAACAGTAAATTTCATGTAATTTTCCAATTAAATAGTTAATTTTTCAACCCATTGTTGCAGAACTTTGTTGCTTTGCAACAACAATATTAATAGTAATAAAATAGAAAATTTTGAATCAAGGCTTCTCTGGAGTAAGTATGAAATTTATTGCTTTCTTAGGATTTTTATGTTCATCTATGCCAACAATCGATACCGGGCCAAATAAAAAGAGAATTGATTTTGGCAATAGTTAGAAATAGAAAGGGATTTTTTGAAAAATCACACAGATAAAATAACGCATTTAAGAGTGATTTCACGTTCTCCTTCTTACCCAGTTAACCTACCGCATGATCACAAAAAATACCTTTGAGAAATATGATTCTACTGGACTTAGTTGAAAGTCATATATTTATTTTCTTGAATTTGGCATGTTGCATTTAAACCCGTGCGACGCCGGACACATCAGCTAGCATAGAAATATATATATATATACTAGCTGACCCGGCAACGCATTGCTGTGGCTAAGGTATGGGTTAAACTATAATGTTTCAATAGAAACGAAAAACTTTGTTACCGATATAGAGATCAACTTTATAGAAATATGAGTGCAGAGAGGTACGTTTAGAAAATACAATTCTGAGCAAAATCACTCTAAATTTTAATATTACACAGGTAAAAGTTCACAAATTACAGTAAAACCTTTTTTTATTACAATACAATTGAAATACAAAATCACGAAAAAATGAATATGGTATAACTTAAAAACCCAAAAAGGTACAATACTTACGAAACAGTCGAATTTTTAATCGCAAACTAGGAAGTATATGGGTCATTTTCACCATATGCTTACATTTCAAAATTTTTAAGTAATTTTTTTAACTTGCTATTTTCTTTTAGAAATACTAACAGATTTTTAGTCACATATTGTAGGTGTGAAAAAAAGTAACTATTTGTACACTTTGATGAATAATTAAGTATTCAAATGCTGTTGTAAAACTGTAAGTTGAAATTAAAATTGTCGTCCATTACCATACAAAATCAATATGAAATCTCACTTTTAAACTATATCATACAGCCTAGAACCAACTTCATTTGAAATTATTTGCGCCCTGAAGCTTAAAACGATGTTTGTGATGATTGAAATATTGATCAAAAACTCTATGGTAACGAATTTGACATTTGGTAACGGATTTGACCAGTAACGGACTTGACATTTCAACCAAAATGTCAAATTATGGCTAAGTTGTCGAATTTAAAAATTGAACTACAATATGCATTTTCTTAGAGTTGTATAATGAACAATATTTAGGGGTAAAAATTTAGAAAAAGTAAAAATTAATACTAAAATCTTTGGTAACGGACTTGACAAAGAATAAAAATACGCACCTGGAAAAAATTTTGTGCGAAACACCACAGCAATACTTCTCGACTCAGGGAAACAAAATGGTACAAAATAGTTACGTCACTAATTTGTTAGGTTAACTGAATACGTGTTACCATCTTTTGACTTCAATAAATACCTTTTTTAGCTAAAATAATCTTAGGGTAACGGACTTGACAAGAACTTCCGGACAAAATATATTCATACATTTCTTATTGAAATAAAATTACTATTGTCAATATTTATCATGAATACCATATACTAATAGTCAATATATAAAAATAATATGTCGCATTTACTTTTTTTGACCATTAAGTAGAGGAAAAAAATAGTTGAACTTGCGAAAATTGGAAATGGACAAGCGTTTTTGCCTTGATTCTCATTTTTAAAGACTTATATAAAAATAAATAAATAAATTTCAATAATTTGTCGAGTGATAGAATTTTTTGGGGGGTATTTCTTGCAGAAAATAATTATTCGCATTGAATTTAAGATATACGTTATGCTTCAAAATCGTCTTTTTAACCTCCGGACAGCAAATGTAAGCAAATTTTGAAAATGACTCATATATTTGTGTTACAAAGTAATGTGAATGTAAAAATAGTGTGTATAGAAATATTTTTAATCTTCGCACCTAAATAAAAGATATTAAAAAAAAGTTTTACTGTTATTTGCGAATTTTACCTGTGTAGAATTGAAAATTAGAGTGATTTAGTTAAAAATTTTATGTACTGAGCGAACTACCGTACTACCTACGGTTATAAATGTGCAAATTGTCGTCCAAGAAAACATTTGTATTTACTAAGGGAAAAAAAATAATCTGTAATAGAAATAATTTGAAAACTTATGAATGCAGAGAGGTACGTTTAGAAAATACAATTCTGAGCAAAATCACTCTTAAATTTAATATTACACAGGTAAAAGTTCACAAATTACAGTAAAACCTTTTTTTATTACAATACAATTGAAATACAAAATCACAAAAAAAATGAATATTATATAACTTAAAAACCCGAAAAGGTACGATATTTACGAAACAGTCGAATTTTTAATCGCAAACTATGAGGTGTATATTTATGTTACAAAGCAATGTGACGGTAAAAATTGTGTGCATAGAAATAATTTTAATCTTCGCACCATAAAACAGTACATTTTCCCTCCTAAGAATTTGTTTTTTGTATAGTAAATACCGAATGTATTGTTAAACGATAATTTGCAAATTTATTGCTGCAGATGGATACGCTTAGCAAACACAATTCTGAACTAATTCACTAAAAATTTAAAAAACAATATGAATATATTATAACTCAAAGCTCGAAAATGTATGATCTTTTTCACTAAAATAATTTTCCTAACAAAAATATTTGTACCTGAACATGAGGGAAAAATATTTTTAAAACATACAAAATAGCATATGTTAAGTATCTAAACTGCTTTAATAAATTGAATTAAGTAAAGGAGAAGTAAACAAGTAATACTTTTCCGAATATTGATTTAATAATACTTACACGCACAATTTAAATTAAGAGAATCGGGACGAATATGCCAGAAACCGATTCGACATCCTTGATCGTTACCACTTATTGCTTTTTGCTTCCGAAGCAACTGACAACCCAGCAGCAGATTTTATCTTATAGAAGCCAAGAATACAGAAAAGCTGGTAGCTAAATAGAAAATTTGCAATAAAAAATATATTGCGGTTCTAAATTGAGATAAAAACTATCCTATCATTTAAGTTGGACCAAACTAAAACTGCGTGCAAAATTTGGTTAAAATCGGTTCAGTAGCTTAGGAGTCCATTGGCCACAAACACAGGGACACGTAATTTTTATATATTAAGATATGTATATATAAAGGAGGTATGTATGTTGGTGTGTGCGTGTTTGTTACTTTCACAATTTACGTCGGATATGTTCCAAATTTAGTACACAGACTCTTTGATGCTCTAGAATTCACATAGGGTTTTTTCTCTACCTATAGGGGTCAAACTCCGTAGGGGCGATTTCCTCATAAAAATCCACAATTTACGTGGAATCTTTACCAAACCATACTCAGAGGTCCTTCAATGCTCAGCAGCTCACGCAGGGAATTTTTATCCCTCTATGGGGGTTCGACCCCCCCCCCCCTCCTCTTTCCTATGAGGTTTTCCTTACGCAAATTCAGATTTCCATCGGATCTTTGCCAAATTTAGCCCAGACATTCTTTGATTTTCAGCAAATCATTTAAGGGGGAATTTGCATCCCCGATGAGGGGGGGGGGTTATCAACCAAATTAGGGGGTTCCGCCAGAAAATCCGTGAAATGGAATATTTACGTGTACTAATAACAATGACTAAATTCTTTGAATTTAAAAAAGCCAAAGAGTTCTAAATTTTTATGTTCAGTTATAAAAACGCTCTTTTCTACCCGTTTAAGCTGAATTTACATTTTTTCTTTTTTTTTTTTACACCTGATTGTAGAAAATGTGTCACTTGGCAGATCTTTTGTTTTCGAGATAGACCGCGCAACGCAGCCAGTATTAAGTAAAAATATCTTCATACCTTCTTTGTAGAATTTGCGCAAGTTTAAACTCTTTTCCTTCACTACTCCCCCCCCCCCTTTTCACATACAGCTTTGGAATGGTTTCTATCTTACAAACATCGCAAGAAAACTCCGTTTACTACTTTTAGCATGTTACTCCCAAGAAGGATTTAAGACGAATTTTTTCCTTGCGCCTCCGGAACTGGAAGTGCAACATCGATGTTTGTATTAAAACATCGATGTTTAACGGTTGATGTTTTTCCCCGTATACGGCGTTTTATATTTGAACAATAATTGGTTTTTGAAAATACTGAGCAATGATTATTACAAAACTTTATTAAATCATCTTATTTAATAAGCTGCATCATTAATCAGTAATTACAACTTATATCTTATCGTTAAAAAAAATCTACTTTGCTTATGTGAAGGCTTGAGTTGGTTAGAGCGATTTTTTTTTTCATAAAAAAATAAATATGGAATATCAAAGCCCAGAATAATTAGAGTAGTTTCTCCATTTAAGCAAATAAGAATAATAATGCAGCAATACAAATGCATTCTACTGTACTTAATGTAGTTTACTGTCAGCGGTATATCTTTTTGAAAAGGCGATTTCACGAAAAATGGTCCTAGTCCAATTTAAATATTCGCTGTGTAAAGTTTTGAAAATATTTTTCATAAAATAAAATAATAAATTTTAATTTATTTTTCTTCATTAAATATTGCTTTAGTGTCATTGGATCGATCTTCTCGGCCGGAAAACGTAGTGTTTGAATAACTGATTTTCCTCAGCTGACTTTTGATCTAAATTTTGATTAATATATAACTTTAACTCAATGGGGACGGGATTCTGAAGCACGCTGTGTGTGTGTGTGTGTGTGTGTGTGTGTGTGTGTGTGTGTGTGTGTGTGCGCGCGCGCGCGCACTGAAATCATCGATTTTTATTTAGTTTGCTTCATTAAATATTGCTTTAGTGTCATTGGATCAATCCTTCCTTAGGTGAGAAAAAGTAGTGTTTGAATAACATTTTTCTCAGTTGGCTTTTGATCCAAATTTTGATTAATATATAATTTAACTCATTGGGGACGGGCGACGGGATTCTAAAGCACGCTGTGTGTGTGTTGGTGCACTGAAATCAGAAAAGAACGTATATTGAACATGTTAACTCATTTATGCCCAGTAGCCTAAAAACGGGACGTTTGTTAGTTACTGCATACAAAAACCAGTAATGGGTACATCATTTTACTAAAGCTGTTTTTCACAAGTTAAATATTCCTTCTTGAGAAAACCAGTTAGAGCCACTATTTGGACATCAGAGTTTATTTATTAACCGCTATTTTCAGACAAATCAGCCAAGCAACAATCCAGCATGGGTAGCCACAGAAAGTAAGTTTTTTGCGAACTTACTTTTCATAAAATTAAACTATTTTAAAATGATTTGTTCAAAATTGGTCGCAGATGCCTTCTGTAATGTTACTTTGTAAAAGTAAAGTCAAGTAATGTCGTATTTTGCGCACATATCTGCCTAGTGTCTCATAAACAGAACGTTAAATAAGTTAATAAATATGGCAACGGCGATCTATTTTACGCCTAAAATGTATGCAAACCATTCCAAGTAAGAGTTTTTAGCAGATAAAAATTGAAAAAAATTGTTAAAAAAACTTGGGCATAAATGGGTTAAATTGCAGTATCATATACATTTGTGGCTTACTTAGAGATACTTAATTAGTACATAACCCAACTTTTCCCGCCGAGTAACGAGGCCTTTGGGCTCAGCGACTGAAACACTCGGCTACCATCACCGAGGTCCCTAGCTCTGGTCCAACCGGGGAACACGTCACTCCGTACGCCACACATTATTTCTCCAAAGTGTATTTTGTAGCCAGGTCGTAGCTTCTTTAATTATTCATCAAATTTCAGAAGTAAGTAAGACATAATTTTAATGGTTTTTTAACCATATTAGCGCTAAAAATAAGCTAGTCACACTTTTGACACTTCACAAGATTACTTAAAAATTCAGGTCTTTGAATTCTTTCTGTCGAACAAATACACCCAGTTGTTTCAGACTACCTACTAGAATAAGGAAAAATGTGCAACCTATCTCATAGGTGATAATTTTAATTAGAAAGGAAATATACTATAAATGTCTACTTGGACCTGTAGCAGAATTAAGTTACAAAAAATAAGGAAACTAAATCATATTTCAGTATTAAAATGACTTTAAAATCAAACATTTCATGCTATCTTATGTCATACACGTAACATGAACATATTAATTTTAATCAGCACTCTATGAACTTTTGAAAAATCTATGAACTTTTGAAAAATATTTTAGCTTGAAAAAAAAATTGAAAGAAATTATGAAATTAAAGGAAGTGCAAGTTAATATAAATATTCTCTGAGTCTCACACATGTAACACTATATTAAAATGTAATTAACTCATAATAAAAATATTTTCACTAGAATTTCATTTTAAATTATTGTAGAATTTGACTATATGCTCTTAGTGTATTAATTACTTTGTATCGATCGTCCAATACGTTTTTTAACCTGTAGTATTCAAGTAAAACATCAAAAGATCTTGCAGGATTATTCCTATTAATTTGTACTACTTCCTCAATCTTTAATACTTTAAATAAATGCATCATATACTTATCCTTTTGTATTGTTCTATCTGACAAAAATGCCATTAATTATTAATATTATTATCGGCATTACTTTGAAAGTTCTCAAATATTAAGCATAAATTAAAGCATAGAGACAATGCCAAACGAATCCCATCACGCACTCAGAAGCATTTTTTAGTGATGACTTCGTGTGCAAAGCTGTAATGTACTCGTATTTAAAAAAAAGTACAAAATGTCTAATATATATTTTTAAAAAAATGTTTGAAAATGTTTGTGTGCGTGTGTGTGATTACTGTTTTATGAATTGGTTTATCAATACCAAGGAGGTTTCAAATTATAACACTGATTTTTGTTATTGATATCGTTCCTCTAACCAGAGTATATAAATATAATTTACAATGCAAGTATCTGCAATCAAAGCACCAGTAAACATTTTCGAGTTATAAAATACTACCGTAAATCAGGGTTACTTGGACCCAGAAGAGGGCTACTTGAGCCCACAGTAAAATGATAAAATCTGGGTTTGGTACTAGAGTTAGAGACTGCAGAGGGCTTCTACCTAGTGGAAAAACGAGGAACTACGTGCAAGTCTTCAACTAGTAGGTACCAAACCTAGATTTTATCATTTTATTGTAGTGGGCTCAAGTAACCCCCTAGGGTCCAAGTAACCCTGATTTACGGTATGTTATAAATTCTTTTACGATTTAAATTTTCACTTCAGAAGTCATTTTAATTTTGGGGACAAAAATTCTGTATCTTTTCCAACTCTAGCATATTCTCTAGAATACATTGCCATGACTCATTTAAGTATTAGCGACTCTCTGTAGCTGCTTGCGGATACTTATTTAGTGTCTACAAAAAACAATGTTTTTATATATTTTACCAATTTACTAAATTAGAAAAAAAAGTTAAAACACTACTTTTTACGAGTTGCATTCAAGTTCTAAGGTCTCCGATTTTTTTTCCAGAATGGAACGACATAGAAACATGTAGATTGTTTTAAAATGAGCGTGCCTTCTTTGTCAAAATATCACAGAGATGGCAACACAATGCGACTGACAGAAGTTTAGCGCCTGTCGCGAGAATGAGAACTGTTTTTTAACCTCTTCAGTCCTGATTTTTTCCAACCATGAATTTCATGTTTTTAAACCTTTATTAGGTCTGAATAATACCAAGAAAAAAAATTGGGATTGATGAAAAATAAATGCTACAATCGTAGATTTTATAATGCATAGTTTATTTCGTTATAATTTGCTTTGAAAGCAAATATAAATAGAAACTTGGAAGGTACACATACGTGTACCTGCAACTAGGACTGAAGAGGCTATACTTAAAATGTCGACATTTTCCTTAATTTAACAGTGTGAGCAATCATTCGTTTTCTGAATTTGCGGGGTGTGACACCAATTGAAATTCATCGACAGTTGAAAGAGACATGTGGTGATGGAATTATGGATGTGCGACAGTTTTATGACTGCAGAACATCGTGTAAAAACAAACTGAAATAACCTCAGGCTCCACAAGCTGGTCTGACGACATGATAGAGAAAGTGGAGAGAATTGTTTTGGTAGATCACTGAATGATTGTCGAACCCACGAACGCATTTTCCCCGATATGGGAAGATACCGGGTTCAAATACTGGCTCGAGCATGGATGTACATTATCTTTTCTGTCTTTGTCCTTTCTCTGCATGAATGAGTGTTATGTGAATAGTTGCTTGCCCTACAAACGGGTCTTATGACATGCGTGTTGAGCTAAATAGGACTTCCACCTTAAGGATGCTCGTAAAAACGGAAGTACCTACTCCATCTTAAATCGTATTGTATTTACTCGTGCTCAGGAACCCGAGTGGTACAATTAACAACAACAACAAGCTTTAAAGAACTAGTTTTCTTAACAAATGCATAAATGGAAACATATTATCAGAAAAAAAATTGTTTTTTACAGTTTTGCATGCTATCCACTAGATGTTAGCAGTAGACTGTTGGCTAGAGACCCCTTAGCTAAATTGAGCGACTTTGATGTCTTTACACTTCGGCGCTTTACCATTTCTTCAATTATTTTGTTCAAATTGAGTCTAGAAACGCAATATTTGTTTCTGCCAAATACCGCAATTTTCCTTCACTTCTTTCACCGATTTCGACACCTTAAATTTACATCAACATCTCTCCCCATCGCCAAACTCTCTATCCCCCACGCAGCTGGACAGGCACACAGGAGAGACAGATTTCGGGGATGAAGTCCCGCTTCATCTTCCACCCTTGCGAAAGAGGAGGATGACACCTCACCAAGACAAAGAGAAGTGTCGCCAATCAGAGGTGACACAAAACGACGAAAGCGCGGGCATTCCCACTTCCATTGAAGGGCTCGGAGCGCAACTGTGATTGACGGCAGGCAAACAATCGAGTATCGATTGCCCCAGGCCGATCGGCCTCCTCCAATTGCCTCCACGCGGTGTGGCGCTCTTTCAGCTTTTAGTAAAGAACGAGTACACTATGGAAAATAAACTTCTTCGTCCGTCGCCCCCTCTGAGCTGAACCGACGCCTCTCCCGAGTTTTTTTCGGAGATATTAAATATTTTTTACAATTCGCCGTGAAAGTGATTTCGCGTTTCCAGAAATTTCAATATTTGTCATTCATAAATATTTTGAAACGTCTCAAATAGCTAATAATGCGCTGTCTCCTTTCAGCACATACTTATTGCTTGCTTCGTACAGACACAAGTGTGTGAGTGTGTGTGTGTGTGTGTGTGTGTGTGTGTGTGTGAGAGAGTGTGAGTGTGAGTGTGTGTGTGTGTGTGTGTGTGTGTGTGTGTGTGTGTGTGTGGTTTTCCCAAATAAACTTTTTAAAGTTGTTTGAAGCACCTTCCTATTTGGGTTTATGACCTAAATAGAGATCTATCAAAATTTCGGACTAAAAGATTTATTTTGCGGGTCACCCAGCTTCAAAATTCATTATATTTTGCGAATTTGAATACATTTTTGCACCAAACTAATAATTAATACTATTAAAAACTGTCCGCGTCTGTCTGTCTGTCTGTCTGTCTGTCTGGCTGTCTGTCTGTCCGTCTGAAGCTTGAACTCCTCAAAAACCGCTGAGCGTAAAGAATCAAACATAGTACCATTCGATTCGAAATTTTCTAAGGAAGACAATAAGACCAACCGCGTAATTGTACGACGTGAATTAGCTGAGATATTAATTAAAACGTTAATTAAATTCTTTGCACTTTTAAAATTCCAAGACATTTATTTCTTTCCGTTGCCATTTTAAATTAAAGCGTTAATTAAATTATTGAACTATTTAAAATTCCAAGACTTTTACTTCTTACCGTTGCCATTTTGAATTAAAACTTTAATTAAATTATTGAACTATTTAAAATTTCAAGCCTTTTATTTCTTACTGTTGCCATTTTGAATTAAAACGTTAATTAAATTATTTAACTATTTAAAATTCCAAGACTTTTATTTCTTTCCGTAGCCATTTTAAATTAAAGCGTTAAATAAATTATTGAACTATTTAAAATTCCAAGACATTTATTTCTTACCGTTGCCATTTTGAAATAAAACGTTAATTAAATTATTGAACTATTTAAAATTCCAAGACTTTTATTTCTTACCGTAGCCATTTTAAATTAAAATGTTAATTAAATTGTTGAACTATTTAAAATTCCAAGACTTTTATTTCTTTCCGTAGCCATTTTAAATTGAAGTGTTAAATAAATTATTGAACTATTTAAAGTTTCAAGACATTTATTTCTTACCGTTGTCATTTTAAATTAAAACGTTAATTAAACTATTAATATTTTTAAAATAGAGTTATTTCTTTCCGTTGTCATTTTGAATACGTGTTACAACAAAGTTCTAACAATTGTTTTTATTCTAATTAATGACTGATATTTTTTTCTCTGGTACCATTTTGAAAATGTGTTTTTTAATAAAATTGCAACTGTTCTTTTTAGCAGGGACTTTTTTTTTTGGCTACGATCCAAATATTAAAACAACTTTTTCGTTTAAAATTTTGCAATTAATTTAACAGGAAGAAAGCGTTTTGGAAATAATTGTTTTTGGTAAGGAATTTTATTTTTTATTTAGGAAGAGTGTTAAGTATGCACGACGAAACATCGTCTTTATTTCTGAGGAAGCATGTGCAAATAATTCGATTGGCTTTTTGATGCAGGAAAGCTTTTTAGCGAGCCGCTTTAGCGGGGAGTAGTTTGTTGAAACTTTTTTTGGTATTTTAAAGGTAAGCCGCATTGGCGGCGAGTAGGTTGTTTAAATTTTCCTCACTACTCTAAAGGCGAGCCGCCTTGGCGGCGAGTAGTTTTCTCAAACTGTCTTCACTATATTAAATCCCGTGCAACGCCGGGTCACGCAGCTAGTCATATTATAAAAGCCGACGCGATATACCGAATACACAGGATGGTTATATTTTCTCTTTTATAAGTTCAACTCATGTTCAGTGTTACCATCTAGAAACGATTTTTCATGATCATATGCTCAGAGTACAAGCCTTCACCAGCTGTTGTCTCGACAATAACTCCGAAAGGTGTTAGGCACGATTCAGCTAAGTGTACAAGAGAACAAATCCTATATTCTGTATTGTAGAATGTAGATGCTGTTTAATTAGTTGGGTTATTAATAGGGCCTAAAATACTGATGTTCGAGAAATTATAAATGTTTTAGAGCTACATAAATCATGCTAATTTTCAAACTGCTATATCTGATACTTTAGTTCATGGGGAAGTGATGAAAAGTACATCAGATATTGTTAAATTCAATAAACATGAAATTGAACAGTTCCAGTGTCGAGACGTCTATGTATATTTTTTTTAATAGAGTTTAACATTTAGCTTCTTGGATAAATTTCTAAACGAGAAATACATTTAAGAGTTTTCGGGGATTTTTTTTCAGGATTGATAGATTGAAAAGCAAACTTATTTTCTTAAATCAATGAAGAAATTATGGTGCACACAAGAAACACCTTTGAGAAATTATATATATGATGCTTCTATTTTCCATGATAAAATTAACTCCCCCCCCCCCCTTTGATTGCACACAACTGTGATTTAGTCCTTGAAAACTACATTTCTGGACTATGGGAGGATCGATCCTATAAGGTGCCCGTTATAGTCCAAGAGCCCATGAGCTCCAGACTTAAGTCATTTCATAAAGGCCCAATTTTTTTCTGCGTAAGTAGGTAAGAACGGTTCACTATTAGCTAAGCTGAGTTGCACGTGCTTTGACCGGAAACAGGTTACAAAGGTGCTTAACATTATTATAAAAATTAAAAATCATAGAGTAATTCCGTGTTACGTGACCTGGTAGACCCCACACATCCTTCTTCTATTCAGAGGACATTTTAAAGAGGTGAAATCAATCTATACATATTTTCAGTTTCCGACAATACATTAAAAAGAGAAAAAAGTTGGCTCCAAAATGGCCGCTAATGGCGGTTTTGCCTTACCGTGACAATTCGTTTCACAAAGCTGATCCGTCATTTTGAAATACTTATTTTTATTGATCATAGTTCCTCCAAATTTAGGTCTTGGAAACTAAAAATTTGTATAGGTTAGTTTCAATTGGTTATTTTTTTTTTTTGGAAAAATATTTAGAAGTTATACTGCAACTTACCATTTTAAAATTAATGCAATTTTTCCTGATTTTATCAACAACATAACTGCAGATCAGAATCTTGCAATGAGTTTTGATTATATATTCAATCGAATTATGGGATCAGAAATTTGCTGCAGAGACTAAGTCGAAACTATTCGAACTTACGATCTTCGCATCATAAGCACGACCCTCCAACTAACTGAGCCAATAGGTTTCCATTTCAGGATGCTATGCATTGAAGCAATGAGTAAAAAAATTAATAAAGTGGCTGTTTCAACACAACTACTTATGTATATAGTTCTATATGTATGTTTTTCTCTGACTATTTTTTTTTTTCTATATCTGTATATTTATCTATCTGTCTCCATACTTTTCGATTTATATCTTTTATTTATTTTAAGAATACATTTTCTATGTCTATCTGACTACGCATATATATTTACCTATTTCGGTGTCTATCTACGTAATTTATCTATCTCACTACAAGAGTAAAACTCTTCGACTGTTTCAGCCTTGTTGCAGCATTAGATAGTACATAGTCTGGCTTACAACAGTATATTTATTTCTAATTCAAATTGAATTGTTGTAGAAAACATCATTTTTACGGATTTTTACCAATTAGAAAGCAGCTTAATTTTGTCTACTATTTGTAACAATGCATTAATACTACAATTAACAAAGTTATGCCCAAGTTTTTTTTTAACATTTTTTTTTTAATTTTTTTCTGCTTAAAACTCTTACTTGCACTGATTTACATATACATTTTAGGCCTAAAATAGTTCGCCGTTGCCATAGCTATTAAGTTATTTAACGTCCTGTTTATGGGATATTTATCAGATATCTGAGCAAAATACGACCTTACTTGACTTTTTTCTCGCAAAGTAACCTTACAAAAGGCATCCGTGATCAATTTTAAGCAAATCACTTTAAAATAGTTTAATTTTATGGAAAAAAAGTTCGCAAAAAAAACTTACTTTCTTTAACTACCCGTGCTGGATCGTTGCTTGACTGATTTGTCTGAAAATAGCGGTTAATAAATAAACTCTGATGTCCAAATAGTGGTTCTAACTGGTTTCCTCAAGAAGAAGGACTATTTAACTTGTGAAAAACAGCTTTAGTAAAATGATATAACCATTACAGGTTTTTGCATGCAGTAACTAAAAAGCGTCCCGATTTTAGGACACTGGGCATAATTGGGTATATACTGACTCAATTGGCTGTAAAATCACATGAAACATTAAATAACTTTTTCAAATTAATTTGGGAGAAATCGGGCTCAGAGCTTCTGGTCAAAAACTAATGTATATACCAAATTTCATGCTTTTAGGACTTATTTTTGCCCCATAAAACTCGCCTCACACAAACCACTAATATTTCATTTTATCATACGTATTCTTCGCCAGCGGCTAGATGCGAAGTTGTCTTTTTTTGCTAGTCACCTTTTTACGCCAATTACGGCATTTGGCAGATGCGTGAATTAGTTTGGTGCAGATATTTGTTATCTGCCTATGTCTATCTATGCCTATGTTGCCTATGTCTATCTTTTTCTATACCTATCCGTCGATGTTTATATTTATATATTTATCCATTTCTATTTATTTTAACCTAACCTTCTATCCAATTCCCTGACAAAAACAAAAATCATGCAAAAATCAGCTGGTTTTATTTACCAAAAATTGCGTTATTATAATTATTGTTAAATGCAAGGACAAGAGTTATACTGCTATTTTCAAGTAACTTTTGTTTTTGAGTGTTTTAAAAGCAGAATACACTCAGTCGAGATTAAAATATCGTAAATGATTTACAAGTTCCGACAATGCCACTTTTGATTTCATAATTAACGTAAATTTTAAGTTACTTCAAATCATAGTTTGGGCTGATGTAACTTCTGAAACTTTAAACCAAGTTTTGATAAAAATAATATAGTTTATGAATAAACTTGTATTTGATGATGAACTCAGAGCCACTTAAAGCTAATTGATCCCTGAAAATGAAAAATTTTAATCAGTAAATGACTTTTGTCATCCCCTTAGCCTGATGAACTATCTGAGGTTACACAACCCAAAAATAGCAAGCACATTTTCTAAGATTCTTATGTTACTAAACATTATTATAATCATCTTTAGACAAATGATGAGGATTTTATAATCGCTAATTTTTTGGAGAGCATTTATGTTTAACTTTTTCCGTTCTTTATCAAGAGCAAATTTTTTATGCACGGCCTTTTGCTTTCTTTTCTTCTCTATTTTCCTCTTTTTGTTAAGATTTCACGATCGACTGAAAATTTTCAAATATTTCAGGCTCAAAACAACTAGCGAAACACATTTCACAGTCAAAAACTTACTACTTCTAAAACATGGGGATGGTATGGATGTAAAAGATCTTTTTCAAATAATTTTATTTAAATTCTTAATCTGATATATTACTCCGATTCAACACTAGTCCCTCGGACGGATAGCTCTGACTTTAAGCGTATCGCGAAACGCTTTATAATCCATTAATAAGTTTTTGCTATTGTTCTTTATTTCGGTCAGTAGGATGCTTATTATTTTCTTTTCATTACTACTAGGAAGAACGAATGTGAACGACGAAAATATGGTCAAAAAGGAATAAGAAACCAGCCAATCTGAATAAGAAATGATAATACGGTATTGTTTTCAGTGAGGAGTCTGAAAAGAGGTGATCTATAAATGGATCGCTGGTCAGTAACGGGTTAAGAAAAGTACTAGGCATTATTTGCATTTTTCATCAATGCAAAAGTTTTTTATCAAGGCAAGGTTTGGCACCCCATCTTATCCAGTATCTTCCATTTTGTACGTTTACCAAGCAAGAGAAGAACAAATTCCAGAATAGCACGCTCTAATTTTATCGTGAAAAGCTTCAACTTTTAAAGAAAAATAGCTACATTTTAAATTTCCTGACAGTTGAAGTACATTTTAGCTTCGTTCTATCGATTTTAAATTTTAGCAATTTTCATTTTTACAACAGTGGACGAACTTTTAAGGGCTCTTGTCAAAAACCCCAAAAGTTTCATCCTTATCTATTATGCACACTCCCCTTATGTTGTATTTTCGTGAGAAACATCTTTCATTGAAATTTTGTCTTCAAATCTTAATAAAATTAATTTTTCGTTCATTTTGCTCAATGAAAAATACATTTGGTAAAATTACTGCCATTCCTAAAAAATAAAAATAAAGAAAACTCTTCCAATTTCCCTATTACTGCGATAATTAAATTTTTCCTGTTGATGTAATAAGGAACACTTACGGAACTAGGTTTTATGACCCAACTCAATTAGATAGCACAAGAAGACTCTTCAGTTGTCGTACATATAGATGAGTACCATAAAAGCGCTTGAAACAGCTTTTCACGCAACAGATCATTGTATTGATTACGATGCAAGTATGGTTTCGCGCTGCATCATTTCATATGAATAATCGTCAATACGTAGTATCAATTTATGTACCTACTTTTCCTTCCCTCTATCCTTACTGCTAAAAAGAAGCAAATGGGATATTTATTCTAAAAATTACTGTATATAAAGAAAGAATAATGTATTTTATAATACAACTTTCGTTGAAGCATTATTTTTCATCTTTGGCAGTTATTTTGTACTTTCAAAAAAAAAATGAGGAAAATTTTCACCTCAAAAAATCATGAGGCAAAGTGAAAAGCAAAACACTTTTGCTATGAGAAATTTTGTATTTGACGATTAACAGTAGTTTTCATCAAATGAATACGTAAATAAACG
Organism: Uloborus plumipes; assembly: GCA_038373865.1. Taxonomy (NCBI): domain Eukaryota; kingdom Metazoa; phylum Arthropoda; class Arachnida; order Araneae; family Uloboridae; genus Uloborus; species Uloborus plumipes. Next base: position 139,474 of record JAXGGA010000239.1, read on the forward strand.
AAAAAAAAATTATTAATGAAAAATAAACGAATAAGTAAGTAGATGAATAAATGTATTAATTAATATGTGAGAAAAAATAAATAAGTGAATAAAGTAGAGAATTAATAAGAAAATGAGTCATTGAATAAGTATATTAGTAAATAATAAGTAAAATGATAGTAAGTAAAAGAATGTAAATGAATTAATAAATGAAGAAATAAGCACATGGTTTCATAAATGAATGAATACGTAAACGAAATAGTCTATTTCACTTGACAGATTACATTCATCATTTAAAATCAAAAAAATGCCAAACATGAACTAAATAAAGAGAGCACTGGACTCAAGTAGGGGAGAGTGGTAATGAATGGGCCACTTTTTGGTTTTGAATTTTTGTAATTTTTTCTAACACTTTGTTTTAACTCTAAATTGGTGTTTTAGTTACTTTACTTATCTGGCTATCTAAGAAAGTCATAAAAGTTGGATTAGCACCTGTCTATAATGAATTATAATAGAAAATAAAAATTTTGAAATTTGGCCCATTCAACCCCACCTATGGGGTTGAATGGGCCATCGAAGGTAATGAATGGGCCACTAAATGAATTCAATGAAAACATGTGGATTTAATCTTTTATTTGCTGAATATGACAAAATAAATGTGGCACTCGACATGATGATACAAAATCATACTGATTTAAAATTATATTAACATCAAAACTGATGTAATTAAAATAAAACTGATGCATACCAATTGTAGCAGAAAAATGACTAAATAATGAGATTGTAAGAAATAAATAACATCAAATATATATAAAAAAAATAACAGATAATACACACTATGATTTGACAAAATTTATATATTTCAAAAATAATATTAAAAATCACTTTCAAAAACTTCATCTTCATTTTCAAATTTGTCAAAATTCAAAATTTTTTTTCAAAATTTACTAGACATCGGGAATAAGAAATGTCTAACTTAAGTTACCAAAAAAGAAAATGAAATTGTACTGTGAGGAATATAATATGAAGGAGAGAGGGGGTCTTTTTCAAGCCACGCACTGCGACCAGAGGTCCATTGTGCTATAGGAATATATTATATATCTGCAAATTATATTTAGAAGTTACTACAAACCTATTTTGACGACAGTAATCTTTATCTATGACAGTCAGTTGTGTTTCATATTAATGCGAAAATCCAAAGAAAAGGAAGGAAAACAATATTTAGGTGGCCCATTCATTACCATGACATAGTGGCCCATTCAGTCCCACCTATACTTTGGGTATACATTTAGGTTTTTTGAGTACATTGAATTTAGATAACATCAAAATACATCTTAAGATTAGTTTATAGGTATGAAAGGACTAGCTTATACATATGTATGCAGTGAAATACTTGGTACATTTTAGCTAGGAAATGTTTTACTAAAAAGGGAAAAACTTACTTTTCAGTCAGATTCTTGACCATGCTACTCTAGTTTGAAAATGGCTCAGCGCAAACAAATGAAAATTGGATGAGTTTAGTAGAACAAATAGCTACATTTATTGGTGGCATCAAAAAAAAATTCATGCAAATACTTTTTCATATTTTGTTAGTGGCCCATTCATCACCATGGCCCATTCATTACCACTCTCCCCTACAGAGTAGATCTCAATTAATAGTTAAAATGATGTTTAAATTTTTTCATTATTATATAATAAGAAATAACTTTAAAAAACCACGAATATTACAACAAAGATGTCAAATTTTGAAAATGGCTTGAAAACATTTTTTGTTGATCTTCGGAGCTACTTATTTTTTGACAGAAATCAACTATATGTTTAGGGACTGCAAACTGTGAAAATATTTAAAAACTTCACTTTGCCCCACATTTCCCTATATAGAATTTAAAATGTATCTATTGCGCTTAAGGCAGGAATTCAAGTGAAACACGGACGATCGCAACTCACCAATGCAATAGCAAATTAGCGAATTGGGATTCAAGTGAAACGTTACAATCGCTACGGGATGCGATTCTAATGTAATTCGACTTCCAGTAGCGATTGCAATTTTGGTCTATTGCGATCGCCTCGAAGCGATTGCAATGGTGTTTCACTTGAATTCGGCCCTAAATAATATATCTTGAGTGTTTGTTCGTCTAAAATGGTTTTCTGCATTAGAAGTTGTTAGAGAGAAATGTGCAATATTTTCTGCAAAAGTTCAAGTTGACGATCCTTTAAAAGGATAATGTGTGAGTTATTGAGTAATTCAGGGCATATTTGAGCCAGTATGAATAACTTTGCGCCACTTCACATTTTTCACGATATAGTACATTTTAAAATTATAAGGATGAAACATCTTAGTTTATAACGTCGCTAGCAGAATGCATCACAGGGTCTTGTAGCTTGTTTTAAAGTCAAATACACTGAAAAATATTAAGTGGCACTAAGTTATTCGGATTGACTTCAAGACAGTCTAAATGACTGTATTACTTTTTAATCTCTCACCTTATAGCATATATGTTTTTATTTTAAATGTATTACCGGTAGTAAAGTATATCTCGCCTACTTTCTTCTGTTAAGGTTCTGTAAGTACTAAAATTACTTTGAAACTTTTAGAAACTCATAGCTTTGGATATTTTATAAAAGATCAGAGCTCAAAAATTCTACCAAAAGAAAACAGTTTTTGCATCCTTTCAAGATACTTCAATTTGTTTTGATTGGTTTTGCCTTTTATCGTTATTACCCAATTTGATATTTATTCATTTTAAGTACAGTTATTATTTTTAGTTACGTTTCATATAATTTCTTCCTCAAAGACATTTAAGTACCTCCGAAACTCCATATTAAAACTTAAAATTCACAAAGGACTATAAATTCCATTTCTGACGTCTCTACAAACATAAATACATAATACACACCAATTCAATGGGCGCCGTGGTGACACACAGAGGAATAAATTTATTGGTTCTATGTGATAACCTAGTCAAGAGTAATATTTGAAATAGGTTCTTTAAGATAACTCGTTTTGGTGTGTTATGTACGTAAGCGACTATTCATTGCAAATCTTTGGAAAACGGATAAGCGTTGTTGCAGCTTATATAATTCAATTCGTGCCATTACATTTTCTCTGCTATCTGTATGACAAATAATCCCATATGAAACATATTTGTTACAACAGAAAATGAAGCATATTTCTTTTTTCTCTTCTGTCGAGATATAATTCTTCCTTAAAATCAGTTCAAATGTAATGTTTGAAAATACATTCAAATTAATAATTTTTTGGTGTGTTTTTATTAGGGAGTGCGTTATGGTAAGACATACTGCTAGAACGCTAAACAGTGACTTACATTAAGGATATAAGATTTGAATTAGATTAAGGATCTAAGACTCAAAGTATTTGTCGTTCAAAAAAGATGCCACAGTTTTTAATAAAAGAAAGGGCAAACAAAATCAGTATTTAAAACAATTATCAACAGCAAAAGTATTTTTCTTATCGCAATGAATGATGATATGAAAATAAAAAAGCTTTATATATTTACTTGCACAAAAAATAAATTAATATTCTAAAGTGGAAGTTAATTAATCCTGATAGGCAAAGCAAGTCTTACCAAGAGAGAAAAAATACATTATTTCATGCCAGTGCTGCATAACTTTATTAATATAAATAAAGTATGAAATATAGTATCCTATAAATGCATAAAAGCACATTTACATATTATAAACTAAAAATTTCACGCGAGAGAAAAAATGAAATAAGGAATTTCTTTTCTTGAAACGTCATGACGCAAAACGAATTACTGCTTTGTTTTTACTCTGTATAAGAAGTTAGTTGCTACGTTGTACATATCATTAATGAAGGGTAAATCAAATAATTTAGAAAGATAGCGTTAATGAAACAACGCAGTTGTGAGAACTTACATTTTTTAAAGTAGCAAATTGCTGTCGGCCACCCCAGGTAGCACAAATAACCTTTAAACGTTTTATAAACGTTTTTAAGCGGTTGTTACAACGTTAATAACCATTTTACAACCTTTAAAAAACGAAGTGTGCTACTTGGGTCCTTGTTTATGGGACAGAGATGTCTGACCAAATGGGGAATTCGGGGTTCGAGTTCCGACTGGGTTATGGGTGCACTTTCTCCCTCCTGTCTTTACTTTGTGTGAATGTGTTGTGCTGCGAATGGGGACCTACCCTTTCTACTGGGCCCTATAGCATGCGTGTATTGTGGATGTCGGACTCCACACATACTGTCTGTTTGCGTTTTGTGCGCCTGGCAGCCACGGACGCTTCCATCTGAAAAAGGGGAGTTAAGTTTTGGATGCGCACTACCCGATGCCTTCAGCTTTTCCCCCCTATTTCGAACAAGTCCGAAGAGACTTGGCGCGTGCGCAGATGAGGCGGAGGTCGTACCAAACAATTTTAGACAGTAATTACGCTGAATTCATTTTTTTTTTTTTTTTTGACTGAGATATACTAACATAATAAATCCCACTATAGATACAACGGTAGGAAATCATGTGGTGAGGACAATCTAGAAAGAATCTATTTTTATTATGAGCTAAGGTTAATCCATAAAATCGTTTACAAACATGATAGTTATAATACAAGACAAACCAGCTCATTAATGGTTGGCTAATCAAAACTTATGTACCTTGTATTTTAGCCTAGGTTTTATATTCATTTAAATTCCTCTTCTTCAACAATGTTGATTAAAGTGATACTGAAATTAATTAGCTAATGATTTTGACTTACTTTTAATTGTCTAAACCTAATTAAATAACTTTCATGCATGCAATGATAGTAATTCTTACGAAACAAAGTTTAAAATAAATCTGTTAAGCAACCGAATTCTCAGTTTTAATAATTTTAACATTCATCCTAACTTTCTCAGATTATTCGAATAAAGTTAATGATTAAATAAGGTTACAGCACATTCTTTTACTGAAACATGGTGTGAAAATCTTAAGAAAAATGAATAACCTCTTTCAAAATGTATTGCATATACGCTATGAACAAAAAAGACAGAACTCGATGATAGCTTTTTGTGTTTTATGCATAAACCAAAGCGTGACACATTCTTTGAAGACTTCTTCTCTTATTTTCGAGGCTTGTAAATTGAGTTTTGATGTTTTCCAAGAATAAGAAAGTATATGTTTACTTTTTTGAATTTATTTTAGTTTGAGATTCTCCCCAGTATGGATTTATTTTTTGTTCGTTCCAGTTTCTCTATCAAGAATAACGCTGTTTTAATGAAATTACAAACGTGACTGGAACGTGACAAAATTTTTGGTTATAAATGCAAACTTCGAAAATCAGAGTAAATTCCAATGAAATTTTTCGATTACAGGGTAAAGGATTTTTTTTTTCAAATTTATTAAGAATAAATGGCTACATTTAATTTTAATTTCTTGGAAAATACTTTTTTTAACTAGTAGAAATACACCGTTTTGAGTAATTAATAGTTTCTTCATGAAAAACAACGAGGATTTTAACTTAATGAGAATACAAAACTGTCAAAATATATGAAGGAGAAGTACTTAAATCCAACAAATAGCGTTGACATTTTATCCGATTTTACTTAAAATATTTTATTAACTTTTGAAGTTTAATTTAATATTTCTTTTATTTTTCTTTTTTCGACGGAGGATGACGGGGTAACCGTAAGTGTGTAAAGCTATTACTTCACTTGACTCTACCGCTTTTCTTTCTTTAATTTCTTTTTATTCCAATTACTTCCATCGGTATGTTCACGACGTTTTGCGTTCATAAAGATATCCCTAGTATCTTCAAAACACGTGTATGAAGTTTTTTTTTTTTTTTTGAAATATATGCTATATTAAATTTAGTCCATTAATTACTAGCAATATTATATTGTTGTTGTTTTTTTTTTTTTTTTTCAAAATTTTTTTTTCAAAAATCATCATTTTGAAAGGGATGTCAAAAAATGTGAATGTTACTAACTGCTAGTTCAAATCTCTCTCAAAATGCGGGATTCCGACGAAATACAAATTCTTCCCAGGAGAATACATTAAAAATGCATTGCAAATTTTTCAGTTTTGATTTTCTCATTTGTTACTTCCTTCATGAAAACTTTATACAGAAGCAATTCTGCAGAGCTTTCTGGGAATTTTCTAGCCAGAAGCAACAAATTTTACAGCAGGAGAAACACAAAATGTTCTTTATTGTTTTTAAGAAAAAAAATGTTTACTTTAACTTTTCCAGAAAATGTTTCTGAAGGGAAAAAAAGATCTCTGTGCAATGCCCCGCACCTTAGAAATGGGTATCTTGCTAGTACTTTTTTCTGAAACATATTTTTAGTATGTTTGAAAAACAGTCCTATTTCTCTAGAAAGTGTGTGGCAGATTAGAGATGTTTTTCTCTTTAGTAAAGTAAAAGTATCAACACAATTTGTAAGAGCACTTGACCCTCTTATTTTTTTTCTAGAATTTGAGAGAGAGACTCAAAACTAATATACGTCAAAGAACGAAAGTAATTAATGCTGCTTATTTGTACAGTTTGTTAACAAAAAAAAGAAATACTTAAAGAAAGCAACAGATCAATTTTTAACGTTATAAAATTACTTTTCTGACCGAAAGTAATTCATTTTGCTTATGGTTCAAGTATAGTAATTTATGTTCAGTTGTAAGCTAAAACTGAGAATTTTATTGATGTAGTGATAAAAACGATCCACATTAGCACTGAAGAAATTGCTTTATTTACCCGAATATTTGTATTTTACATTTTTTTTTAATTAGTATTGTTCATTCAGTCCAATTTTTTTTCATAACATACATTGAAGTGTGAATAAAACGAACTGAAATGTAGAACATCATAAGTTGTTGGGTTAAACGCAGAAGATAATTTCTTGAACTGAATCCCCGAACTTTACCAGAATAAATAAAACTTTTTTTTAAAAATAATTTCGATGAAATAGCCTGTATAATTTTTTGGTAAAACGCATCAAAAATATTTTATTGTATTTATGTTTTATTAACACCAACGTTTTCAAACATAAGATTGGGAGCAGCAAAGAAGAAAATCAAATTCATTAATGGAAGATTACCATAAAAGTAAACTTTAAATCATTTTAAATTTGAAAAAAAAAATGCATAAAATAATATTTGTGGATTGTGGAATGTCGGTGCAATGATGAAACTAAGCACTTAAAATTACGGTGAAACTTTTAAACTTATCTTTAAATTCCATATTTTTAAAGCAAGCAAATAGAAAAAATTCATTAAACAAAACTGCTTTGGCATAGCAAGTTGAAATTAAAAGCTTGTGAAACAAATATAAGGTTCATCTATTTTAAAGTTTTTTTTTTCAACTTGTTTGTTCCTGTTTAGCAAGTATTAATTGCAGCTCGTATTCCAAATATACTCTAGGTTGCAGTTACTTTTATATAGTATTTTTAAAAATAAAATTTCAGTCTGGTTTTTTGAATGAATAAGTCTGATTTTTTTTTTTAAATAAGGATTTTTTTTTTCGAAAGGGAAAAATGATTTCTGTAATTATCAACTTACATATTGCTAAATCCATTTTAACAAGTAATACATTTTCCCTCATGTATTTGCATTTTATTCAAGCAATTTTAAAATGTATCTTTGAATTTCTATATATTCGAAAATAAAGTACCATTAGGTATCATAATAGTATGTAGAATCAACTTTTTATAGTTTTATTGCGTTTAAAAAATAAGGACTTCTACGTGATGTGTGCGTGACCATATGGTCACGCACGCACAACAGGGATTTTTCTTTTCTTCTTCAATTACAAATGATTTTAGAAAGTTGATACTTCATATCGTAATACATATTGGTTCCTTGTTGTAAATATACATTAATTTCAGCCAAAGGTTTAAATTTTCCGAGAATAAAGTGCAAATATATGCGTAAAAATGTCAAATTCGAGCAAATGGACTGAGCAATATATAAAAGATTATCTAATTTAAACTACTTTCGTCCTACAAGTTATTCATCTAATATAGGCTCAGATAAAGTAAGTTGAACAAAGATATGCTACTAATCCAACTTAACGATTGAGACAGATGCGATAAGAGAACGATTTCTCTTTTTATTTGATTTTAAAAAGAAAAACCTTGATTTGAACCGCTTGCATGGCTCTGCATACATAGTTATCTGGAGATAACAAAAATAGTCACATCAAAATTTTAATTAAATTAAACAAACCTAAAAAGTAGAACCGAGCAATACGTAGCTTCTAAATTGAATCGTTTATTTCAGAAAACCACCTAAGTGACAAATTATCAAAAAATGAGTTTTTGGTGGTACCATGCAATTTAAAAGTAAATACATCTTTTAGTGCAGAAATAATCAAAATTTCATATCAACAATGCTCATTGACAGCCTTGAAAATAATCCGTTTATTGCAGAAAGAACCTAAACGCAGTCGCATAGGTTCTTTCTGCGGTAAATTTTTACTGGTCGTGACTGTGTGGCGTCATTCATCAGTTGTGTGTTTTTTACTAAACATCTGTGACTCTGATCAGTTTGAAACAATTACTCACATCTACCTTCTACGTGGCCACTCATTTTCCCCATGTTACAGAGATTTTGGATGCAAAAAGTGTCTCTTGAGAAATGTGTTTAGGTTTTGTACTCCTGATGAATATGAAGAGCTCATGCTAAAAACAAGTAAGTCTGGCCGATTTACTGTATTTTACTTTATATCAAACTATATTCTCAGTTTCAAAAATTGGTGACCCAAATCATTTAAGAAATTGCCAAATTCGGACCAAACATCAGGCAAGAAAGTACTCGAAGAAAATAAGTAGCCATTCAAAGTTTTCAAGTACAATCAGTTTCTCTACAACAAGGATACTCCGGGAAAAGTGGATATGAAGCCTTCTATGACACTATCGCCCAATGGCTAACAGCTGACAAGGAGTTGCCAGAAGCTGAATAAGAGTTAAAATGCCCGATGTTTGTATAGAGACATACTGTAGCATGTTGTCTACTTGTATTTTTCGATTTAGGCATGATAAAAGCTCTTTTTTATACTTAAATGTGTCTGTTACTTACCGTTGATACTAAAACAGGTAAAAATTAATGGTTTGATTTAATTTTAATGATAATTTTTAAAAAATCACTTTGGATGCATTCATTTATTGCAGAAACCACCTAAGTACATTTTTTTTTAAAATTTATAACTCAAAAACTTTAAAGGAAGAAAAATTAAATAAAATAAAGAACTCTCCAATAGCATGTTTTTGATTTCGTAAAAAATACTTGAAAGAGACTAGACCTATACTTAAGTTGCAAAACATTTTTTTTTAGTTTTCCAAAAGTTGAAAAAATCGCACTTAGGTGGTTTCTGAAATAAACAATTCAATTGAGAAAGACGATAGCATTAACAAAGGCACATAAATTGGTATGTCCACTGCCCGAGTGCCTGATACTTGTTATTTTTGATTATTTTAAAATATAACTCAGGTACAATAAGCAAAAAAATTACTTTTGATCTATCAAAAGTAATTTTCCCTCCTAATTTTTATACATAAAAAGTATATGATGTTGTCATCACTGAAAAAAAAAATTGTGCAGTTCTTAGTTGGTACTCCGGAGGTATGACCTATTGAACATACCAATTGAAAAAACACAAAATCTGACTTCAGACGACCATTGGCAAAATTCTATTTTTCACAATCTCATTTTTGTCACTAATATTGAAGGAAAAAATAATTAGCTTTAAAATGATACGTAAACTGGCTTAATTGAGTGAAAAATGAGGAAGTTATAGAGCTTTTTCAAAATGCATACCAAAAATAAAAAAGCAAAAATTCTGAAAAAATCAAAATTTCAAAAAAATCTACAACCCTAAATTTTTATTCAAAAAAACCTAACTACAAAACTACCTAACTACAAAAAATGAACTGCTGTGCTTACAGTATAATACTGGCAGCAGAGGTTTCATTTTAAATCTGTAAAATGCACAGTAATAAACTTTTAAATTAGCACTTTTACAGTTTAATACGGTAAAATTACAAATTTTTACAGTTTATTACCATAAAATAATCTTATAGGGTAAAAACAACATTCATTTTTTATTGTATAGACAAATTAATTCGCATACGAAAAAACGGTCGAACACTGGGCTTCATAAACGAATGATAATATCACAGCCCTGATAAAAAATTTCCTCTGTCTATATCTTTACCCGCCAACGCAGTAAATATTATACACTTTAATTTTTATGCAAGCTTTATCAAATAGCCAAACGACATTTTCGAATTAAATGCGGTCAAAACTCTGATTAATAGCTACTTTTGATTAATGGATTATAGCTACAATAAGCAGTTTCAGCTGGAAGCAAGATTGTTCATAGCAGCGTCACAGCCTTATCTGACACCTGGCATTCTTGTATCCCGCATTATTTCATAACTTAAGCTCTGTTCTTTTAAAAATGGAAAGTTTGAGTAATTTTTGAACGCATTTACCGTAGACGAAACAACTATGCAGCATTTTTCTTTCGTACACCACTTTTTCTTCTGTAAAGTAGCTTATTGGTATGAAAAAGATAACATACCAAATTATTTGCCGAATTTTTGTTGCCAAACTGAAGTTTTAGCGATTTTTATGTTTATAACTATGATAATTATATCTAGTTTGTATTTTAGTAGTTTTGAACTCGAAATAAGCACGCAATAAAATCGTTTATACTTTATATAATATTTTTTATGACTTTCACACAACTCCCCTACCCTCCCTAACTCCTTAGTCCTCCCATTCCCATAACCGAGAAATTGCAAAAAATAACTTAAGTATTACCTAAATATTTATTTTTTGTAGAAAAAAAATATCAATTTTTACCATTTGTTATTAAAAAAAATGTGCTTTGAGCGGTTAAAAAATTTTACATTAATATATAAAGGATTATATTTGAACTATCATACAAATTAATTCCGGACTTCCAATTATTTTTAGTGCCTGTAGTATGAAAATAATCACAGAAATGAAACTGTCTTAGATTCTAGCATTTAAAAGCTGCATTGAAGATGTATATGAAGAATTACAATTTTGAAAAATACTTTTTAGAGTAATTTTTTATTTATATAAATGGCAGTCTGATTGTTTTCTATAATACAGTTTCGAAAAAAGTGTTTTTTTTTTTTTTTTTTTCCAAAACTTCTCAAAAATATTTTTTTCTTCGTAGCATAAGAAAATTTGTAGCACAGCATATTAGTTTATTTTCAAGAAACAAATATAACTACTATTACGCATGTTACACAGTTTCTTATGGAAACATAAACAACTTCAAGCACTTCCACAGCAGCAGTTAAGACTCAAAATTGACTAGAAAATTGCATTTTATAATCCTTTCTAATAAATCGTCAATGTCTGTCTAGACCGTTTTATTATTTTTAATAGCATAGTTGTCATGCATTTTGATATATTTGACAGAGAATAAAGTTGCAGCATGATTTTAAAATTCTTTATTCTTTGTTGGTAAAGCATTAAAACTCTGCTGAGATGATAAGCGAAAGTAGATAATGTCTTAGTTTATCGATAGTGAAAAGCTATCAATTTTCGAGCTTTGGTTTTATTTTTCTCCCTAAAATACAACTTTATAGCTTATCTTCTGGGCAATTCCACGGGTAACTGACTGACATTCACAAAGCAAAAAAAAGAAGTATTTTGAAATAAAATACAACAAATCTCAAATTTTACTAATTTATTTGTCCTGTCTTATTGTACTTTTTAAGCTGAATTTCATGGTATAATTGAATTTTCAAAATATATTTTTAATGATTTTATAAAAATTGCCAAAAATATGGTAACTGACTGACATGAATGCAACCTGTGTGAAAAGTAACACTGATTCTACAAGAGATTTCTCTGAAAGTTGAAAGAAATTTTATTAAATAAAAAATGAGGATCAAAGAGAATGAATAACCTTTCGGACCATGGCAGTTGAGTTTGAAAATATTGCTGTAGTAAAGAATTACAGTAGCTAGAGTAGCTTGGTAACTGACTGACATTCCGGTAACTGACTGACATTTCTGAAATATTCTAAATATACTGATGCACATGTTCAAAATTATACAGTAAAAATTATGAAAAAGTCTACAAAAAAGGTAAACAATAAAATTACAATTGTCAAACTTAACTTTGCTGCAATAAATGATTGCAGTCTTTGCAACAAATTGGCAACTGACTTACCTATCAGGAACCAACTGTTAAATTATACTAATACATATGTTCAAAATTATGCAATAAAACCTTTATAAAGATAACACAAAGAGTAAAGTAATGGAAGTCCAATTTTTAAGTCAATTACATTTACAATTTTTGTTTTCATAGGATATTCGGATTATGGGTTATGCAGGTTTTGTTAAACGCGTTTTGCTATCAGTGACTCAGTACTTTTTTGAAATTTTCTTAAAGTGATGAGTTTGAACAGTTGAGCATTTGCTGTATTGGCTGTAGATAATTTCATTTTCATCTATGGGTCTTAAAATAATGCATTTTTCGGATATTCGGAATAGCCAAAATATCACTAAATCTCATTTTCAATTCATTTTTTGTGGAGTGAATATCTTCCTGCTTAACAATAATAAGTTGTGTTTTCAGATCTTTCTCTTTTGTAGCATTATAAAAGGTTGAGGCATTATTGATGGTTGCTTTTCCACTCAACACTTCCATCCATGCTAACCTCTTTACTTGGCCACCGACTCCATCTACGGCTCCCTTTCCATGTGAAGTGGCAAAAAACTGCCATTCGACTTCGCGAATTTGAAAGTCCTTGCAAAAATATGTGAAGTTGCATAGGTTAAAACGCTGCTTGAACTGACTGGAAGCACCATCAGCAAAAATATGTAACGAGGAAAAGTTCTTAGTTAGTTTCAAGTCCTTTATTATTTACCGAAGGAAAACCTTCACAGCATTCTCATGATCTAGATAGTCTGATATAACTGCGTACGATTTTGTTTGTTTTTGGTCACCTTCTACAAACCAAGAAACAGCTTTAAAAATTGTAACTTTTTTATGGTTCCAATGAGCTGCTTGGATTTCATTTTGTTCCTTACAGCAGAAATTTTCTGCAAAATTAATTTGTAGGACTAGCTGTTCAGGATTTAGATCATCCCGTTTTATCTTGAATTCTTCTGATTGCTTTCTCTTTACAAAAACATGCTGTAGGAATAATGGTAGTTTCGCTCTTAAGTCATTTATGCAGTCCTCAGTTCTGTACCTCAGAATCAGACTAACGTATAAGTCTATTTTCGTCATTTTTCAGTAGAAGGGGAAAACGATGTATTCGACAATCGTTTTTCCCCTCTACCGAAAAATGACGAAAATGGACTTACGTTAGTCTGGTTCTGAGGTACAGAGTTGTTCCTTCATTGGTGGTTAGTTGGCATTGAGGAGTATTTTTCCACTCCTTCCAAGTGCACAGTTCATGATGCTGGTCATCATTTGAATTTAGCCCATTTATCAATGGGGCATCTGCTACATTTGCCGTTCATACATTTTTCATTTTCTTCGTCACAGACTGCAGCCTTTATAAAATCTTTTAATTTAGTCGTAACATTCAACCCTTTTTCTTTTAAGGCATCCAAAAGAAATTGAATATTTTCATGTTTTTGGCAAAGACACACATTATGGGATATGTCTCTTCTTAGTAATGTTTGATTTGGGCGGAGGCTGCTAAACTTGGAAGGACCAATCTTAACATTTGGATTTTCTTCACAAAAGAGAGCATTTACCAGTCTTAAAACTCAAGACTTGTGTTGTTTTATGTCTGTTTAACAAGAGAAATATTTTTAGGAGTGTGTAATTAAGTACGCTGTAGTTATTTTGAAATTAAATTAAATGTCAGTCAGTTACCACATTAAGTTGTCAGTCAGTTACCATGGAATTTTTTAAGTTTTTGATGCAAACTTCAACTTTTGTTTATTCAGTATTTAAATACTTTTAATGTAGGCAGAGAGTATGAATTTTTGTAAGTTTCCATCAAAAGTTTTCACGCTCAGAGGAAAATGTTGATTTTTTATGGTAACTGACTGACATTCATAAACTGAATTTCAAACTGTATCTAAACCAAACGCCATAACAATATTTTTTTCAAATAAGACTGTATTAAGAATTTTCATAATGTGTATAACAAATTACCCCAACTTTTTTGTTTAGTTAAATTTTTTTATGGGAAAAAAACACTAATTACTGTACTCTAAATTATCGAACATAATTCTGGAGAGAAGATGGACATCTCTTTCGGCCTGTTTTCAATACAACAGTTTCTAATATAAAATTTAAGGTGGTACCTTATTAAAATAGATAGTTCAAGCTTTTAAAGTATATATATTAATTTGCGTTTTGCGAACATTGAAATTTTGATGCTCAGGTTGACATTTTCGTGGAATCGCCCTTCTATAATTTTGAATAGTTTTACGTATAATTAACAAAAAGTAAATTAATATTTACAATTTCGGAATTGGATAACGATTAATTTAAAATTCAAATGCTCTAGTGGTTGAATGTGAAAGTGCGGCATGGTTTTTACACATTTTCACCCAGACTTTATTTTAGCCAGTTTATCCTACTTTCTTGTTTGAAATGAGCAACTCTTATTTTAAGATATTGATATTAAAATGAGAACGTACGAAAATACTCAAAACTGTTTGAGTATATACAGTAAACTATCGATTATCCGCAGAATATTAGGGGGGTGCGGTAGCCGTGGTTAAGCGAATACCGCGAATAATCCGAAAAATAGGTAAAAAACGATACTAATGCATGCAAGGTATTAAGCCCATAATATAACACATAAATTTGAATTATAACTAAAAATGATAACAATTAATATAAAAATATGTTTAAAAGCTAAAAACGACCTACTACATACTTGCATTTCTCTGCGATCAGTAAATCATCACCGTAAAAATAAAAATAAGAAAAAAACGTGAAACAACCTCAGATAATCCGAACCGTGAATAATCCGACGGTGGATAATCGACGCTTACTGTATTATATTATTAAATACGAAAATTAGGCAAACGAAATTTATAAATTTAACTAAATTGAAAATAAAAAAAATAATAAAGACTAAATTTCTAATATTTTTTTCGTAACAAACAACCACCGCCAAATTATTTTTCTGTATATCTGAATGCAGCAATTTTGCATTATTTTAACTAACTTTTATAGGTTTTATTTGCTCATTATACGATCAAACAATGTTACCAGTATCTCGATTGAACAAGCGTTTGTAGAATTTTTGCAGCCGTTTATAACGTGAACGTAGCTAGAGCTTTTTGCTCGCTAGAACCAAAATTTTGGAAAAAAACATAAGACGACGGTAAAATAGCTTTATATCTATCACATATAACAAATGTGCATTAAATTTTATATTAATTGTAAATATATAATTTCATTCATAAATTTTCGCAAAAGAAGTCGCGGCATTTTCTTGTAATTTGGGTGTGTTGAAATACCAAATTTAGCGAATTTTCCGAGGTTCGCATTGGATTAGATTGAATTTAAAAGATGTCAGAGACGAAAAATAACTTTTTTACTTTAGTGGCGTGCTAGAAATATCATATTTTCATGAGCTAAAGTTTGGAAAAGAGTTAATGTTTTTATATCTTTGAAGTTGTTGACATAATTTTAAATTGCTTATGTCAAAAATCAAGACAACATTTCCGATAAAATTCGACATAAAAACTCTTGTTGTGGGATATTTTTGGCTCTAAAATTTAACAAAGACATGCGACTGATCGAACCTATATTACAAAGACAAAGGTTTAATCTTTACACCAGACTAAGATCGTCCTGAGATTAATAAGCAACATTCCTGACTGCTCAAGAAATAAATAAATTCAGCTTTTTAAGACTGAAATAGTTAGTTTCTGATGTAATGGTTGGCAATGCTTTACAGGGGAGTAAATTTTTGAGAGACTATCCAATGCCAACACAGCCTTTTTCACTCGAAAGATTTGCACTGTCAATCTTGTCTTGTGTCGTTTTTCTTAGCGGCAATATTAGCGGCTTGCGGAGATAGAATTTTAGGTGATCATGCTTTCACTATTGTGGATGTGTTTCGCTGTTTTCTGTTTAACTCTTCATGCCCCAAACGGGAAATAGAAGTCCCGCTTTTATTAATTTAGTATTATGGATATGGCTGGAATCATGCTGAAGCTTTTACTCCTTGTACTTTGCTGAGAGGCCGACAGATGGAACGTGCAATGGGAAACAGTTTTCTTAGGGGCCCTAAAGCGTAGGGGGCCTTAGACCACTAAAAATGTCAAAATTTTTATGCTATGTAAAAATGTTTTTTGGTGCATTTGCAATTCAAAAAACCAAAAAAATATTTAAAAAATCATTGTTAAATTAATTTGGAACATAATGGGTTAAGCAGTTTGATATCATTAGTTATTGGTTTTAGTGAGGAAAACGTGCAGGGACGTCATTTCGAAATTTTCCGGGGGGGGGGGGGGGGCAAAGGGTGCATGCACAATGTAAAATTTACCAAAAAGTGGCAATAACCACGCCCACTTATATGCCAATACATTGATTTCCCAAAATCAAGCGGGGTGGGGGGGGGGGCAATTGACCCTCCCTGCACCCCTAAATGACGGGCCTGAAAACGTGACCGTTCGTAACTCTCTGAATACACTGAATCATTTCAACAAATTTCCCCAAAAATTGAAGATAAACGCATCTTTGAAAGCGCTTTTTACTTGATCACAGCATTATTTTAGTAATTAAAAAAGATTTAAAAGTATCGTCTACAGATGAATTTTAAATCGTTTTGTCTCAGCAATCTCAATGGAGACAAGATTTTTGTATCATTTTTTTTTAACAAAACTAAGGTTCTGACTATAATTTTTATTTTTTTTTTTTTTCATTCAATGAAAAGACAATTGAAAAAAAATGGTAAAAAGTCTCTAAAATTTAATGTTGCTAAGAACACTAGAGTAACCTAATAAAATTCTATTTCAACGCTTGATGTGAAATGAAAGTAGACGATTTCGAGTTTGTAATTAGCTCTTTCATAAGTAATTTTTAACAATATGAAATTGTAATTATCATTTAACTGAAAGCAGTTACCCTTACTGAAATTCCTCTTCCTGCCCTCTATAGAGGTGGTCAAGAATCAAGAGAATGAGTAGAAAAGAAACGATTCCCTTTTAAAAAACAAATCTCAATCAGTTTTTCATTTGCTTTTTTTTTCTTTATTTTTCTTTTGTATTTTCTTCATTGTAGTTTTCATTTTTTATTGTTTTTATGTTCCTTAGTTTACTTCATTTTCACTGTCTGCACGACGTTGTATGTACCAATACAGTTAAGTTTTCAAACAACAATTATCAACTTATTTGCTCCTCACGTTTAGCCGTTTTGCTGGTTATCAGCGATTTTAGCTATTTGCAGTACCCGTACCTCACAACTCTGTGGACAATTGGGAGTTTCCTGTATTAATAAATTCAAATTTTCCAACTAAGGGAGCTAGAAATGCTTAGCTCATTAATTATTGGCTCTAAAATAAATGTTTACCGTCGCCAAAATAGGTAAATAATTTGATTATATGCTGCTACAAACATTTTGGGTTTACAAAAAACACATAACGTATGGATAATCGTTTTTTTTTTCTTTTTGCATGCAACTCTGAATGAAATAAAAATTTGTTTAAACTACTAAAGAATCCTACTAAAACTGAAATGGAAAACTAGGGTAAGTGTTGCAGTAGTCGGCCATTTAAGAGATCTTTTGTGGATCTTGGCTAACCTAGAACTTTCCGATATCAATACAGCAACAAAAGCAAGGTAAAACTTTAGAATGAACCTTTCTGATAGTGAATCACCTACTTGTTTCAGAAATTTAAAAAATATATATGATAAAATCCAAACTGTTGTCAACACTAGTAAATGCTCCAGTAGTCGGCCACAGAAATCCAGTGCTCGGCCACGTTGAATCCAGTAGTCGGTCACTTCATTTTCATTGATCTTATCTGATATAGAAGTTGAATTAAAAAAAAAAAAACAAGGGAAACTTACAACGAACCAGACAAGTCATTTGGGGGGTCAGGAAGTAGGGGGGTCAATTGCTCCTCCCCCGGTTTTGAGAAATCAGTTAATTCATATATAAATGGGCGTGGTGTTTGCTTTTTTCCGATGAAATTGCATTGTATTTGCACCCTTTGCCCCCCCCCCCCTCTAAAAACGTGAAATGACGGGCCTGCAGCGGTGCATTATACTTAGTCTGCTCATATTTTTCGTGGTACCTCTGGTACTCAACTGTGTAGATGATCATGTTAGTGTACTTCTTGATACACTATGTGCTTTACTTATTTCTCTAACTATCAGTCTACCACTATTAATTTTAAACAGCACAATTAGCACAGAATTCTCGGGACATTAATGTTTTTATACTTTAGCTACCTAAAAACAGTTTTATTTTAAAAACTCGCACTAAAAAAGTATTTTTTTCTGAATAACGTCTAAAAATATGTTTATATCAAAAAGATAGTTAAAAAAAAGCTTCTGAAGAAAATAAATTGAGCAGCACTTACTAAAGATGCCAGAAAGGACAAAATAAACGAAGTTTTTTAACTGTATAAAATGTTCTTGTTTACGAAGTAAAAAAAAAAAAAAAAAAAAAAAAAAAAAAAAAAAAAAAAAAAAAAAAAACAGGAATAGTTTTGTAGTGAACAGCAGTTTTTAGTGATAATGACCAAAGAATCAAGAAATGAAAAACTGCTTTACTGTTTATGTAAACATAAAGACGTAATAATAGAGTCAACACAATTCATGACCAATAATCACGTCGGCACTTAGCTGGTTCACATTCATTAGAACGGAATTTCAACATACGGAACATTAAACTAAAACTGTAGTTTCAGAAATGATTGCTTCCAAAACTGTGCAAGTAAAAATACATTCAAAAATCCGCTGAAAGGAATCTCTATCTAGGCTTCATCTAGCACAGAATGTTCCACTGAAGCAAGGTTATTTGTTTCAAACTAATTGAAGTAAGATGAAATAAGGAAGTAAATGGAACTCGGGATGTCATGAAAGTAATCTTACAGCTTTCGACAAGAATATTAGTAAACGAGGAATAACCTTGAAAACAAACCAAAATTTAGTTTGCAACAGTGTAGCCATGTAGTTTTGAAATTAACTCAGCACAATTCTAATCCTCTAGCGAAGAAAACTCAAGAAGTCAAACATTTGGGGAGAATCATTAGTGAAAATATACCAACATTTGAAACAATTTTCCTAAATAGAGCACAGGGGTCTTGAACCTTGGGTAAAGCTAAACGTAAAGCATAATAGCAAAAGAAAGATTAACTACATGCTTGGCACTCATTAAATAACTTGAGCCTAGTGTGACTATTGAAGTTTTGCATCTTATCTCCTAGAATTGGGGAATGTTTATTAACTGCCGAATAAGTATCAATAGAAGTCAAATCACTCGTTTCGCCAATATCATGAGTTTAAGATAAAACTTGATAAGAAAAACTATTAAAACACCATTTGATAATAACTAGATGAGTATTAAAACTTATAATATTTACTCAACGAATGCGTATTTAAAAAGTTCTTTTTTAGAATTTCCAATTAAATTTACAACACTAGGAGCAATAAAATGTCGAAATAGTGGTCAAAAGAAGTTAAGACATTCAATTTAATTACTATTTTTCAAGAAAAATAAACTTTGGAAAAGGTATTTTTACTCAAAACAGTTAAATTGTCGCTGTATTTTAATAAGTTAATTTAGTTTTAATTTGATGAACCCATATTAAGAATGAAAAGCTACATTAAGCATGTGGCCGACTACTGGATAAATCATCCAAACTGCATAGAACCAGTGGTCGGAATACCATGGCCGACTATTGGAAATGCAGAAGAATTCTGTACCCAGTAGTCGGCCACCCCTTTAAAAAATAATCGAATCTAACCAGGAACTCGCTCTTTCATTGAAACATTATGTTAGACATTCCATTAAGATAAAAATTACTCAAATTTACATTAGAATTAAATTAATAAGTGTAGTTGGCCATTTTAAGAAGACGTGTCCTCTTAGCTGAAAAATAAGCAGAATCGCAATCTTGGATGACGGGCACACCATTCAAAATGAAATGACTCATTACTAATTCAAAAAAAGTACGCAAAACTTAACTGCCACTGGTTGATGATTGAGGATAGGTACATGAATGTGTGAATGCGCCATATCTGAATTTGAATTAAAATCAGATATGGCGCATGTACTATTTATGAGGAGTTTTATGTCATTGTGTGTTACGTCACTGGAGACTGGCCGACTACTGGAGCACTTGCCCTATGTTGTTTCTCTTATATAAATAAATTCATTAACTAAGTAATCATTTTTTGTCTAAAAGCAAAATCTTAATTCCAATGCTGTAAAAAAAAATTAAACATTGAATCACTCCCAACTTTTATTACAAAAATATTTTACAGAACTTTCTTTAATAAAAGAGTAATGTTCTTGGGTGATATCTTAGAGGTTACGATTTCTACATTAATGGTGCGGAAACGAAATTTTATGTTTCTAAAAAGGCCGTAAAAGCCGGAAAAGATATCGAGTTCATAAAGACAACTGAAGCTTTTTTTTTTTTTTTTTTGCAGCCATAAAGAAGAAATTATTTCAGAGCAGAAAAAACAGATGGTAAACGTTAAAAATAGTAATAACATTAACCATCGAATCAAGACGTGTTATTAATGTATCTCGAATCTTTATATCATTATTCGTAGTTTAGTTGAGCCGTTAAAAGTGTCAATAAGATTTAAGAAAAGTTTGAATTATGTTAAGATTCGTCTGACTTTTAGTTACACATTGAAGTTAAAGTTTATTTTTTCTGTAAAATTTATGGAAAGTTTTGATAAAAAATTTATTTAAAAAAAAATGAGGCTGGAACATGAGAGTTCTTCAGGCATTCATTCAAACGCCCCTTGATATTTTTATCTATTAAGGTTAGAGCTAAAAATAGGGCCAACCTAAGATTCAGGATCTTATATCTTTCTCATTTAGGATTCAATCGGCTATCATTTTTGTACATTCATCAAATGACTCATAAAACATAAAAAAGAAATCATTGAAATTAATCAAGTAGGAGTGTCGGTAGATCAATAAAAGGTGACAAATTATCTTGATTAGGGACACTGGTCTCTAAGAAAGCCAACTCAGAAAAACGCTAAAAAGTAATATCACATTTTAAAAATTTAAAAGTCTTTGTCAAAGTAAAATCATATTATACCACATTTGATAAGCTCAAAAACACTATCGATAATTCCATATTCACTCTACTAGGATGGACAATCAATCATTACACATGGAACACTGATAAGTCGCTAACCTCCCCCCCCCCCCTTTGGTAAACTCTGAGCAGCACAGTTCGTGAACATATGTGTAATATATGCAGCACAGGATCATACCCTAAATCCGATTATTTGTTGTTTTAATAAGGATACCGGAGTCCTAATGATGCCAATTATCTGATCAGGAAACAGTTTACTTTTTTAACGTTATAAAATCACTGGAGAAAATAACGGTACATAGCGACATTTTTCTTTTCGAATTACTAAAACTTTCGAACTACATAAATAATCCTTTCTAGAACAATTAACAACTTTTACATACTATTAAACTACAGTGAACCATGAAGAATCAAAATTTAATGTAAAATAAAATCAGTTGATTTTGACTAGACTCCTTTGTGTAATAACAGTTGCTGCACTTTTGCTTATTGTTAACAGCTTGTTTCCAGCAATCTAACATCACTTAGGTTTTCTGATGACGATAAAATCACGATCTCGCCAAGTTTTGATTTAAAAAAAAAGGGAGGATGGCCTTATTTGTCTACGTGGTCTCATTTAGTACAGCAACTTTAATAGTTGTACACTGGTGGTCAAAATAATAAGGACAACTAAAAATTGTGCAGAAAAAAAGTATTTCTGAACTTTTTCAAAATATATTTATTTTTTGTGAAATATCTTTATTCAGTTATTCTTTCCATGCAAGAGGTTAGAGTGATACAAAGTGTGGGGTCTTTAATAAATAAAATTTTTAACGTGGTTGAAAATTTTGAAACTCATCTTACGTTGAGGTACTTAACAAAACTCTTAATCGCTTCATGGTACTGTCTAAACCGCCTCCGTGCTTTATCTTCGACAATCTCTAAACTCAAGACAAAAGCAATACTATGCGCTTCAAAGGGCAAGTTCTTTATTTTTAGTTGAAGGTTTATCTTGTTACTTAAAATATTAGCAACTAGCTGACCCGGCGAACTGTGTTCCGCCTTAAAGGCAATAAATAAGAAATTTTTTTAATTTATTAAGTTTTTTATTATTAGAAAATACAAAAAAAAAAATAAGTACCTACATTAATCATTCATTATTGTTTCTGTATTTTAGTACATAGGTTGCTCTTCACTAAAGTATCTTCTGATGCACAACATTTTTTGTTTTATTATCAGGCGCAAAAAGAAACAACGCAGATGGTCTTCCGACCCGTAAACATGCCACATGTAATTGACCATGGGAAAAACAGTGATGTTCTAGATTCAAACCACAAACTTTTAAGGATTGGCCTTGTGATTTGTTAAAGGTCATGACAAATGCAAGACGGATCGGAAATTGAAGTCTTTTAAATTCAAACAGCATATCGGTTGGGATCATCGGGATCCTAGGAATCAGCAATCGTTTCTGACAGTTTATCACATATAAATTTCAAGGAAAGTAACGCGTATGTTTATAATTTACTTCAAAAAAAAGTCAAATAACACTCAACGCACCGCTAACTTACAACCTGTTTGCTGCGCACCGGAAGCTGCAGAACGTGTGCTTTATGTCGCTCAGCGATGGAGGTGTCAAAAAAGGCTTAGTAAAAAGGCTAAGTTAATAAGACAGTTTTTCTATTTATGTAACTGACACACATTAATTATAGCCTATGTCCGTCTCCTGGCTCTAAGCTACCTATCCAACAATTTTTAGCCACATCGGTACAGCCGTTCTTGACTTATAAGTAGTGTAACTAACACGACTTTCTTTTATATATATAGATGTATAAACGGGAAACTCTTAAAAAGTCAGTTCTTCCCCAAATCCTCTCCGAAAATATTTTCATTGCATCAACATGAAGTCATTTAAAATATGTGAAAATATTGAGCTCTTTTAACTAGAATAGAATATAATCGGCTTTGAAAGTCGCCATTTAAGCGATTACTTTTATCCATAAGTACGACTAAGTTGGCCTTAAAATATCAAAGGTATGAGCAAAATACGAAAACTGAGAAAAATATTACACACAGTGTTTTTCTCAAGCAAACCCTCTACTAGAAGTTTAACTAAATTGTTAATTAGTAACGATGAAATGCGAAGCGCGAAATGATATTGTTACAGTGCAACGAATATGTAAACAAAATTAAGTGGTAATATGAATGGGTTGAAAAATTTACGAGCTATCTTAAGATTTCTTTCTAAGCAGAATAAAACAAAAATTTATCACTCTCTTGAAAAATGCTATTTCGTAATTCTTAAAATTTAACCTTCTTCACTATTTTTTGAATGATTCTTTTTAAACCACCTTTCATTAGATACTATTCGGAAGCTGAAGCAGAGAATAGCTGAAATGTTGTACAGCGATGTTTATAACTTACAAAAGCACCAGTTAAGGCTTTAAAATTAAGTGTTGAAAACTGTCCTTAGAATACGAATTCCTTTGTATTTCAACAATATAATATTATTAAACGTTAAGTTGTAGCCTATATTTAATTTTATGTGAGTTATTTTTTTTTATCTTCACATCCCAATCTCAGAATTGTTTTCAGCAGTCTGCGACTCAGATCAACAGTCGAAAAATAGTCTGCAAAATAAACCGCATTAAATAAAGCGTGCCGACATTAGATAAGTCGTGAGGACGACCCGGGTTCAAATCTCGGCTCTGGCATGAATACACTTTCACTCTCTCCTTGTACTTGTACCTTCTCTGCGTGAAAGAGTGCGTTGTGAATGGTTTCCTACCCTATAGACGGGTCATATGGCATGTGTGTTGAGCTATATCAGACTTCCACCTTAATGATGCTTATAAAAATGGAAGCCGCACCCATTCCTCCTTAAACAGGCTGATGTATCTACTCGAGGTCGGGTACCCGAGTGGTTTTAGAAACAACAAAGAAGATAAGTCATAAAATCTAAATCGGTGCTTAAAACGCTTAGAAATGAAATACTAACAAGAGTGCATGCTACCTGTTGGCTATATCCAAGAAAATAGAGTACACATTTTCATTGGCTAAAAGTTTTTTTTTTTTTCGCTGTAAGAAGTTTAGGTTTCTTCCTCCACAACTAAGAAATAGTCAGAAGCCATTCTCAAACAAGACTCTACTACGCACGTTGTTGCCTCTGACAGTTTCTGCTACCGGGCCATCCCTCCTCTAGTTACAAATTGTTCTGCGGCACCAGAACCAAAGTAAGATAGGTAAACGCTATATTTGGGGCAAATCTAACAAGGCAGAGTTGTAATATTGCAATTAGATTTACAATATTGCCAACTAATCGCCCCGACTAGAGTAACGTGGTGGTCTGTGGGACTCCCTCTCCTCCCTTATTATCTGCTGCTTAGTTAGCAATGCCAAACATAATTCACCGAATATGATAGATCTATCTAAAATGATCCTATTTCAGAGCGTATTTGATGACTAGGCTTCAAAGAAGTAAATATTAAACCTCATACGTTTTGTGGAGCATTAGTGACCCGTTTGGTATTTTACAGGGAAAATTAAGAAATCACTCGTTTCTCATAATCGCTATAATCTGCAAATTGCCGTTCAACATTATTTATTTTTAAAAATTTTGGATTCACTGCACTCAAAAAAATCCAGAAGTCCCACACAAGAAAGAAGGAACGACGTCCTCTTTCTAACATAAATATATTAAATATACATATAATTAATTGAAGTATGAAAGAATAATATTGTTTGAAAAAAAAGAAAAACTTACTTTCATATATTGTCACAAATTTTGTAAATCTTACATATTTGCGTGCTGTTTTATTCATAATTGGTTAACTTTGCTGTTATTAACTCCATTAACTTTTGCTTTATTATCGTTAATTTGTTGTATCTTTACCTATTAGTTGTTTTTCCTGCTTGGCATCATATTTGGCAAGAAATCAACAAGGCGTCGCCAAATATGGCGACATTTGGCGTCATTCCGAACATAACTAAACATTTTTATTAGTATTGAAGGACATCCCCTTTGTAACATTTGCAATTTGGATATGGTTCCCCAAAAGAAAATTCTTGACCGGGGAAAATATTTCTTGAATCAATAAGATTATTCTTAACGGCAATTTAAAGGCTTACGGAGATAGAATTTTAGGTGAACTCACATTCACTATTGTGGATGTGTTTCGCTCTGTTTTCTGTTTAACCTTTCATGACCCAACGGGACTTAGAAGTCCCGCTTATATTAATTTAGTATTATGAATCCTAAATGGCTGTAATCATGCTGAAGTTTTTGAGTACCACTCCTTGTACTTCGCTGAGAAGCCTACAGATAGTACCTGCGATCGGAAACAGTTTTCTTCAGGGGCCTAAGGCGTAGGGGGCCTTAGACCCACAAAAATTTCAACATTTTTTTGCTCGGTAAAAATGTTTTTTGATGTATTTGCAACTCAAAAAACCAAAAAAATATCTAAAGAGTCATTGTTAAGTTAATTTGGGACATAAATAATTCAGCGGCTGTTCGCGTATGTTGATTTTAATTGCATGGCGTACAGTTAAACGAACTGTGATTATTGACATTTGCCTAGTTGTTCCATGTTTAACAGTTGAAGGGTCAGTGGGAAAAACCACGGTACTCCACTTTTTGTTGAATTTAAACTGATGCTACCACCTGTTAGAAAAATAAGTGTAATTTCGTTTAGTATATGCAATATTCGTGAAAAAACACTGTAGTCCATGTATTATTGTCATTTTAGAACAAGTATACTGGGGAAGTTTATGAGTTCGTAAAGTTTAAATTTCGTTTTTCTCAAAATGAATCAAATGTGACTACCGTGGTTTTCCCCCCTCACCCTTCAGTTGTTACTTGCTCTACTGTTAATGTCTAAACATTTGTAAATACGTTTGTGTTTTATCAAGTTTGAAATCGTCATTTAAGAAAGTTTGAAGGTGCGATGGACTCGTTGCAGTATATATATTGCTTTTATGCCTCATACAGAGTAGTATAATATATTTTAAAATCATTTTAAACTTCGGCTTTTAATTAAATGGAAATATTTTTGTGTCTTTTTATTTCTTGTAACTTATATAACACTAAATTATTGATCGACTTCGTAGGAGCAAAAAAAATAAATAATAAAAATATCGAAAATTAATAAATGATAATTGAAAAAAATAATAATTAACAAATTTATTATGGCAAATTAATAATTCTAAATGTTTTTAACACCTATAATATCCTACACTAATATTAATGCATCGGATAGGATGTGGGAAGTGTTTACTTGTTTCCCCCAGATGCTGTGTTCACGACTGCACCACCTTCTTTCTACCTTAGAATCAATTTGCAAAAATAAAAAATGCTTAATTTACTAAGAACATTTAAAAATTTTCATAATTTTCTTTCAGTGTTCATAGCGTCGCTGTTCGCTATAGTTAAGTTTAGCTTATTAGTTAGTTGAAAATATGTTTTCACGTGAAGATAGAAATAAAAAACCATACAAGCCTGATAAAACAAAAAAAAAAAAAATGCCACCACAGAAACATAAAACGGCTCATTTCTCAAAAGGTCGGACTGGGTGCTGTCATTAAGAATTTTTCCAAGATGTTTTGCTTGAAAATATCTTAGTAACACATGTTCATATGTTCCCCCTCTGACTTGAGGGGATCCTAGCAGCTTTTCACTCACTCTTCAGTACACTTTTGTATTTTATATTTTTTTGGGATTTAATGATCCCTATATTAAACACTTTTAAAAATTTGTATAATATATATATACACTGCGATGCAAAAGTTTAGACAAAATGCAAATATGTGAATAAAAAGAAAACTATTCAACGAAATATTTTCTAATTTCTACTGCAGGTACACAATATGGTTCCAAATACGTGTCTGGAGTTCTTAAAACAATAACTGGAATCAAATGTTGGATATTACAAAAGACATTTTTTTTACATTGTTGCAAAAGTTTAGACAATAGTCAGATTTTATGCAAATATCCCTTGAAATGTGATTGGTGGAGAAAATGCGGGACTTTATTATTAATTTGTAAAGTGCAGAGATTGCTGAATAAATAATAAAAATCTCAAAAGCTCTGTAGTTCTCTTGTAAAGAAGATGAGAAAGTTTGGAAGCCGAAATTTGAAAATGAACCTATTTTATTAATATTTTTTCTTTTAAATCGGCTTTAGTATGGTAGTACATTGTTTTTTACTTTGTGGAGAGCAAATTCAAACATGCGTATCGATCAAAAAGTCCAAGAAAAATTATATTTCTTAAGGATGAAGGAATTGAAAAAACGGCTCAGACTGACGATTCGCCCCTTAATCCAACAAAACTTCAACTTGGGTCAAAAACAGCACGTGACAGCATAAGTAGATGAACAACTGAATCGGAATGCATAAAAAAAACAAAGAATTGTGCCTGATCCTTTTCGGACAGAGTGTCCCAAATAAGCCAGATTTTAATGTGAAAAGCAGCATATATATCATCGTGAGTAAAAAATGAATGGTACTTTCTTTGATAAAAATTATTAAAATTGGGATAGCCTAGATGGATTATAATTCTTTTCGCGGGACTTGAGAAATATCCAATGATCATACGCTGTGCTGCTTTTAATAATAAAATCTGGCTTATTTGGGACACTCTGTCCGAACAGGCTCAAGCACAATTCTTTGTTTTTTTTATGCATTCCGATTCAGTTGTTCATCTACTTATGTTGTCACGTGCTGTTTTTGACCTAAGTTGAAGTTTTGTAGGATTAAGGGGCAAATCGTCAGTTCGAGACGTTTTTCCAATTCCTTCATCTTGAAGAAATATATTTCTTCTTAGCCTTTTGATTGATACGCATGTCTGAATTTGCTCTCCACAAAGTAAAAAACAACGTACTACCATACTAGAACCGATTTAAAAGAAAAAAAATTAATAAAGTAGGTTCATTTTCAAATTTCGGCTTCCAAACTTTCTCATCTTCTTTACACGAGAGCTACAGAGCTTTTGAGATTTTGATTATTTATTCAGCAATCTCTGCACTTTATAAATGAATAATAAAGTCCCGCATTTTCTCCACCAATCACATTTCAAGGGATATTTGCATAAAATCTGACTATTGTCTAAACTTTTGCAACAATGTAAAAAAATGTCTTTTGTAATATCCAAAATTTTATTCTAGTTTTAGTTTTAAGAACTCCAGACACGTATTTGGGACCACATTGTGTACCTGCAGTAGAAATTTGAAAGAATTTCGTTGAAGAAGTTTTCTTTTTATTCACATATTTGCCATTTGTCTAAACTTTTGCATCGCAGTGTATATATATATATATATATATATATATATATATATATATATATATATATATATATATATATATATATATATATATATATATATATATATATACTAGCTGACCCGGCCACGCGTTGCTGTGGCTAAGGTATGGGTTAAACTATAATGTTTCAATAGAAACGAAAAACTTTATTACCGTTATAGAGATCAACTTTATATAAATATGAATTTGAGGTCAAAATATGAAAACAATCGTTCAAAAATTTCCTAAAAACAAAATTTCCTAAGTTTGCTAGAAACAAAAAATCAACAAAAAATGTAGCATTTTAGTACTTAGAAATATTCTATTCAAGCTTGTAACAATTGAAATAATTAAAAATTTGCTAATTGCTATTGTAACATTTTATTTTTTAATGTAACATTTTATTTTAAATAATGTAGGTAGGGTAGATAACTAACCAATATTATTTGTTATTTTTTGAATTATAAGCATTTTTAATTTCAGTTTAACTCAACACTAATCGGTGCACAATATTCTTTGTTAATCTGTCTCTTGTAAACAAAAATAGATTGGACGGTTTTCCCACACGGGAGCAAGCGACCTATAGTTGCCCATGGGAAAAACATGGATTTTCTAAATCTAAACCGCAAATTGACATTGTTTGTCCTTGGGACTTATTAATGGACATGGCGAAAGCTAAACGAATGGGAAACTGTAGCCTTTTGAAGGGTATTGAAGATTCTGACGGTGTCATTGGGATACGTGGCAACAGAACTACTTCATCTTTAAACTTGCCAGTCAAAATGATTGCCTCAATAATGTTCCCGGTGATTTTTTTGATAACTAAACGCGTACCATTGCATAATCTCGGTTTATTTAAATTACGTAGAAGAACTATGGGTGAACCAATTTTTAACCACAGATTATGTGGTAGCATTCCGGGTATGTTTAAAGAATTTTAGCCAGAATACAGAAAAGCGGGTAGCTAAATAGATAATTTGCAATAAAAAATAAATTGTGGTCCTAAATTGAGATGAAAACTATCCTATCATTTAAGTTGGACCAAACTGAAACTGCGTGCAAAACTTGGTTAAAATCGGTTCAGTAGCTGAGGAGTCCATTGGCCACAAACACAGGGACACGTAATTTTTATATATTAAGATAAGAAAGATTATTACTTGTTTACTGCGCTCCAGAAGCTGCCAAAACGTGTGCTTTATGTCGCTCAGCCATGGAGGTGTCACAAAAGGCTAAGTAAAAAGGCTTAGCCCAGAACACAGAAAAGCTGGTAGCTAAATACATAATTTGCAATAAAAAATATATTGCGGTCCTAAATTGAGATAAAAACTATCCTATCATTTAAGTTGGACCAAACTGAAACTGCGTGTAAAATTTGGTAAAAATCGGTTCAGTAGCTGAGGAGACCATTGGCCACAAACACAGGGACACGTAATTTTTATATATTAAGATATACCAATACTAAAAATTACAATACGTAAAACATATCATGTGTACATGATCATTCCTCCCCTAAAAGCACAGTTGTATACTCAATAGTAATCTTACTATCTATAAAATCTTAAATAGTATATACAAGAAATTACATTAACACTTAAACTAGGGTAACGTTAAAAACTTACAACAGTCAACAAAGACCAACAGTGCCTTTTCTCCGAAAAAAGCATATCAAATTGGAAGCACAAAAACTCGTTCAATGATTCTTCAAAAGCTCTATATCACAACATTTACTCTCATTTTTTCTAGATCCTTTTCCGGATATCGGTTTAAAAAAGCGATCTTCTCAAATCGATGCTCTTATTTAATGGAGATGTTTCGAAAACATGTTTAACTCTAAAGTCAATATATGTAAATTTCTGATGCTATTTTACAGACTATTTACCAACATCTAATCCTAGACATGTTTTTTGCACTGCGTTCATTTTTACTTTTCGGAAGACTTTAGAACTGCTGGAAAATTGTCATGCTTTTGAGTCAGATAACGATGATATTCTTGACACATTCTCAGGTTCAAGACGCATTTATACTGAGAAGAGAGCAAGGTATAACATGTTGATTAATTACCTGTAATTGTTTTGGCATAAATACATCTTTATTTTAAACATTTATGCACTTTATTTTGTTATTGTTCACATAACCAAAAAAAAAAAAAATACTTTTTATCATACACAACTCAGTGAATATATTTTTCTGGCAGAGAAAAGGATATATCTAGACACTGTGACTCTAATTTATTATATTTTAAGCTTAGAATGGGCGCTACGTTTTACAAGAAAATTTTAATAAACTAATTGTTGGATAGCATTTGTAATTACTCCTCCTGGAATCAAGTACGAATGTATGGAGTTTCACGTAGTCGTTTTCTCACTGCAGTATGAATACTGTATCTTAACACTAAAATTTAGTGTACTTTAATTTGAAATTCAAGAATAATTATTTAAGATGATATCTAAAATAATAATTTTTACTGAAACTTAGACGTAATATTTACAGTTTGCGACCATCTATGATTTAAAGCAGCAATTTTGTTCAAAAAAAAGGCTTGTTACTTCCCGTCGTTTCAAACGTTTCTAGAGCAGGGGAGTCCGAAGAGATTTTACATTCAATAAATACTATATCGAAATATAAATAAAACCAAGCTCACATATTTGTGAATACATTAGTTTCTCCAAACTAGGGGGTCGATTCCCCCCTTCTAAAACTCCCAAAAATCAGGCTTGTGGTTTGTTTTTACTGAAAAAAAGTAATCAACTGATAAGCTTTAAGAAAACAGAAAAAATACTTTGATTTTATTTTCACGGTACATTTAAGACAGTTAAGTCAAAATTATAAAAGAATAAATGTTATCTAAAACAAATCAGTAAAAAAGTACTAAATAGTAAGAGGGTAAAAAAGTTGATAAAATGAATATTTTGAATAACGGACACTCAAAAAGAAAAACGTCTTTTTAGGGAGTTTCTTGAAAGAGAGAGAGAAAAGCATTATTACAAAATAAGAAACCTGAAATTCTAAAAATAAACTGGTTTAAGCGAAAATGTCAAGCGGAAATTTCCAAGCTCCCAAATAGTACTTATCGCATTTACTTGTTTCAATACAGCAAACTGACGAAAAATGACTTATATACATTTATTTCATAAATAAATATGTATCAAAAACTTTTTAAACTGTGTGTGTGAAATATTTTGGAATTGATTTTTAAGTAATTCAGTTTCGTAAATTTCATCATTGTAACCTCATTTTCATTATGTTTGAGCAATTATAAATGCAATTTATCTTTATTGCTGTTAGTAACATTAACCTATGATTCAACTTTAAAATCAGTGTTATCTTAGAAAAAGTGTTCAGAGAACTTAAGTTAAAAAGTTCAAATGAAAATGACTTAAATTTACGTCACACGCTTTGTCATTGAAGATATTTTGAACGCATAAACTTGTAATAAAAATTAGTATTAAATTGAAATTCAGTTAGCAAAGAGTACTTGTGTTAGCCGGGAAAATCCACTATTGTGTATCTGAAAATAAATCGACATGTCTTTGGTTTGGTAAATATAACCGTAATCTAAACAGTTACCGGTTTCTCTTATGCACTTGAAAAAACTGAAATTCAAGGCTCTCTTCGTGAAATGTGTACCGGAAAAAGACATAAGTTAAAAGATAATACCTCCCGAGCACATTCTTTTTACAAGAGTTATGTTGGTAACCATTTGGAAAAAAATGATGTGTGATCAGGATATAAGTTCAAAAATGTCGCCGTGTCCACACTTTTTTTAAATAAAAATTATTTTTGCGATACTTTCGATAACAAGGTTGTGCAATCATTTAATGATTTTAAGAAAAAACTTTAGTGACAAACAATTTATAGATAATTATAAAGACAAAGCGGTCGTTATCTAAAATTCAGAAAAGTTTAATGATCAATGTTGAATTAGAAAGGTACGAGCTCCAGCCTCCTTTTCAGGCACAAACAGTTTTCATGGAGAATGCTCCAATCATCATGGAAATTAACACCTCATGCTGTTTACTTTCGAAACTTCAGCAAAAATTATGTTCTGTAAAGCTTTGAGTACCAGATTAGACTTGTATAGCTTTGTTCAGAAGAACGAATTAAAAGCATCAAGATGGTAAAGAAAATTAAATATTAAAGAACGTTAGTAACGACATTGTGATTGTGGAGAAGAGTGAGAAAATGTCGCAACTAAAATTCATAACCGAATTGAAGCAGAAATACGTGATAGGAAAAGAGTGTATCACCGAATATTTGCGTAAATTAAGAAACTAGTGTAACCATCAGGCTTGGAGTGAATTACAAGAAAATGTAATCGATTACGATTATTATATTCCGATTACACGATTGCAGTTTTTGGAGGAATATATACTGACGGAAATAAAAATCCCAACACCAAGAAAGACTTGCGCTAGATAAACGAAATTTGGTAGGCGTGTTTATACAACTGAAAGATGACATCGATTGAAATTTCGCTCTCCGCGCATTTGTGTGGTGCAGCTGGCGTCACTCAGAACATGCAAATAAGGCTTGTTTTAAAAGCGTATTGCAAAGCTCGTGAGCATTATTTTTCCGTCAAATTTGACGCATTGCGTTCATGTTAGCCAGAAATGCCTTTAAGAAGACGAAGAAGCCGTTATCAACCGCTCGCCGAGTTTGAACGAGGTCGTACAGTTTAGCTACGAGAAGGTGGATTTTCATTTCGCGATATTGCGAAAAGACTTGGTGGGAATGTTTCCACCGTGGGGCATGATTATTTGAAGCTATGGTCAAGGGATGATACTACCTCAAAAAGATCTAGTTCCGAGCTGTCACGTGGCACGACTGAGAAGGAAGATCACCAAATCCTGCGTACGGCTGTGGCGCATCTTACTGCATCTGCGGCTGACATTCAAGCTGCAATTGGTACCGTCGTGACCCAAAGAACGATAAGAAATTGCTTACATCAAGAACAGCTCCGAGCCAGGTAGCCTGTAGCCGGTATTCCATTGACTGCAAACCATTGCCGTTTGCAACAGCAGTGGTGTCACAACAGAGCTCACTGGAGGTCGGAGTGGAGATCTGCTGTAATTTTTGATGAAAACAGATTCTGTCAAGGTGCCAATAATGGTCGCATGTTGGTCAGAAGGAGGCCAGGGAACCGCCTGCATCCCAGCTGTCTGCGGTCTAGACACACTGGACCTACACTTGGAGTCATGGTATCGGGAGCAATTTCCTATGACAGCAGGAGCACTCTTGTGGTTATCCCAAACACAGTGACTGCAAATTAGTCGTCAGTCTGGTATTCTAACCTATAGTACAGCCTTTCATGAGTAGTATTCAAGGGGAAGTTTTCCAACAGGATAACGCGCGCCCTCACACCGCTACTTTAACGCAATGTGCTCTACAGAGTGTTGACATGTTGACATGATGACCTGCAAGATCACCAGATCTGTCTCCAATTGATCACGTATGGGGTATCATTAGACGGCTGCTCCAGCATCATCCACAGTCAGCTATGACTGTCCTAGTATTGACACAACAAGTGCAACAAGCATGGCACACCATACCACAAAGTGACATTCGGCACCTGTATGACACAATGCATGCACGCTTGCAGGCTTGCCTTCAAAATTCTGGAGGTTACACCGGCTATTAAAGTAACATAATTTCATATTTGCACAGCATTTTCTTGAGCTTAAATTATCCAGTGATCTTGCACATTCAATCAATTAAACATGTTAACTAGACAATTGCATTGCCCAAATTTCATTTCTCTACAGTAATTTTTTCTTGGTGTTGGGACTTTTTTTCCGCCAGTGTATATTTTATATATATATACAAGGGAGGATCCAGAAATTTTCGTAAGGGGGGGGGGGTCAAGTTTCAGTGTACCTTATTAATTAAACGGAAGGAAAATGAAGTATGTAAAATTTAAACCTTTAAAATACCATACAGTATTGCATAGCAAGTAATATTTTAATTATATTCTGTAAAATTAACGATTTATTTATTTTGGTAAAAATTTATTATTACGAAAAATATAAAGCGGCAATTTATGAATTGTCTACATGTAATCAATATTGGAATTATAAAATTCTTTAAAATAAAACTTTCAAAGGAAATTTTTATAAAATTTTTCATGCAAAATGTAACATTTTTAAACATAAAAAATGTTTTAAAAATCTTTAAATACACAACTTTTTCTTCTCTTATATGCTTATTGATTAAAAATAATATGAGCATTAAAATATAAAGCATAAACTAAGATTACAGTATGTGTGAATATATTTTGGAAAAAAAAGTCGGATTACACGATTGCAAGGCTAAATTACGATTATTCAAAGAAAGATTACAATTACGATTACACAAGAAATACTTGATTAAAATTACGACTACGCAATTACGAGTGTCCCATTTCTAAATTATGATTATGATTACATGAAAATAATCGATTACAGGAATTACGATTACGTAATCGGCGATTATTCCAAGCCTGGTAGCCATACTCAACTATGTATATGTCACAGTGACAAGGTTACCCCTAAATTAAATGAGTTGAATAACGAAGACAATTGTCGTGGTAATCACGATATCAAAACATGAGTCACAAGAAATTCTGCCTCACATACCAAACATAGACAAATCAAGAGAAGAAGTGAACGAAGGCTAATTGGAAAATAAAAATGAGATAACTGTAGAAGAAAACTCTGAAGAAAATCAAAACGAGACATCACAGGAAACCAATAGCAATAATGTTCTTTACAAGTATCCTCAGAGAATTCGAAAAGCACCTGCCACACTGGGTTACTGATAGATTTTATGCGCACATAAATATTACTTTTCTGGAATTCGGAAGGGAGGAATGTTATGTATTTACTGTTTTAGCGATAGGGAATTTTTGTTATATGAATTGGCAACAATGCGGTAGTCTAATGATTGATATTTAACTCGAGCTTGTAACAAAATTAGCCGCAATATTACTAAGCATTTAGTTTTCTAAGCGATGTTATGTTATTGTGTAGTAAAAACGTTATTTCACGTTTTGCCACAATAATTCAATGTAGAATACAAATTTTACTTCCGCTATATAAATACATAATAATTGAGTTTTATGCAAATGTACAAGTTAAATAACTAATACCTTAACACAAAGTCGAATTTATTATTAATACGTTATTATAAAATGCGATAATAGCGCCTTAATATGACAATAGTATTTTTACTATTGTGTCAAAAACAATGCAGTGTTCAAATCCACTATGGATGCTTTTTTTTCCCCCTAAGGGCGGTTCCCTGTACACTCTTCATTTTCCATACAGAATCTATCTGGGCATGTTTTTTTTTTTTGAAATGATCGCATAATATTAATACTATTACTCAGAAAATGAATCTATTACTTT
Source organism: Uloborus plumipes (assembly GCA_038373865.1). Classification (NCBI taxonomy): domain Eukaryota; kingdom Metazoa; phylum Arthropoda; class Arachnida; order Araneae; family Uloboridae; genus Uloborus; species Uloborus plumipes. Next base: position 175,315 of record JAXGGA010000239.1, read on the forward strand.
GGTTCAAAAGAGGGCCAATTGAAGTTTGAAGTATATATTTTTCTGATAAATCATGACAGGGAACTGTGCCAGAATAATGTGTATTTGCATTTTGTTGCATTATATCTGCAAAACTATTGGAGCATAATTTTTCAAGAAAACTACACTGTTAAAAAAAACCTGAATTTTCAGGACGATTTTTACTGATTTTAACAGGAAATTTCCGTTTTTGTTTCAAAACATATCTTTTCCGTAAAAAAACGGAAATATTCCGTGAAATACCGAGCCGTGAATTACAAAAACGGAATTTACACGGTTTTGTAGTTGAAATACCGAACAAGGAAGTTAGAGACAGTCTGAAGAGGCTTGGCGCGTGCGCAGATACGACGGAGTTTTCGGCAGCATAACTGATTCATAACTGAATCAAAGTGCACAGCAAAAGTTCATCGAGAATTTATATGCATGTTTAAGCTTCTGTGAAAACGACTTGTATTATTCGCATTAACATGGAAAAGAGGAAATCTGTGTCTCGTCGTTTGGATAGGTTACTATACAAAAAACATCACATGCGAATGTTATTTAATCGTATTCCTCGGGCGGGACGTTATTATGTGTGCCATTTTGTTTCAATTTGAAAATGCTTCGAAGAACAGCGTTGAATAAGAATTATTCCAGGATTCTGCGTAGTTAATCAAATTGACTGAAAAAATAATTTGGATCTTTTCATGTGATGTCAGGTGATTATGGGTATCCCGCGTTTCCTTGCTCAACATTTTTAAGAAGACTTTGTTTATCGCAATGGATAGAATCAAAATGGGCAATAAAAGGGCGTGTTAGTATATTTTAAAATCTACTCACTCTATTGTTGCCCTTTTTGTACCACTTTTATTCCAGACAGGAGGTAAGAAATTTTATTTTTGTTACTGCTATTTTTATTTTAATCTGAGTCCAGACTTAACAGTTAGTTATTTCATGATGTAAACCAATTGTGCATTTTAGGAGTTGCATGTATAAAACTTACTGGTGCAGAGGGTTAGTAAAATTTAGTGAAAGGATTTTTGTAATTTTATATCAAGATTTAAAAGCTTAGTCTCAAAACTTAGCTTTTTTAATTTATGACTTTACTTCATTTACACATTTGTTTTAACTATTAGCTCATTGCCTATTAAGAAATGAATAAAAAAAACAATTTATAAGTCTTTATTTCAGCATCATTAAAAGTTCGGATAGTCAAATCAGAGCTATCGTGCATTAAAAAAAATAAAACTAATAATTTTCAGAAAATGCAATGAAATCAACCTATTGATATACTAATTCACTGCATTCATGAGTCGTACCTGTACTGTTTTCTTGTGATTTATTGCATTGATTCTAAAAATTTTATTCCTGCATTGTTAACGGAGCAAAATAAGAAATAGGTAGTTAATGACAAAGAGTTAACTGCTTTTTTTTTTAAAGAAATTAAACATCTGAATTTCTACATTGATATAGTCGAATTTTGTCCTGTGCCTCTTTTCCTCTACAATTTCTAATATTTTTATGTTGTGGGAGACCACATATAAAAAGAGAGAAATTATGGTTATAAAATCATAAAGTTATGATCCAATCGAATATGATAAAATATCAACTAAAATAAAAAATCGAATACTCGAAAATTGAATAAACTAACATGCTCAACTACAACGAAGTTAATGTGACGAAATTAATGTTGTCAAAACTACGAAAATGATTGTCAATTTGACGATACTAGGATAAAGAAATATTTCGCTACATTTGACGAAATTCATCCCCAAAAAATGACGAAAGCAGTTTCTTCAATTTGACGAAATGTTCGCTCGGGTTACATTCTTGGAAGTGATTTCATCAAAAACAAAGAAAATATCGTCAATTTTGAGAATGCATTTCTGAAAGTGTTAATTACTATAATAACCATAACGTGAACACCATAACGTGAATATACGAAAATAGAGGAAATCAGTAAAAATACAGGAATTTTTTTTTTTTTTTTTTTTTTTTTGAGGAACCACGAATGTTTCAAATTCAGAAAGGAAAAAAAGAACTTTCGGAAGAACTTAATTTTTATTCAAACATAAGAGAAAATATTTTAAAAAGAATGCACCTTGTTAATACTTTTAATTTTTTGAAGTTATGCGCTCAGAAATACTATGCATTGATCATTCCATCTTCAAAATACTTGAGTATTTTATGCGAGATTGATGTAATCTTTTCAAAAAAATCATGTTAGTTTAATGAACTAAAATTTTTAATGAAAAAAAAAAGCCAATTCTTGTATTGCTTTAGTATTTTTTTTAAAGGCAAGATGTTTAAGAGTTTGAAGTATGAGCGTACATTTTCAAACTTTATCTAAAAAACAAAATTCGTAAGAGTTTTAAGTTTACATTTTTGCGCATCATTTTATCTTATATATATATAATTTTCCGGTGAGCTAGTTTGCGCTCTTTTTTTAATTGCTCTATTTTTCTGTTTCTCATTTTCCCATATTGTAATCACCCACATTTTTACGTTATAGGCTTATACCTATACGCTTATATACTTATATATGCAAGATGGAAAATTATTTAAATTTTGCAAAATAAACAAGCGCTTTTATAGCAGCTTAATATTAATAGCAAATTACATATGGAAGTTTAATAAATTAGAACTTTAAGTGTCGCAAAATGTGTAGATTCTGTAGAACAACAAATTTTATTTGTTGTTCTACACAATCAATTTCTTCAATCAATTTCTTAAAATTTCAACAAATTGAAGTTTTAAGAAACTTTAGAGAAACATTTGAAAATTTGCAAAACAATATAAACATATAAAAAGAACAAATATGGGTAATGTGCTGCCTTATCTTTTTCGTTTGTTCTTTTTATATGTTTATATTGTTTCGTAAATTTTCAAATGTTTCACTAAAGTTTCTTAAAATTTCAATTTGTGTATTTGTTGTTCTACACAATCTACACATTTTGCGACACTTATAGGTCTAATTTATTGAACTTCCATGTATAATTTGCTATTAATATTAAGCTGCTATAAAAGCGCTTGTTAATTTGCAAAATTTAAAATATTTTCCATCTTGCATGTATATATATAAGTCAAAGCGTATAGGTATAAGCCTATAACGTATAAGCGGGGATAATAAGAAACGAAAAAATGAAGAACGGAGAATTACGAAACGAAAAAATGCCGAACGGAAAAATGAGGATCGGAGCTTCTGCAAAATCACGGAAATATAATTAACGAAACGGAAACACTCCGGCAACTCAGCTGCCGAATATTTTTTCGTTATTTTCAGGACATTTTTTAACAGTGTACCCATACATGTAGACACAAATCATGGACATAATCAATAATATGTCTCATAATTAAACTAACATTAGTAAAATCACTTACCAGAGGAATGTTTACACAACGACCAAGATGCATACTTTCACCACAAATGTGGCTCTGAAACTAAACAAAGTGGCTTTTCAACACTGTTCTCAGCCCTTTCGACAAATTCATACTGATTCCGTTAAACTTCATGCCAAAAAACGTTTGCAAGAGTAATAGAATTTTTGTATTGCAGCTTTGAATTTGTGGCAGGGGACTGTTTCAAAAAGCTCGAGACAGAATTTACATGACAACATTAAGTTTCAGAAATGCGTAATTAGAACTTATTTCATAAAAAATATACTTGCAGTATTCTAGTTTTAGAAATTAATTGCCAAATTTATGTACTGTTGATAGGTTTTTTGAAATATTACCTTTAACTGTTAGACTATTCGATTGGGACTGTGTGTTTAGCACTTAGATAATTTCTAAAAAAAAAGTTATCGCTCCAAATACAATTGCCCAAGTAGCACACCTCGTTTTTTAAAGGTTGTAAAATGGTTATTAACGTTGTTACAACCGGTTAAAAACGCTTATAAAACGTTTAAACGTTTTTTGTGCTACCTGGGTGGGCTACAAAGTATTAATGCTTTACTTGAATTAAGAGAGATAATTACTTAATCACACTATATTATTTTTAAAATACTCGGTCCGGACAGCCAATTACGAGTTTACAGAGAAACGCTCATAAATATTCTAAATAAGCGAGCATATTGGTGGTGAAGTAAAAAAGGTGGGGGATGGGGGATCCGCCAAAGTGCTCCCGTTTGGTAATAACATCTGGGCATGGACTTTTTTCCAGCACTTTTTTCCAGCACTTTTTTCCTTGCAATTTTTAACTGACCAATGTTTTTGCTTTCATATATCTATATTCTGTATGTTTTTAGCAGCTGAAATCATTGGGAACTCGTACGTCAAAAGAGTAAAAAATGATGAAGACATAAGAATATTTCAAGGTTATGCACTTCCGCTGTCTCACATGTGGAGTAGCAAAATTGTCAGAAGTGAGGGTGTGTTTCAACAGCCCAAGAAAATATTTTTAAGAATAATGTAATTTATACTTTTTGAAAGAATTAGTTTCATGCTTGATCGCTTTCGAATTTAATTACATTTTAAATACTAGAACTGTTAACAGTGTTCGAAGAATGTATTATTGGTTTTGAAAAAAAGAAAAAAAAAAGCAAAATTGACAAAAATGCAAGGATAACTCAGTATCTGCAGTAAAAATGACTGCCTTCGCTGAAAATATTACATTATTTATTTGCAAAAAAAAAAAAAAAAAAAGACAAAACCTAAGTTAACGGTCGGTTAAACGAAGTTCTGGTTCTTGGCCTTACGGATAATAGAAACTCTACCGTGATTATAACATTTATAAAATTCATGAACATTTCTACCCAACAATATTTATTGTTTGAAATATCTCTCTCAGAGCCTCGGTTTGATAAAATAATTACTATAAAACATCTCCCTCGATTTACGTTTCAAAGTTTTACAAATAACTAAATTGTATCAGTGACTTCCGCTCAACACTTTATTCCCCAAAAGAATACGCGATGTCATTTTAATTAAGAACCTACCTTGATCTGGCAAGTTAACTCAATCATTTCTGCGTTAACAAATTAAAATATTTTCCTTAAGCGCACATTTCAGGTAAGTTAAGAAATATTTTCGAAACGAAATCTGAAATTGCAACAAAATATAGAAGCTATTTTTCTCCCATTAAGAGTTTTAACCGGCAAGATGCATCGGAGAAAGAAATGAAGCTCCAGCGCTAGATAAACGCGCTTTTTCCCCAGCGTGTCGTTTGGGAGAAGAATTCTAATGAAGTGCTTGATGTTAGTTCGCTTAATATCTCTTTACAATATTTTCGTTTTTTAACTCAGCGAGAAATTTCGGGAATTGGATTTGTAGTTAAGATATTAGTTGAAAGCTTGGGCGAATTTTACAAACTTGATAGTTAGATTTTAGCAATTTAATTTTGCTCCTTAGAGTGTATAAAAGTTCACGGTTTGAATAAAATAGAATAACGTACATAAGAGTACAAATAAAGCATTTAAAAATTGTTGAAACACATCAAACAGCTATTTCAAGGGTCAGATCCCTTGTTCCCGATTTCGTGCTCCCGATTTCGTGAACTATTCTTTTTATGCACTAATGAAAAGGCTTGTTTTTGATAGAATTGACTGTTTTTTTTTTCTTTTCGCTTTAAGGTTTTTTAGTGAAAATGCGCCTGATGAAAATGAGATCAAATAAATGTAGTAACTGTAATGCAAATATAACAATATTAGTTTCACAGTAACGTTGTTATATTAACAGTATCAATTAAAGTAATGAGCTAATTTAAACTGCCGAAAAGTTCTTTGCCTATATACACTGAAGTGACAAAAGTCATGGGATAGCAATATGCAAATTTTCAGATGGCAGTAGCATCGCATAGAACAGGTATAAATGCGCAGTGCTTTTACAGAGCTTTCATTTCTGTTCAAGTTATTCATGTGAAGAGGTTTTAACGTGATGATGACCGCACGACGTGAATTAACAGACTTTGAACGCGGAATGTTAGTTGGAGCTAGACGCATGGGTCATGCCATTTCGGAAATCGTTAGAGAATTCAACATTCCCAGATCCACTGTGTCAAGAGTGTGCCGAGAGTATGAAATTTCAGGCATAACATCCCACCATGGACAGCGCAGTGGTCGACCGCCTGCACTTAAAGATCGAGACCGGCGACGTCTGCAAAGAGTCGTAAATTCTAACAGACAAGCAACACTGCGTCAAATCACCGTAGAAATCAATGTGGGACGTACAATGGACGTGTCTGCTAGAACTGTGCGGAGAAATTTGGATTTCTTGGGCTATTCCAGCAGAAGACCGACTCGAGTGCCTTTACTGACAGAACGACATTGCTTGCAGCGACTCTCGTGGGCACGTGAGCATATCGGTTGGTCCCTAGATGAATGAAAAACCGTGGCCTGGTCCGATGAGTCACGATTTCAGCTGGTAAGAGCCGATGGTAGGATTCGAGTGTGACGCAGACCCCACGAAGCCATGGACCCAAACTGTCAGCAAGGCACTGTTCAAGCTGGTGGTGGCTCCGTAATGGTGTGGGCTGTTTTTTCATGGCATGCACTTGGTCCTCTAGTGCGACTGGACCGAACATTGACTGGAAATGCTTATGTGCAGCTACTTGGAGATCACTTGCAGCCATTCATGGACTTCATGTACCCAAACAACGATGGGATTTTTATGGATGACAATGCGCCATGTCACCGGGCCACAACTGTTCGCAATTGGTTTGAAGAAAATTCTGGACAATTCCAACGAATGATTTGGCCACCTAGATCGCCCGACATGAATCCCATTGAGCATTTATGGGACACCATCGAGAGGTCTGTTCGTGCCCAAAATCCTGCCCCATCAACGCTTTCACAATTATGGACGTCTATCGAGACAGCATGGCTCAATATTCCTGCAGAAGACTTCCAACGACTTGTTGAGTCCATGCCACGTCGAGTTGTTGCACTTCGCCGGGCAAAAGGAGGGCCGACACGATATTAAGAGGTATCCCATGACTTTTGTCACTTCAGTGTATATATAAATGCACAACTTGGCCAAGCACAATAAAAATTCGTTCCATCAAAGAAAAAAAAAGGCACTGCTTATTCTGGGTTTAGAAAAATATAAAACACAGGGGAAATTTTTCAAAATGAAGGTTTTTCAAAAATTTATAAAAAAATAAAATAAACAATTTATTTGCAAAGTTTTTCACCATCATAAATGAAAGTAAATTTCTTGCACTAAGGTACGAAAATTATTTCTGTTAAACAATTAATTCGGTGTCTTTGAGCTAAAAAGTCAAAATTTGCCAAAAATCACGTAAAACATCTAAGCAAAACATCAAAAATCTAGCTCCGAGGTGCACATTGTCGAAAAGAATTACCCTTGTGTTTCCACTTTCATCTTTCTAGTTCTTACCGTTTTCCCTGGGAATTGCGTCACAAATACGCACACACATACCACTTATTTGATTATATGCATAGATTAATAAACAGACAGACATAGATATGTGTTGATTTCCTTTTATTGGAGGGAACATTCACTCTGAGTTCAACCATTCCCTAACATTGTTTTCAAATGCTTTCAATGGCAGACTCAATCTACTGTCTAATCTTTTATCGTAAGACCTTCCTTGCATTTGCGCATGCCTGAGGTCTCTTCTGTTTTCTCAAAATAGAGGGGAAATGCAAAGTAACATTCAACAGGAAGAAAGAAGCGAAAGCACCGGCAAGTGCATATCCTTAACCTATCACCCCTTTTTCAAATGGAAGCGTTCGTGACTGCCAGGCGCGGAATTCGCAGACAGACAGTATTTGAACCGGCGTAACGTTTTTATGTATATATTTGGACTTAAATCTGGGAATTTTAAACTTTGGCTTTAATTTTTACGTATTTAAATGGGAGGAACCATTATGTATCCCAATACACAGTATTAACTTTTTGAAAAAAATATTTATGTTTAGAAAGTTAACATGTGTACGTGTTGCAGGTATAAAACATTACTTTTATACACATTTTTTCTAAAAGTTGATAACTTGAATTATGATAGATGATAGTTCCTACGATTCAAATACACAAAATTAAAAGACATCACGTAAAATTCAGAGAATAAAGATCAAATTTTTATACAAAAACGTCACATCTGTGCTAACGAATTGAGAATACTACAATGTATTTCATTGATTTTCTATATTAAATGCATTCCATCACCAAGACATTTCTCTCATTATCAAACTTTATCTACTTATCTGTACTCCTGGAAACTAGATGGAGCGTGATAAAGCAACTCAGCGACAGCATAAACTCAATTAAACTTGACAAGTGCAGCTTAATTAGCATGAAATTCAAAGTAAACACTTTCTTCAGTGTCACAAATATGCCAAACACTTTTGAGCAATATGTCGTGAGTTAATGCACTGTCTCTGGCGATGAATGTTCCCAAGAAATATTTTATTCGCTCAAAGAATGTTGAGCATAAAGATCACAACATAGCTGGACGCGAGCAGATATCGGGCTTTAAACTTGTTGGAGAAAGTTTGACATTGATTCATGACGACAGAATAACCTCACTTCATTTAAAAGCTGAGTGAATTCAGAGACCTAAAGCTTTCAAAACATAGCTACGAATATCTTTTAAGGTTGCGAAACATGCGGAGTAGAAGGAGGCTTATTATGTTGCATATTCAAATCCATTCATTAAGCAGTTAGACAAAAATGTACAATAACATTTACGTTTCATAAAACAGAAGACGATTAAAAATAAACGTAGTATTTTGCAACTCTCTTGTTGCACTGAAGAAATGTTTTCTTGGATATTTAAAAACATGCATGAGCAGTTGCTTTGCAAATTAGTGCCTTATTACCTTGAATTTGTAAATCTTGCAGCGGCGAAAAGGCATTATTATTATTCTCCAAAAGTACGCAATTATAAAAAAAAATACTTTTTAAATCATTCATTTTATAAAGTACTCTTTTTTTTTTGCAAATGAGTAAAGTGAAGACTTAATGAAATTTTAACACGAATTGTATTTTTAAAAAATGCAAAAAAATCCTCCGAAAGATATTAAATGTATATTGCTGTGAAAGACGAAAATTTGGTAATTGTAGATCAGAATTGCAACAGACACTCCACTCACACTCGCAACTGTAGATGTAAAATTGACCGGTAAAAAAAAACATTTTGATGATATTTTATTCTTCGTTTTTAACTGAAATTGCCGTAAGTCTAAAGCCGAAACTACAACACAAAAATCGTTAAATCATTGTTCTTATTATCGATAGAAAAGAAAAAAATAGCACAACTCGTCTTCTTACTAATATTCAATCATTCTGATAAATATATGTTAGAAGAAAAGGAAAAAAATCGCTCACTATTATACATAAAATATCAGGGGTCATAAGACATATGACATATGTCAGAAACAAAGGAGTTGTTACTCATTAGGATGGAAACAAACACTTCTCATGATAGATGTTATGAGCGTCATTATTGTTCTGGTACTTCTCACTCACAAAATATATCCTTTCAGAATTCACGAAGGCTTGAACATTGAACAACATAGTCTTGTTAACTTATAAATATCATTGTTACAATTTAAATTCGTGGAGACCGTACTTTATTGAATAAATATGAAGCTATGAAAACATTTTGAATGTAGTTCCTGTTGTGCCGCTTTGAAGAAGAAATGCAATGAAATCCTAAAAGCTGTTTTTGTAGCTAACTGAAAATAAACGTTTCTTCCTACATTGCAATCCTTAAAATGTATAGCGGACCAAATCGTACCTCAGAGCCAAGCTAGTGAAAGATCCAAAATCGCGATTTTTACTTTATTGATGCATTGTTTAGGGGGTCTTCTTCCGTACCGACCCATGAAAACCGTTATTCTATAAAGTATTTAAATTCCTTCACAATAAGTAACAGCTTTAAAATAGCGTGAGTCCCATCCTTTGTATACAGCATACAAACGTTTTCGCGCTCTCCTGAAAGTGAGGAAAATGTACTTACGTCAGTATAGCTCTGAGGTACAGAAGTGTTCAAACTTATGAGCCAATATGCTAACAATTGAAGGGCTTGGGAGATGAAGGGGCTATGTGACAAAACAGAAATTGAGCATATTTAAAGTTCAAAGTTTTATTGGTGCAGCTTTTTTGCTTTCTGGTTTTGTAATTAGTGTGCGTACGAAATTGGTCTAATGATATCTACTTTTTGATGTACCAAGTTTTATTTGCTTACCTGTATCCATTGCTCACCATGGTCCAGAGTGTTCATTTTTTAAAATGTAACATAGCTCCTTTATCCTCTTTCAATTTTTGTCCCATAAGCTGTATTTACATTCAAACGTTTTCGTATTCAACATGACGAATGTATGACAGGCGTATGTGTCCATGCGTCTTAATAGTTCACGCTATCGCATAGACGAGTAGTAACGAGGCTTGCTATATTTTTGAGGGCTTAATACCAGATATATTTACCACTAACTCGACTGAATTTCTATTTTTTAAGCACTGCTCTTATTATGGAAAAATGAATGAAAATAACAAATCTTTGCCACAGAGCATTATATCTAAATACCTCCTATAAACCTACATGTCTTACTGATGCCCGGAGATGAAGATACAGGCCATAACATTTGACTGATATTATTCATATCAAAAATGTTGTGTCGAGTGACCCAGTAATACTTGTCAACACATACATTTCCAAGAAGGTACTTATTTGCTTTACTTTCACGAAAAAAACTTGCAACGTTAAAGTTTTTAAATAATTTTGACATTTAACAAATGTTAAACAGTAGAATTCAAACGTCTCATTCTTTCTGCAGTCCAAGTGTTCCACATTGTTGAAAATACCGGAGCAATATTTTTAAAGAAACACATTCCAGACTCAGTTATTTTGGAGATAGTGATACAAGAAGTTTTTTGAGCATCTTAAAATACTTCTCCTTTTTCTCTTTAATTGTATCAGATACTTCTATACTTAAGAAAAACTGAAACACAACATAGCTTTTTGTTTTGATTTATCTGGTTTAATAATAAAAGTTCATTGAGTAAATCATATTAATTGAATTGCAATTTCGTTAATAACTTGCACGCTCTATTCTAAATTAGACCAGGCAGATTTAATTCAACCTATATTAGTTCCAAAACATTAAAAGCCAATAATAAAATTAATAAAATCCTCAAAACCCGAACGTTTCCCTAACCTTACCTTCAGAGTACTAAAAACCAGAAAGCTCTGGCTAATCTTGTTGCTTCTCTTACAACAAGGAAAGCGGCAATAATTTTGACGCGTCTGTGTATCTTTCTGTGGCACTCTTTGTTCTAAACGGACGAACAGATTTTGATTTTTTTCCTTTTGAAAGAAGAGTTGATCGAGAGTGTTCTCAGCTAGGTCGCGTCTTCGGATAACATTAGTTAACGAAGATATTAATTAAAAACCTTTAAAACGGTTTTCGTACTTTTTGAAGTGAAAACATACGTGAAAATTTAAAACAATGTTATCAAAAGAAAGATTTTGTATCTGGTTGCGCGTGTTTGAACTTGTTTGTTATATAAAACTCAAACTATAAGGTTTTTTTAGCAATGCAGCTAAGCCGATTGTTGTTTCCATATAGCTTTAACATTATAAACTTATGCTGTTAAATGACGCTTAGCTTATTTCGCCAGTCCCATGACCACTATTTTTCAAAAAATCCAGTTAATGTTATAGTTTCTTTAATTTCTAACGGTAATTTATACGATTTATTGAGCAATCTTTCATGCGATTTAAACTTTAACAAAAAATTAGACTAAAATGCAATTTTTCCTATCTTAGTGTCATTGAAAGAATCGTTATGTATCCTTTGCGTAACTTAGCAATATAAGAGGGCAATTCCACCGTAACAGACGTATCGCTTTTTAACAAAACAGCTGATAAAGACAAGAAAAGGGTTAAGTTCTAGTTTTAATTCACGATATTAATGAACAACATGCTCTTTACCACCATATAACGCAGTTAAATTTAGAAGACCTTCCAGGAAAAAAATATTTTAATAACAATTTTCTCCGTAAGTGACGTATCTACGTCCGTTAAGATACGTCCGTTATGGAGCCAAAATACCATCATATAAATACTGTTTCTAGAAATCTTCAAAACGTAACTGTATTTTATAGAAGTAGAGCCCGTGTTCTTCCAAAATTCATGCAAATAAACAAAGACCTAACATATTTGGAGTCTCTGCAGGCCGTTTTGTGCAGCAATCAATGAAATTGTTCAAAATGAAATTGCACAAGAGCTAGTATGTTTTAACATAATCTTTGAAATAGCTGATTGAAAAAGTATTTAACTAAATTAAAAGAAAATTTATGATCCCCTGCTTTTGCACAATGAGTAATTAAATATATATACAGCTCACAATATTTCATTACTGCATTAAGTACATTTTTAAGTATCCGTTACATAACAAAGGAATAAAGCAGCGAGTAGGATCGGTTTGATATTCTTCTTTTAATCATTTGATTATGTTAATGCTTAACGCATTTTCAAGCGAGGTTGCATGTTGCATTTTTAAAATAGATATTAGAAAGTTTGCACTAAATCATTATACTTCGCAGGGGAATTCACCGTCATTGGTACCACTAGGAATTTAATTGTCCCTAAGAGTTGCTTTATATTATTGTACAACCAATTGCCCATTTCCGCATGATTCAAGCATTTTGAACTAACTATACGGACATGAATGTGTACACACACACACACATATATATATATATATATATATATATATATATATATATATATATATATATATATATATATATATATATATATATATATATATATATATATATATATATATATATATATATATATATATATACACATATATATAAAAACCACCATGGTTTTTCTCTTAATTAATAACTAGAGCTTCAGCAAAATATTTAAAGGGTCTATTAAATGAAACCATTGAAGCAATAACTTGCAATTAACTTATAAAATGTTCCTCGAAATAAGAACAATGAAAGATAAAAGAAATTTATCTCTCCACACGAACGTAGATAAAATTATTTGACGAGATCTTTATATTCATCCACTTTATTAGATTTAAGCGACGCCATAAGAAGATATTTTATTTTACAAGAAAATCTTATGGGAAAGAAAATAACAGCTCTTTTTGCAGAATTCTTAAAACCTCGGGATGAAATTTCCTCGCCTTTGACTTTGCCAGCATTATACATTTTCTGCCTTTATCCGAGAGAAAATCACTTCTGAGACTAAACACAGAATGTTTTTCTACGAGGTATAATAATTGAGGTGGCGCAATCATTGTTTGAGAAAATTTACGGAACATCTTATTTAGAACTCAAGTTTTAAATGAGGTTTTCAAAAACAATTTCAAGCCTGAACCATTTGCTTCAAAATTGGAGCCATGGTAGGCCAATAAAAGCTATTCTCAATGTTCCTTGTCTCATATCTAACAACGTTTCAATTTGTTTTTGTGTAGTAGAAGAGTTAATCTGTTTGTCCGTCTAAAACATTTTTAACTGAAGTTCAGTTTATATATATATATATATATATATATATATATATATATATATATATATATAGTCTTCTTTGCAGTTAAAGTTACAATTAATTGTTAATAATAAGACAATTAATTGTAACTTTAATAACTGAAAACTGCTACCCCATGAATTTTAACAAACAGTCTTATCAGTAGCACATTGAAGAAGCCCTAGGTTGGTAGTTCTTGAGTAAAAGTTTCTGTTTTTGTATTTCTTGTAATTTCATGTTGTCAGTTTTATTTGAATTTTATTGATTATGTATGGTGTCTTTTGAGTTGTATTCTCTCATGTTTATGCATAAATGAATTGGATTTTAATTGACCTAATGCTTGTTTGTGAGATGTCGGGGGCTAAAAGTTGCATCTTTTTAGGCGTTTTGCCTGCAACTTGCTAGAAACATCTCACTCCACTTTTCCCTACCCTAGGGGAGTCCCCCTGATGAAGGCCCAAGGGTCTTTTGGGAATTTTCTCTTTACGTCTGTTTTTAACAAGATTTTTTCGCAAAGTTTTATGCTTCTAATATATATATATATATATATATATATATATATATATATATATATATATATATATATATATATATATATATCGGCCACCAAATGCATTAAATTTGCTTATTTTAATGTATTCATCGTCCTCCTTTTAATTACTAGAAATGTTAAGAAACAGACCTACCTCTATGTAAAAAAACAAACAACTTTAAAAAGCATTAATACGCAGGGATGCTCCAGACACTTGTTTCGGCGTTACAAGGAACGCCTTTTTCAATGCAAAAATTGTGAGCTTATGGATGCACAAACATCAGACAAAAGCCTATCACACAAAAGTGGTGCTAGGCAGTTTGTTCTAGTACCACTTCTGTGTGCTAGAACAAACCGCCTTTTTGGGAGTTTCTTTTAGCGTCGTAAGTTTGGGGCTTTTTTTGCGTTGAAAATCTGGTTTTTGCACCTTCAAACCATGCGTAGAATGCAAGTATTCTCCAATTTTCGCTTCAATAACTTTGATTTTATAATCTAAAAACAACTTTCATTATATGCACTATCCTGAGATGAAACTTTAGTACTACCAAAATCCCGTAGATGGCGCTCTATCTCAATTCCGACTCTGTAATGTCCTATAATTGAAGAGCTTGGAGGAGGAAGGGGGAATGCTATATTTTGAAAAATGAACACTCTGGACAATGGTAAGCAATGGATAAATGTAAGCAAATAAAACTTGGCAGAGCAAAAAGTAGATGTCATTAGACCAATTTCATACGCACACTAACGACAAAACCGAAAAACAAAAACGCTGCAACAACTGCAACAATAAATCTTAGAATTTTAATTACTCGTAATTTCTGTTTTGTCACATAACCCCTTCATCTCCCAAGCAGTTCAATTTAGAATCGTCTAAGTACTCTGTCACCCTTCAAAATTTGATCTAATTTTTCAGCTTCACGTTGTATGTCAGCAATCCTAGTGTTCTTGAGTATACAAGTCCATAATACAAAGCTAATTTATATGTACTTCAAAAACTTAACGCATCAGTATCATTATAACCAGCAACACAATGTGCAAAATTAGAAATGCACTGTAGTTTATGCAGTTTTTCGGAAATATATAAAGGTATTAGTGTGAGCTCTAAACCTGTGCGGTTGGGAAAATTTTGAATTGCAGAAAAGTAACTAGTTTTGTATCAAATAACATCAGGTTTGAAGAAAGTGCTTTTAACGAAAGATTCAAATACAAATTAACAGTTAGATAAACAGGGCAAAAAAATATGCGAGCATGGAAAACAAGAATTTTAAAACAACATATTAAAAAGTACGCATTCTGTAAATTCATCGTTTTTGAAATGTGCACATCTGTATTAAAAATTCAAAGTATGGTAATGAAAATGATTGAAATTAAAAAAACAAGCGTAAATAAAGCAGAAATTTCAAGAAATGTTTATGCTTTATTTACTTCGTTTTTTTCTTCACTTCAATCACATTATAGCACAATGATTTGTGTTCAATATTTTAAAACTTATATTCACTGATCAGTGACTCAAAGTATATAGCATGCATATCCGAAATATTCACTTGATATCGTGGTATACAAAATAAGTGTCAAATAAAAGTTACAAAATATATATATTACCAAATTTTTCTATCTTTAAGACGTTACTACAACTGACTCATTGTTTCTGGGATTAGCTAATTGAACAGCTATCATACTCAATTGAAGCTTGTTGTAATTTAGTTTTAAAAAATATTAGATTCTTTTTTTCTAAAATGCAACTGAGTTATAAAATATGATAATATTAAGAAAAACTTGTAAAATATGTGATTTTACTTCTCAACTCTTAACTGAGAGGAATGACACAAACGAAAAGCAATCGCTTTAAACATTTCATACAATCTTACAATACTTTTATTTTTGAAAGATCGCATCCAGCTATTTAAGAAGCTGAAATCATCAGTAGCCCTACTTAACCTCTCTGTAGAGGTGACATTCTAGTGATTTGCGGACTACTTCTTCCCTTCAACATCGATGAAAGACCTATCTACTCCCGTCCAGGGAAGGAGGGAACTTTTAATTCAACTTAACCATTTAATTCATCTACTTTATTCATGATTTTTAGTTTCATACGTCTCTTCGTACCTTTGAATAATTATTTTGCTCCCTGTATCTTGGCGAATTGTCCATTCTCATCTGCAGCAATGAAAATTTTAGAATATATACTTTACAAGTATAATTTATTATTGTTTATAATGACTTAGCTAGTATTTTACGAT
Source organism: Uloborus plumipes (assembly GCA_038373865.1). Lineage (NCBI taxonomy): Eukaryota > Metazoa > Arthropoda > Arachnida > Araneae > Uloboridae > Uloborus > Uloborus plumipes. The sequence continues at coordinate 191,537 of JAXGGA010000239.1, forward strand.
CTTTTAATCATTAAATTGGAAATATTAACTATTATTAGAATTAAAATTTAAACACTAAGCTAAATTTACAGCACAATGAATGCATACAATTTCTATAAAAGTAAAAATTTACTGCAGAAAAACCGGATAGAGTAAGTGCACCCTTCTTCCTAAATACGTTTTCAACAGAAAGTCAAAAGCATGTTAAATTTAAATAAAGGCTTCTTTTTATGATTGAACCTTGGGAAAAAAATATTGTACAATGTATTAAAGAAAGGACAACATAGAAATCCATGTTTGGTGTTCTAACATTTGATGCATCGTAAAGAAAGGTAAGGCCTACTTTAATTTATTAAATGACATAATTTTTACAGCTGGAGTACATTCCATTAGAAGTTTTTCTTATATCCTAACTTCAACTATATTTAACCATTATTCGTTTAGAAGAAACTAGTTTATTATTACTCGAGTTTAAGCATACAAGGATCGTTTCTTTTCCAAATGATTTTTTTTTTTTTCAAATTGCAGCATATTTATTAACATTTTTTGGTAAAGTTAATATTTTTGGAGAGAGCAAAAAAATACTTTTATTCTTCTTACGATCTCAAGCAGTTTCGTCGAAGTATGATCATAAGAGTTGTGAGTTTTTTTTTTTCCTCTTTGAATTATTTTAATCCCCTGTGGTTGCAATTGATGAACATATGTACCTGAATTACTCTATTGTTGCAATTGTGCCTGGTAAAAAAACCCGCACCAACTCTTTCAAGTTTAATGCACTGAATACATTGTGCTGTAACCTACAATAACTAAAAAATGAAACTATACATTAGAACAGTACTGTCATAAAATAGCTAACAAAACGTCTTGATAGTTTTGGAAAAAACATTTTTTAAGCTATACGTTTGAGTTAATGACAATTCAGAGAAGAAATCTCCCATTCACTGTGTTTTGAAATACTTGACGGTGTGATGGAATCTAGGCGAGCTGATTCATGATCTATGCATTTCCAGAACTGCACCATAAAAAAAAGAACGCCAGTTACAGCTGCAATAATTACAGATTTTGAGCAATTGAAATAAATCTGGAAATTAGAGGAACATTGAAAATTTTTAGAGTTAACGAACTCCATACTTCTACACGTATCAACGTGTTTATTCCTACATCATAATTATTTAAGGTTTTTTTCAGACGATACCATCAAGACATTTTTGGGTGCTCTCAGAAACAAGCTGATGGTTAAGTAAAATGGAACAAAAACCAAAAATATACTTTGCAAAATTGTGTGTTTTCTTCAATAAAACGTTATTCAAAAGTGCGGTGTACAGTGTGGTTATAAATTAAAGTTAGGTGTTTGGAGCCTTCTAGCGGGCGAAGTACTGGGCGAAATATTGTCAAATTTCATGGGCGCACATATTATAGACCACGGGATTTAGATTTCTGAAAAAAAAAAAATATATATAGTGTAAAAAATCACCACCAGGGGAAAATTTGGCGCTGTAACAGTGTATTACTACGAATATCGCGAATAAAATTTGAAAAAATTGCTGCACAAAGCAATTTCGCAAAAAAAATGAATGTTATTTGCAAATACTGTTTAATATGTTCGCCGTAGAGTTTCCGCTATAGCCTCCAAGGTCGCCCGATCTCAATCCATGTGCTTTTGGTTATGGGGATAGCTGAAAAGTGTTGTGTATCAAAGACATGTTTCTGACACATCAAGTTTAAACGATATTGTAACTTTAAAAGTCAGAGAAATCAATTCTGATATGTTACGAGCTGCCATGGAAAATGTTGTGCATCATCTCCAGCTCTTGCCGCTTCACAATGGTGATCATATTGAATCCATTTGTGATTAAAAAAAAAAAAACAATTTTTGCGAATAAAATGGATGCATATTTTGTTAGTAGTATTTAATTCTTCGACAGAGTAATACACTGTTATAGCGCCAAATTGCTCCCTGGTGGCGATTTTTTAAATATTTTTATTTTTTATTTCAGAAATCAAAACCCCATGATCTAATATGTGTGCCCTTGAAGTTTGGCAATGTTTACCCCAGTACTTCACGCGCTCGAGGGATCCAAACACCTCACGTTAATTTATAGCCACCCTGTATAGCCAATAAGGACATACGCAATGTCTGTTCAAATAATTGGATATTATTAACAGATGATCTTAGCGAGATTTTATTTTCCTGCATGAGTTTGTGCAAAATTCGATTTCCTTTACGAAGCTAGTGCCATACTAAATTACTTCTTTTACAATTCAATATAGAATCTCCCTGCAAAATATGGTCTCATTCCGTACTTATTCATTCCTAAACAGAGCACTGTAAAAACTGTGTGTTTATTTCAAACACACGACAAAAGCGTGTTTTGATGAATAAAAGTTTGAAATTCAATTGCTCTCTGCAGCTAACCTTGAACTTGTATTGACAAATCTTTTGTAAATAGATTAAGGACGAATATTTTTACTTTACAAGGAGTTAAATTAACGGCAGAATTGTACCAGAAAGGTAAAACCAACTTTCAAATAAGTTTATTTCAAGTGGATTGTGCTGAGAGTACTAAAGCGTTAAAACTTTCAGTGTCATTGAACGTTTAACCAATGAGGATCATTTTCTTTTCTTTTTCTCGATTTGAACAAAGTAATTGTTTTATGTTTATTTTATTCTATTTTAAGACTGTTTCAAAGACATCATTGACTCTACTTGTTTCTTTTTTAAAAATCATAACCCTAATTATCATCAACACTGTTTCATTAACATGTTTCAAAATTTCAAGAATCAATAAGAATTTTCTGCAACGAAATTTTCCATTGATTTTTCATAAATAAAGGGCATTCCTATGAGTTTTTATTCTTATTACTAGTGCCTCTTAGTAAAGACTTCCGCTGAAAATTGCTTGCGCAAAAGAAAACATCAAAACACAAATAAACATTCGACATAGAATTTTATACCCAAATTGTTCTCTCGAAATGAATTGAAGAAATGAACAAATTGAAATTGACTAAAATACAACTGAATCTATCGAGTATCGTTTCGATAATCGATTCTAAAGCTTCTACCTAGTTTATATTACTTGACAAATATATAAACAACAATTTTTAAAGCTTACCAAACTCTACTTCAGTATTATTTTTTTGACGTGATTTCACATTCTTTCACTTACAAACTCGACATAGTTCTAATAATGTGTCGCATATTCATATATTTTCTAGTAAAATGGGTGTTTTTTTTTTTTTTTCATGGTTTCTTAAATAGAACAAAAAATTGAATTGACGAAATAAATTTCCTTAGCTATTGTAAATAATTAATAGAAGATAAATCAAAGTATAATTACGTTTGAAGAAAACCGTTACTGCATAGAACAATAGAATGCATAGAACAATAATGAAGTGTTGTACTGTCAAAGTGACATGAATGCTGTGTTTTCTCGCATAAGTTAAAAACTACTGTACTACGTTCCTGTACAAAAACGGAACTGATTAGTTGTAACAGAAGAATAATCATTCCTTTAACCCTTTAAGCAGTTTGCCCGTACGGTGTGCGTGCTACCCGAAATTGGCCTCATCTGGTTTGCCCGTACGGCGTACGGGCATCGATATTTTCAGATTTCCTTTTCCAGTTTTCCCGAACTGTTCGGAAAATTGCAAACCTCAAAATTCACAGTAAGTGTGAGAGAAATTTTTGCATAATTTGTAAACCATTCATTACTGCATGCAGAATGTACTTGAAAAAAGCAAATATTTCAGATTTTGTGACCAAAATTGTAAAATAAAAAATATTGTAAAAGCATTGAAAACGAAAAAATGAATTTAAAAATTCCTTATATTCTTATTCTGTTAAGTATGGTACTTAACTTTATGCAATAAAAAAATATGCCTTTTTTGGAAGCATTTCTGGTAAAATAATTGACCGCTTAAAGGGTTAAACAGTCCTTTTAGTTACTTACCAACTAACAATCAAGGTGCTGTGAAGTTTGTATTTAATCTTATGCAATCACATTCTGGGTTATACAAACGAATATATTATATTCAATCTAATTGACTGGCAAAAATATGTTTTCGTATTTACTTCAGCCGAATTATTTAAAACATTATAATGGGTGATAACTGATTATTCTCTATTCATGTAATTGCAAATTAATAGTTGATAAGCAGGGGTTGCCTGCAGGGGGGATTACGGCGCAAGTTGCGTCATCAAAATTTGTGGGACATTTTTAACTAATTAAAATTATTTACTAATTTATTTATTTATTTATTTATTTATTCATTTATTTTTGTGCATGTGTATGTGCTTGGAATGTCTGGAAGGGAAAAAAGCGATTCTATTCTGTGCATAATTCCAACTCATAAAAAATTAATAATGTATAAAAAAGTTGTAATTAAAAAAAATAATAATAAATACTACAAAAAACAAATAAAAAGGAGGGGGAAAAATAAAAAGCACAAGAGGGCTGTGAGAAATTTTGGAGGGGGGGGGGATTTGCGCCACTGAGCTTGGGGGGAGGGGCACGCCTGTTAATAAGTGTAAAATAAAAACAAATCATGCAATGTTACTGTTGTATCTTTAATTTAGAGTGTATTAACTCATGTTCAATACTTATCTAAGTAAATATTTCTGATAAAAAAAAATGTTTAATTTTATTTCATGCATTCTGTTATTTTTTAGTCAAAAAATTCTTTGTTTTAATTTAATTTATGCGTGCATTAGTTTCCACAGATAATTATTTGTCCAAAAATATTCGACTTGATTTTTTTACAAAAAGCTTCAGCGGAAAAATTCGCTATAATTACGATAGCTATCTTAAGACCAGCGGTTCAATTTTATTACTCTGCTTTTAAAGTGAAAACCTTTGGTCTTTCTTACATTTTGATTTTCTTCTTTAATACCTTTTTCTGCATATGATTATTAAGAACGTTTAATCTAAAGTTAACATTCCCAACAGCAATACTTTTAGCTAATACCAGCTTAATTATTTGCTTCAGTGCAATTTCTCCAAAGTTGATAGCTAATAGATATTTTTTTTTTTTCATTTTACTTTCATTGTGTCCCCACAAATAGTGGAATATTTCTGTATCTTAGCTTCAAGTTTTTTAATAATTACCTTAAACTGGAAAGTGATTTAATAACTTCCACCAATGAACAGTTAAATTTGGTACTCTAATAGAAACGAAAATATTAAGTTTTAATGTTTATAATATGAAAAAAAGTACTCGTTTGCTTTTGCGGCAAAATTACTGCAGAATGTTCGATCTGAGTTTAATTTTCTCTGTTTAATTTACTTGAAAATGTTTTCCAATTTGAAATCATGACATAAATTAGTTAAAATCGACATTACAAAAATAGTACCTACATGAGCAAAAGTTTTAATTCGTATTGAATGAATGTAATTTTTTTTTAAGGCAAACATACATTTTATAAAACAATTAATTAAAAAATTGAAATTTATGTTTTGCTTTTTTTTAATAAATAAGTATTTAAAAAACAAAGACCGCGGGATTGAAAACAAAAAACATTCTATTTCGTTCGAAATACTATTTTTCAATAAACTGAACTCAAAAGTTTTCTGTTGTATGAGATATGTTCATCCTTTAAAATTATCGTATACAGTAAACTTTCCCCCTTTTTGTCCATACGTTAAATACCCCAGAAAAATCAAAAACCCAACAAGTCAAAAAATATGTTATAATAAACCGCGTTGATAAACTAAAATGCTTGAATCTATCACCTACAAAGATTTTTCATTGTTGTTTTCATTTACAAAAAAATGATCAATGACTGAAATAAAAAATGTAACTTAAAATGTAATCGACACATTGAACGTAATGGAAATAAGAATTATTAGAAAAGTTCCAAATTTACGAAATCAAAGTAACTTCTGGCAAAAGGAAGTAGTTTTATCATGTTTTAAAGCTAAGCGATATTTCGAATTTAAACTATTAGTGCACAGAAAAACAATTGCAAATAATTATGTTTTGGAAATTGTTTAAATCTTCCTCTCTCTTAATTGTCCAATCCTTTTTTACGTAAGTATAAATGCTCTTGAAACGAATTTATGTTCTCACACATGAGAAAAACTCTTAAAAATTTTATTAATGGGTAATTTCGCCGTTCCGAACGAAATAACCAAACTTTAAAATATAATTGTTAGTTTTTGTGGTCAAGACATCCGCACCAAAATTAAGGGTAGCAAAAATACCATTATACATAGCATGGTATAAATATTACACAAGAGAAAAAAAAGGTCGATTTTTCTCCAACCGAATTGCAATTATGTGTGTCTAAAGTTTGATCGTAACTTCCGTAACAATGGAATTGTCCTAATTCATTTTAAAAATTCACAGCTTTTAAGCTATTTGCAAACAGAAGCAATGTTTCATTTTAAAACTTTCAATTGTAGCAAATGATAAACAAAACTAAAGTTCACCTTATAAGTTTTACGGGAAAACTTTTAAACTCAAAACCAACGCTATAAACTTGATGTAGTCTCTACATTGCACCCCCAACACCCAAAAAAGAAAATAACAAAGTTGTGAAGCGAAAAATGCGTCGGACGACAAGAAAAAACAGTTTTCTGAACTTCAAGAAAGTAAAATATCATTGCATCTCTTACCTCCAGCACTAAAACACCTCACAGTGGAGCGAAAGAGCTCAATGCCATCTAATAATCCACCCAGGACAACTGCCTAATTCAGGAAGTTAACCAAATGTCCTGAAGTTTTGCAGCACAAGCTGGACATCCCAAGGATGAGGACAGATCTAACTCCGAAGTCACCAAAGCAACGTCCCAAATGATGGAAGAACTCGATGAGCGGGGGGCTGGGCTAAACGTACGCAGTGCCATCTACTGGGCCGTCTTACAGGCATTGAAGCAGATTTCGAGAAAAACCTCCCAATGAAGTCTCAAATTAACTTTTATCTATCGCGCAAAGAAATCATTTGGGAAGTGCTTGGTTTAACATTCAATTTGTTCAAGAAATGAAAGTTTTGTTTTGACACTTTTATATGTTTTCAGCAATTTACAAGAGCTGCTTCTGTAATATTGTACCTCGCATAGCAAGCGTAGTTCAAACGTTTAGGAACTGCAACTAACAATGCTGAATCTTAGAGCTATTGTAAAACTACTCAACAATTTAATAAAAAAATAGAACAGCAATAATCCGGGTTAAATTGGACTGATTCATCAATTAGGAAATAACGCTTATTTTTATGTGATCAGCATTTATAACCATGAAATTTGCCTTAGTTTAAGATAAGGGTACAGAAATGTTTTACGCAGAAAAAATTATAAACATCGCAAACGGAAAACACATCATTTTTCGTTCTGAGTGAACAACGGGTGGGTCTAAAAATATATTTCTTTTCCGAGAGCTTTAGTGCGAAGAAGTTGTCAAATGCAATAAGGAGAAAAAATGGCACAAAAAATTTAAAATCGGCTAATATCCTCCTTTGGCGCGTGGTTCTTAAAATGTATAAAAAATTGCGAGAATCGCTTTTTTTTCCGTTGGTAATTATTTTCAAGATAAAAAGGGTTAAAAATTGCTTGCAATTTATAATGAACGGAATAATTTGTTTGTACTCCAAGATAATATCTGTTGAAAATGCTTTTCGATGAAAGATAATGTATCTGGAAGCTCGGTTGTAGAAGGATCTTAAAAGCTAGACAAATCATCCCATACAAGAGAAATTTTCTAACACCCAATCTGTTACAAAAGATTTTTCAATCTTCCCGAATCCTCAGAACTTAAGTGAAGGTAATATTAAATAACTCTTAAATCCTGGCACTACTCACATCAGATAATTGCAAAAGTTTCCCTATGATACTCGGAATATTTAGAGGTACGTCGAACTTGTAATGGAAAGCTCGAATAAAGTATGTGGAGCTTGCGATAGTTATATCTGAGCAACATTAACCCTCGTGGGTTCCTTGGGGTCATATGTGACCCCAATGCAATTTCTGTTTAATATCTCTTGTTAATCAACCATTTGTTTTAAATGGCATTTTGTGGCTTTTATTCTAGTTTTCTATTCAAAATAATGCTATTATTGTGTTTTATTTTTCCCGAATTGCATTTTTTGCACACTTGGGGTCACTTCCTCAGAATACCAAAAAAAGAGGACGTTGCAACTTTTGTCCAAGAGAACTGAACAGAAAATGCATCGAAAAATGTCATAAGTGTTTGAAATTCACTTGCAAAAAATCATGTTTTTTCAGGTCTGTAACAGTTGTTAATAAATTTACAGTTATTGTAAGTTTTGCTCTAAAATTTTAATTTTTAATGCATAAACTAAATTTTACTTTGATTGTGTCTTTTTATTTTTATTATTTTAGCATTAAAAAGTGTGTGAACTTAAATAATGCATGTAACATTCAATCATCATAATAAATTAATTAAAGGAAGCATTGGGGTCGTTTATGACCCCAAGGGTCTTGAGTGTAACTGAAATGGGAGGGACCCACGAGGGTTAAGCTTTATATCTATTAAGCCGAATTTTTCTAAAAAAAAAATTAAACTTGAAACGTGTGGAAGTTATAAAAAAGAAAAGCAGAAAACACGTTAAGACAAGTTTTCCTACGTCATAAGAAATTGTTCATAAACAATTGCAAATATTACTTTAATACCACACTGAACAATATAATGGGTGCATGGGGAGAGTGGGTAAAAAAAGAGACGCAAACACCTCCAAGTAGTAATTCATGATTCGTTTTGATCTCGCAAAACTGGAAGCGAACTTCAGAGGGAAAATTAGAAAAGCTGATAAAATTCTATTATTGTAAAAAAATGTGCGAACGGATTAAATAGAGTATTGATTACAATTTAAACTATTTTTATTATTTGAATTATAAAAAAAACATGCAAAACGTAAACGTGTTTTTTTTTCTGAAAAATTGTACTAACAGAAAACAATTACAAAAACCTTGCAATTTTCACTATTTTATATCGTAAGATATTATCCTTTCTTTTTTTCTTCTTTTTTCTTGAGCAGTTCTTCTTCTGGCTACGTTTGGCAAAGTTTATACACTAAATCTTGACGAGAGCAAAATATTTATTTTTCTCGACCTAGCCTAGTGACTTAAATACCTACGACCTTATATGAAAGTAAAATTAAGTCCCATCTGAGTATTAATTGCTAGTCACCTTACTTAATTCGGAAATTTCATAACTACTTTAATGTTATTATAAGATAAAAATAAATCAAATTATAATCAGAGATATTTTTAACACATTTACTAGTGAATTTCACGCATTAAAAAATAGGAAGTAAGCCTCGAAAATGTTATCAAGAGCAATTTTAGGCTTCGTGTTTAAAATAAAGTTTCAACACATAGGAAAATGAAAAGAAAAAAAGAAGAAAAAAAAAACAGAAAGAAAAAGGAAACTTTTAAAAATATTACATCTGAATACAGATAATATCTTCTTACCCTGCCTTCTTAAATTTTATTCCTAGATATGGAAATAATAAGCATTACAGTCTTCAATATTTTCACATATTTCACTCTAAAATAAATTTCACGCCTCTATAAAATGTCGAGAAATGTTTTCACGCTCTGAAAGACAGCTAGAAATATGTCTACTTATAATGTGGAAATTTTCTAACAGGAATAGAGGCTGCATGAAGAATTGGTTATATTTTGTGGATGTTGGCTTTAAATCTTTTAATCTCCTTAAAAAAAATTTATAAATTATTTTTTAAGATAATAGCAATGAGATATTGAAGTGTTTAATTCAAAGCACTGTCAAATAAATTTTTACATTTGTCATAAGCTACTTAAAACCTTTGTTTTTATAATATAGAATTAACCTATGCTTGAAAACCGCACATCTAATTATCTGCCTTCCGAGTATCATTAGAAAAAATTATTAATTTAAGGTAGAACAATCACAAGCAATTAAATAAAAGTGGTTGCATTAAATCGCAGTTGTATATAAACATTTTTTAAAATAAATTACGTAGTAACTACTTTTATAATTGAGTAAATTGAGCAAAAGTGGGGGAATCTCGGGTTATTTTCATGGTTTGATATTCTGACTGTCTTCAATGCTGATATTTTATTAATTACAAAGCAGGTTCTTAATGAGTAATCAATGCGGATGTAATGTCCAGAATGACATATTTATTACAGAATTTCCTACATTTTTGTATCAAAAATGGTTTAGTTCAGCCCTGGGAGGAGGGAGGAGGCGGAGGGATTCCGCAATAAAGGAAAACTTTGTCGAACTCACATACACTGGCTCTCGAGTTACTACGAGCTTCTGCTTCAAATACGTGGAAAATGGTGAAACAATCACTGAGATTTCGTGTAACTGCAAAGCATGTGAAAAAATGTCCACTGCAATTTGTGTGTGTGTGTTTTTTTTTTTTTCATCTTCTGCTATCAGTTCATTACTTGGCTTCAGAATGTAATATTAAACTCGATATTATTCAATTAACTTGAAATAAAAAATTACTCTTTTCATTGATTTAATTTTTTATTCAAGTAGATTTTTAGACTTATTTTTGGTTTCGCAACCCGAGTAGATTATAGTGTTAACATTCAGATTTTATTGCATTCAAAAAATGGAAAGAAAAAATAAAAACACCTTTTACCTAAAAATACTGCATAACTTTCTACAGATAACGATTGATTTTTTCATCACTTGCTATTTTTGCCATTTTTACGTAAATTTGCTAAATCGTTATCTTTTCGGCGTTTTTTTATTTATTTATTCATTTATTTATTTATTTGTTTATTATATATATATATTTTTTTTACAATTTATTTCATAATTGACTGTGGCCATAATGACAAAAAAAAATTACTGAAAATATTAGGCTCAGAATATAATTTTTAAAAATAAGAAAATAAAATACTTAAAAATATGTATTTTTTCATGTTTTCATCACAAAGCAAAACAAAAATACTACTAAAAACTTAATGGTAACAAACTTCGGAGACAAAAATATTGAAATTCCTATGAAATCACCAATTTTAACTGATAATATAATTTGTTTTTGTAAATATTGCAGTTTCTGGTGGGCAAACTGGAAAACAATTGTTTATCATACTAGTAACAGTAAAAGATTACCATCAAACAAATTTAAAGTACATTTCATAAATGCATAATGAGTTAGTGATTTTCAATTTGCATCTAACCAAAATAAACTGTAGTTAGTAAAAATACTAATAAGCACCTTCTTATAAGAAACAAATATGTATTCATTTTCGAGTTAAAGTAAGTTACTAAAGAAGTTACGATACGATAACTTTACTTCTAGGTATCTTGGTTTCTCTTTAACACTTAATTATAATGCCTACTATTGGAATTAGTAATTATGCATTTACTTTTCTTCTGGAGACACTATCTTCTATCGATACGACTTTCCGTACTGTCAAATCTTGTCGCCTCCCTCAATGAGAATAGTTCATTTGTTCATAACTGAGGTTTTCGCTACAATTAAATGAGTGACTTTGCTTCCAGTTAACCCTACACTGCATAGCGTTGCCAATTGGCTACATGGACTATTTTTCCTTATGACCATTGATAAGGTAACTCAAGCATAAAAAGCAAGTTATAGGTATCTTTAAAGCAAATATAACCATCTATCCTCAAAATTAATTGTTTGAAAAAGTGTTCCAATGTTTTCTTATTACACTAAAAAACATATATATGTCTTTCAAAGAACAAAAAATCATGCAGTGTAGGGTTAATTCACAGTTCATTTCCAACACAGAGTTCGTGTACTTAGTCACACAGGACCCCATAATAAAAGATATATATACATATTGTAGGTCAGAATTTACACTCACGGAGAAGGAAGACTGATTCCAGAAACCCAAAACACACCCAAATCACTAAATATCAATAAATGTAAGTCTCGTTACCAAAATACAAGTTGTTTACTCTTTGACTACATGCGGTTTGAGTACAGTTGAGTGGTATCGTTCGCATTGACACCCAAAAATAGTTTTGTAGAGTGTTGTTCGGCTCGTATGTTGGTTGAGAGGACATCGCATTTCTACCTCCGTATGTTAATCCCAGCCTCTTTTCTTGATTTCTTTATTTAGAAGCTAATCAATTTCACTTACATAGAAGACTGCATAACAGGCATCTTGCTTTCGGACAAATACAGGAAATATTTTAGAAGCAAGTGAAGGAAGGAACACTTAAAGCGAGGCGGGAATCGAACCCGCTACCTTTGTCTCCGAAAATGCGGTTTCTACAACAGAACCACGGAGCTCCCCTAATCCCAGCAACCTATTCAAGACAGGGAAAATAATACGTTTTGGAATCGTGAAAACAGCTTCGTGAAAACTAGTCAGTTTATTCATTGCAACGTGGCAGATCTTCTCGCTCCTATAGGAGGGACCATTTATTGACGATCTTTGTTTTTATAGATTGAAATACGTCATTTTATGTCATACGGAACAGTCTGTGCCAAATAAGCGATAAATGTCACTCGAACTCCATAGAAGTGGCCTCGGCGGCGGAATGTGGTTGCGAGTCATTCTCGTAATCCCGAGGTGGTTTGTTCGATTCCCGCCCCCGCCGTGGTTGTAACTTCCCTTTCAGTGTTGTAAACTCTGTCCTGCACTATGTATCTGTCTTGTACTATCTACTGTCCGTCCGTGAAAGCCGTGCCTAGCACTCGGCAAACACTTAAAAAAGGGGTGATGGACTGTGAATGGGAACTTCCCGAAATTTTCAATTTAAAACTTGTATATTTACTATCCTTTTGACACATTCAACTAAAATATGTATTTGAAATTAGCATCGTACTACGTTGTTTCATACGGCTCAAAATGCTTCTTATTATTCTTCCCCTTATTGTTATCTTACTTATCACCCCTATTTTAGTAAGATCAGAGAAGACCTGACGCATGCGTAAGTACGCGGAAGGTTTTACCGAAGAAAATCAGACAGTATCAATTGTAAAATATTTCTTGTGTTTTTCCGGGGGCATGGCGTCTGGCCCGCAGTCCACTATGCAGGGACGTCATTTCAAGTTTTTCCAGGGGGGGGGGGCAAAGGGTCCAAACGCAATGCAATTTCATCGGAAAACAGCGAAAACCACGCCCCCTTATATGTTAACACATTAATTTCTCAAAGCCAGGGGGGGGGCAATTGACCCCCCCCCTAAATGACGTTCCTGCCACTATGTATGTGAAGTAGATCGATTTATAAAAAAAAATAATAAAGAATAAAGAACTCTATAGAAACTTGAAGGTATGACGGATTTTCACATGACGAAATAATTTATTCGAAAGTGCGTGATCCAAAACGACTCTCAGTGATCTTTAACCAGCTATATAATGCACGGTGGGCACTGACTGCTTCTTTGAATCTGCTTCTCGAAAATCCATTCTACTAAATAATATGGCCTACAGGTTCAGAACTTGCAACTGAAGGCGTACAAGGCCAACGCTTAACCACTAAGCCACACAGACGTTATTTATCGCATAAACAAACATTTATTAGGCATCACGCAATATGAAAGACGAAGGACGCTCAGCACAAAACGCACTTGTTTATGATTCACAATCATATGCATCGATGTTTATTATCACAATCCGTCCGGGCGGAATATGAGCTTAATCTGTATATGAGGGCTAAGGTGGGCCGAAAAAACACTTTTTTTTATTTCGAATTTGTAATAGCGCGGAAAAGTTGCGAATTATGAAGACAAAAAGAAGGAAAAAAAATTATCGAAATCGGTTGATATCTTCCGATCGCGCATAAGGCCTAAAGTTTGACAAAAATTGAAAAAACTTCATTTTCGCGATTTTTTTTTAAATTTTTGAATTGGATGTTTTCGAAATGTAATAGTGCGGAAAAGTAGCTAATTATAAAGACAAAACGAAGGAAAAAAAAATTATCGAAATCCATTGATATCTTCCGATCGCGCATAGGGCCTAAAATTTGACAAAATATGAAAAAAACTTCATTTTTGCGATTTTTTTTTGAAAAAATTTTGAATGAAATGTTTTCATAATTTTTTCGCGCGAAAAAATTTATAATTATGAAGACAAAAAGAGGGTAAAAAAGGAGGAAAAAAATTATTGAAATCTATTAATATCTTCCGGTCGTGCCTAGGGCCTAAACTTTGACAAAATATGAAAAAACATCAATTTTTCGATTTTTTGTTTAATTTTTTGAATTAGATGTTTTCGTAATGCAATAGTTTGTAACGTTTACTAATATAGCCTTAAAACATTGTGCTTTGATTTTGTTTTGGTCATTTAATATCTTCCGGTCGCGCATTAACCCCAAAATTACCCAAAATAATAATTAAGAAAAAGTTACATTTTTACGCGTTTTTGGTTTTTGATGAATATTTTTTTGTGAAACAACCGTATTACTTTTTAAAGACAGACTGACAATAATATAGAAAAACAAACTACCACAGGTTCAGTCGATATTATTCAGTTGCGAAAAGCCTTAGAAACTCTCATGCGTAGACGTCGGGCAGCAATGCAGGCAACGTCACTCGCCTGGCTACGGCTCTCTTCCACTCCATCGCCGCCTTCCTAGGACCACGTCAGCTGTCTGCCTATATTGTTTTTTCAGTCTGCGTTTCTATGTAGTAATCGCAGTGTACTATTATTTTGTTCAATCTAGCTTTTTTCATTTTGAAATTTTTGTAGTCTTCTGCAATGATGTAGGTTTTTGCTCTGTGTGAACTCGGTGATTTAACGAAAAAGTTATACAATTGCCGAGCCAAATAACAAGACAAATACTCTAATAACAAGACAAATATTTGGCTGCCCCACTTTCGGTACTCCAAAAGAACTGTCATCAAACAAGCCGTCCACTGGCAAGGACATCATTAGGTGCCGTACTCAAGGAAGGTTAAATTTGGCACTAGAAATTAATAATGGTGTCTTCGCCAGTAGGCAGTTAGTTTGATGGCAGTTCTTTGGAGTGTCAAAAGTGGGGCAGCCAAATATTTGTCTCGTTATTAGAGTATTTGTCTTGTTATTACATAACTTTTTGTTAAATCACAGAGTCCACACACAGCAGGAAACTACATCATTACAGAAGACTACAAGAATTTCAAAATGAAAACAGCTAGATTGAACTAAATAATAGTACACTGCGATTACTACATAGAAGCGCAGAGTGAAAAAACAGTATAGGCAGACAGCTGACATGGTCCTAGGAAGGCGGCGATGGAGTGGAAGAGAGCCGTAGCCAGGCGAGCGACGTTGCCTGGATTGCTGCCCGACGTCTGCGCATGAGAGTTTCTAAGGCTTTTCGCAACTGGATAACATCGACTGAACCTGTGGTAGTTTACTTTTCTATATTATTGTCAGTCTGTCTCAAAAAATACTACGGTTGTTTCACAAAAAATTATTCATCAAAAACCAAAAACGCGTAAAAATATAACTTTTTTAATTATTATTTTGAGTAATTTTGGGGTTAATGCGCAACCGGAAGATATTAACTGACCAAAACAAAATCAATTTAAGGCTATATTAGTAAACGTTACAAACTATTGCATTACGAAAACATCTAATTCAAAAAATTAAACAAAAAATCGAAAAATTGATGTTTTTTCATATTTTGCCAAAGTTTAGGCCCTAGGCACGACCGGAAGATATTAATAGATTTCAATAATTTTTTTCCTCCTTTTTATCCCACTTTTTGTCTTCATAATTGTAAATTTTTTCGCGCGAAAAAATTATGAAAACATTTCATTCAAAATTTTTTCAAAAAAAATCGCAAAAATGAAGTTTTTTTCATATTTTGTCAAATTTTAGGCCCTATGCGCGATCGGAAGATATCAATGGATTTCGATAATTTTTTTTCCTTCGTTTTGTCTTTACAATTAGCTATTTTTCCGCACTATTACATTTCGAAAACATCCAATTCAAAAATTTAAAAAAAAAATCGCGAAAATGAAGTTTTTTCAATTTTTGTCAAACTTTAGGCCTTATGCGCGATCGGAAGATATCAACCGATTTCGATAATTTTTTTTTCCTTCTTTTTGTCTTCATAATTCGCAACTTTTCCGTGCTATTACAAATTCGAAATAAAAAAAAGTGTTTTTTCGGCCCACCCTAATGAGGGCTGTTATTTTTAACCCCTGTCGCAACAAGGAAGATAGTTATATATTTGACGTGTCTGTGCATCTATGTATCTGTTGATCTGTGTATCTGTCGATCTGTCTGTGGCACTCTAGCGCCTAAACGGATGGGCAGATTTTGAAAAAAAAATTGTTTGAAAGGTGAAGTGATCGAGAGTGTTTTTTGCAACGTCGCGACTTCGGATGACATTAAGTAACAATTAATTAATTAATTAAGTAACAATTAATTTAAGAAATTAAATAAGAACATTAGTTGTTAAATAAACTTTTTAAAATCATTACTTCCGTTAATTAAACAAACTAATTGGTGTTTTGAAAATCATTTTTCTTATTGTGAGCCATTTGTAGACAGCCCCTAAAAGAAACTGCATAAAGGCTGTTTCAATATTTATTTATTCCCTCAATGGCGGGTCACATTTTAAGTATTGTTTTTCGGCTCAACTTTGTAGTGTTAATTTTACATACATCATTTATGACTTTTAAATCATTACTTCCATTAATTACATCATTTATGACTTTTTTAAATCGTTACTTCCGTTAATTACATACATCATTTATAACGTTTTAACTTTACTTTACATACATCATATACACTGAAGTGACAAAAGTCATGGGATACCTCTTAATATCGTGTCAGCCCTCCTTTTGCCCGGCGAAGTGCAACAACTCGACGTGGCATGGACTCAACAAGTCGTTGTAAGTCTTCTGCAGGAATATTGAGCCATGCTGTCTCGATAGACGTCCATAATTGTGAAAGCGTTGATGGGGCAGGATTTTGGGCACGAACAGACCTCTCGATGGTGTCCCATAAATGCTCAATGGGATTCATGTCGGGCGATCTAGGTGGCCAAATCATTCGTTGGAATTGTCCAGAATTTTCTTCAAACCAATTGCGAACAGTTGTGGCCCGGTGACATGGCGCATTGTCATCCATAAAAATCCCATCGTTGTTTGGGTACATGAAGTCCATGAATGGCTGCAAGTGATCTCCAAGTAGCTGCACATAAGCATTTCCAGTCAATGTTCGGTCCAGTCGCACTAGAGGACCAAGTCCATGCCATGAAAAAACAGCCCACACCATTACGGAGCCACCACCAGCTTGAACAGTGCCTTGCTGACAGTTTGGGTCCATGGCTTCGTGGGGTCTGCGCCACACTCGAACCCTACCATCGGCTCTTACCAGCTGAAATCGTGACTCATCGGACCAGGCCACGGTTTTCCATTCATCTAGGGACCAACCGATATGCTCACGTGCCCACGAGAGTCGCTGCAAGCGATGTCGTTCTGTCAGTAAAGGCACTCGAGTCGGTCTTCTGCTGGAATAGCCCAAGAAATCCAAATTTCTCAACACAGTTCTAGCAGACACGTCCATTGTACGTCCCACATTGATTTCTACGGTGATTTGACGCAGTGTTGCTTGTCTGTTAGAATTTACGACTCTTTGCAGACGTCGCCGGTCTCGATCTTTAAGTGCAGGCGGTCGACCACTGCGCTGTCCATGGTAGGATGTTATGCCTGAAATTTCATACTCTCGGCACACTCTTGACACAGTGGATCTGGGAATGTTGAATTCTCTAACGATTTCCGAAATGGCATGACCCATGCGTCTAGCTCCAACTAACATTCCGCGTTCAAAGTCTGTTAATTCACGTCGTGCGGTCATCATCACGTTAAAACCTCGTCACATGAATAACTTGAACAGAAATGAAAGCTCTGTAAAAGCACTGCGTATTTATACCTGTTCTATGCGATGCTACTGCCATCTGAAAATTTGCATATTGCTATCCCATGACTTTTGTCACTTCAGTGTATAACTTTTTAATAAAATGATCACTTCCGTTAATTACATCTTTTATAACTTTTAAAAGCATTACTTCCGTTAATTAAACAAACTGATTAGCGGTTTGAAAATTATTTTTCGTATTGTGAGTCATTTGTAGACAGCCCCTGAAAGAAACTGCATAAAAGCTGCTTCAATATTTATTTATTCCCTCAATGGCGGGTCAGATTTTAAGTATTGGAGTTTTTCGATTCAACTTTGTAGTGTTACTTTACATACATCATTTATCATTTCTCCCCCATCAACGTTTTGTTTAGTTCTTTACACTCGGCAGTCAACAATTTATGTATGGAAGCGCAGAAGTATAATAGGGAGATGCGAGTTTTACGAATTTCAAATTTTACTTATGTATGAAAATGTATTTGCATATATGTGCGCTTATGCATATATGTGTGTATATTTTGAAGACTTTAAAGTGGGATGAAAAAAGCAGATTATTGGCTTTAGCTGAGAAATGTCCTAATGCGATTTCGCATGAAGCATTTTTCTAGAAAAAGGAATCCATTCAATTTTGAAAATGCAAAGTGTTTCGTTTTTACAATTTTTGTCTGATTATTTGTAATATATTCTTTTTTTTTTCTAAAATCGTTATTTAAAACTCTCAGATTAATGTGTAAAAAAACTGCAATTTCAGCATAACGCTTGAATGGGACTATGACGCTCCTCTGAAGGCATATTTAAGTCCATTAGATTTTCAACTTAAGTTTATTAGTAAAATCAACTTTTTCCGGTCACTAACGGATTTACAATCGCAATTGAAGGGCTTGGGAGTTGAAGGGGTTAAGTGATAAAACAGAAATTGCGAGCAATTAAAGTTCAAAGTTTTATTGTTGTAGTTGTTGCAACTTTTTTGGTTTCTGGTTTTATTGTTAGTGTGCGAATGAAATTGGTCAATTGACATCTACTGTTTGATGTACCAAGTTTTATTTACTTACCTGTATCCATTGCTTACCGAGTACAGAGTATTATTTTTTAAAATGCAACTTAGCCCCTTCATCCTCCAAGCCCTTCACTCAAAAGTGACTTTCACGATCATGGGGTGTGATTATTTGTAAAGAATCCACCGAAATGTGGTTTTAATCCTCCGAAAAGGGTTAAAAATCCACGTAAAAATGTTTTTTATAGTTATGATACCCAAAAAGGCTCACAAAAATGAATTGCGACGGGCCTCCAATATTTTTAATCCACTGCTAATTCTAGCTTATTTTGTATGGAGGAACAAAAATTCAATAAAAATGAAAATTTTGAGCTAAAATTGAATGAATTTGATCCGAAAATAAAAATTGAGTGATAAAGGCCACCAGAGCAAAGAATTAAAACTTTGAAAAGTAGGGGAATGTGGGGTAAAGTGAAATAGTTAAGTTTATTTACCTGCTTCAAAAGGAAAAAGTGGAAAATTTGTTCTAAAAATTATTGTACAGAAAGAAGGAATAATGTATTTTGCAATACAACTTTCGTTGAGATATTATTTTTTTATATTTTTGTACTTTCAAAAAAATGTGGAAAATTCTCACCTCAAAAAATCATGGGGCAAAGTGAAAAACAAAATATTTTTATTATGAAAAATTTTCTATTCGACGATTAACAGTAATTTTCATAAATAAATACGAAAAAAAAATTATTAATAAAAAATGAACGAATAAGTAAATAAATGAATTAAAGAGTTAATACGGTGAAAAAAAATTAACGAGTGAATAAAAGCGAGAATAAATAAGAAAATGAGTTAATTATTCACTTATTTACTCTTTCAATAAGTACAAGCATTTAAATAAATTAATAAAGGAAAAAATACGTACGCGATTTTCTAAAAGAATGAATAAGTAAACGAAATGAGCTCTTTCACTTTGCCCTGCATGCAATTGACAAATTACACTGAACATTTAAAATCAAAAATGCCTAATATAAACGAAATAAGGACTACACTGGACATCAGTAAATCTCAATTGATAGTTTGAATGATAATTACAAAAAAGTTATCACTTTATAATAATATTTTTTGAAAAACCACTAATATTACAATAAAGGTACACAATTTAAAAAATGGCTGGTATAATTTTTTTCATTGATCCTTGGAGCAAGTTCTTTTTTGACAAGAATAAACTATGTGTCTAGGAACCTGGTAAAAAATTGCTATATAGCTGGCGCTGCAAAATATGAAAATATTATACCATTTCACTCTTCCCCGCTATTTCACTTTGCCCCAGATTCCCCTCCTGGATGGTCATTAATGTTTTTTTCTTTCAACTGAAAAAGAGTTATTAAAGACGCAATACGAGTTTAATCCATGAAAAATAGAAAATAAATCATTAAAATAGAATAATAGTTAATAAACCATAAATACATAAATAAATGTGTACATTTTTATTAAAACTCTTCCACAGTCAAAAAATTGGAAAAGCGGGGGGCAGTAACCGTCAATTCTAGATAGATAAAAGGAGCAAGAACCTTTTTCCAAAAGTCCTTTTTCCTACTTTCAACTTCGGAAAATGTGGCTACTGAAAGTGGTAGCAGAAATTCTGCTAGTCGATGAATGGAGGTAATTAACACTGAGAAGGAGAGAGAGAGAGAGGACACTTTCATCTCTTTCGGAAAGTGGTCGCTTAATATAGGTGGTCTCCGGATGAGATTTTAATGCATTTTGGACTAATAATTATGAAATAAAGAATAATTTGCTTCATATGTTTGGATTTTGAATGAGGTTAATGGATGAACCAACAAATTGGGATTGGATTGTGTTTGAATTGCGAAACGCACAAAGTGAAGGAATTTTAGCGGTGAGTTTCGTTTTATTCAATGCCACTACTTCGCTGAAGTTTATAAGAAATTAGCTTTGTAAATAGCAAAATTTTAAGCAGAGAAAAGTCACAAAGGGGGTGTTACGGACGTAACAATCAAATTTTAAACACAAATTTGGTTAGAAAATATCTACATTTTTTTAAGTCTCATATTCTTTGATGTTATTTATGCAATCCTAAATTTTGATGTGGATTTCTTGACTACACAAAAAATAAGGCCTTTGTAAGTAACAGTTTCCTGTAAAAATAAACAAAGCAGGACACAAAGTTTTGAAACGGAAAAATTTTTTGGCTCAAAAGTTACTCATTCTAGAGAATGACCCTTGCACACATGCATAATCATTAAAAAATAAAGAATGAAATTTTGTAAATATTTGCTAATAAATCTCAAAGTACATCCTGAACTGCAACAAGAGTTTTATTAATTTTATTTTCAAAATAGATTTTTTACTAAGCTTTCCTCTTTCTGAGAACATATAGGGGAGAGTGGTAATGAATGGGCCACTTTTTGGTTTTGAATTTTTGTAATTTTTTCTAACACTTTGTTTTAACTCTAAATTGGTGTTTTAGTTACTTTACTTATCTGGCTATCTAAAAAAGTCATAAAAGTTAGATTAGCACCTGTCTATAATGAATTATAGTAGAAAATAAAAATTTTGAAATTTGGCCCATTCAACCCCACCTATGGGGTTGAATGGGCCATCGAAGGTAATGAATGGGCCACTAAATGAATTCAATGAAAACATGTGGATTTAATCTTTTATTTACTGAATATGACAAAATAAATGTGGCACTTGACATGATGATACAAAATCATACTGATTTAAAATTATATAAACATCAAAACTGATGCAATTAAAATAAAACTGATTCATACCAATTGTAGCAGAAAAATGACTAAATAATGAGAATGTAAGAAATAAATAACATCAAATATATATATAAAAAAATAACAGATAATACACACTATGATTTAACAAAATTTATATATTTCAAAAATAATATTAAAAACCACTTTCAAAAACTTCATCTTCATTTTCAAACTTGTCAAAATTCAAAATTTTTTAAAAAAATTTACTAGACATCGGGAATAAGAAATATCTAACTTAAGTTACCAAGAAAGAAAATGAAATTGTACTGTGAGGGATATAATATGAAGGAGAGAGGGGGCTTTTTCAAGCCACGCACTGCGACCAGAGGTCTATTGTACTATAGGAATATAATATAGATCTGCAAATTATATTTAGAAGTTACTACAAACCTATTTTGACGACAGTAATCTTAATCTATCTATGACAGTTAGTTGTGTTTCATATTAATGCGAAAATCCAAAGAAAAGGAAGAAAAACAATATTTAGGTGGCCCATTCATTACCATGACATAGTGGCCCATTCAGCCCCACCTATACTTTTGGAATACATTTCGGTTTTTTGAGTACATTAAATTTAAATAACATCAAAATACATCTTAAAATTAGTTTATAGATATGGAAAGACTAACTTATACATATGTATGCAGTGAAATACTTGGTACATTTTAGCTAGGAAATGTTTTACTAAAAAGGGAAAAACTTACTTTTCAGTCAGATTCTTGACCATGCCACTCTAGTTTGAAAACGGCTCAGCGCAAACGAATGAAAATTGGATGAGTTTAGTAGAACAAATAGCTACATGTATTGATGGCATCAAAAAAAAATTCATGCAAATACTTTTTCATGTTTTGCTAGTGGCCCATTCATCACCATGGCCCATTCATTACCACTCTCCCCTATGTAACGAAAGCCTTAAAAGAATTTTTTCTTCTTTAAAATTTATTTTCGAGTATTTCTATTGTTAAATGTCGGTAGTTTTTCAGCAATGACCAATATTCTCAATGAAATGCATCTGCTTCCAACAATTTTGTATTTGCTCAATATGTTTAATTTTTATTCTGCTCTAAGTCATTTAATTCAGAAGAAAAGTACTATAAGAAATAAAAATCTTGAATAACACAAAAGTGAATCATATTATATTATAGCGAAAAAATTGCTCTAAAAACTTGAATTTTAGAGTAAACTCATATAAACATTAGCACTTTGAAGTATTTTTAACAAGATAATTTGTTGTTTAAATTAAAAAAATAAAAAATATATAAAATAAAATAACGGAGAACAAATAGTGAAAGCCGGAAAAGTATCTCCCTGAAGATAACATTTTCGATACTGTTTTCCTCCTGTTTTTTTTTTTTTTTTTTTTTTTTTTGCAATACCCACGCACGACACTTTATTTCTTAAAATCATTCTTTATAAATGATATTAATCCTAAACTGCTCTTTTATTGTAACTTATAATTTATAAGTATTTGAATAATTTAGCTGAAAAAATGTACTATTTTGTTTTAACCCTCATTCTAAAATGAAATTTAACAGTGAATGCTCTTAAATCAAATGTACTTAATCATAAGCAAAAGAATGAAAGACTTTGTATAACAAAATGTGGTAAATTTTGTCCTGAAACATTTATAAACATGATAGATTCTATTTTCGATCGTAGTTGAGGAAGTTACTATTTAAACGAAAACCACCGATAAATGATCAGTAGAGACTAGTACAGTTAAAACTTTATTTTAAATGAAGTTGTACAACACTAATTTGTTTTTAATGGAATGCACTCTTAAATATTTTTTTTCGCAAAATGTGCGCCCTAAGGTGTAAATAAGTTATTTCTTTCCTCAAAAGTTTCCGACCATTTACAGTTCAATTTGAGCAAGTTGAGTTTGAATTCAGAAACAAAATCCGCAATGTTAAAAAATAATTAAGGTATATGGGCGATTTTCTGTAAACTCGTCATTTTTCACACGAAATCTGTCCGGGCACGTTTTTTTGAAATGTTCGTATAATTATAATACTATTGCTCAGAAAATAAATCTGTTACTTTGGTTTAAAAGAAGGCCAATTGAAGTTTTTGTTTTTCTGATAAATCATGATAGGGGGTAAGTCCCCCGCCTAGTATAACTAGGCAGGGGACTGTGCCAGGTAACTGTGTTTTTGTACTTTGTTGCGTAATATCTGCAAAACTATAGGACTATAATTAGTTACGAGTCTACGTATTAATTTAGGCGCAAATCGTGGACATAATAACTAATATGTTTTATAATTAAATTAATTGACATTAATAAAATCAGTTCCCAGAGGACAGTTTTTGCAACGACCCTGATGCATACTTTCATCACAAATGTGGCTCTCAAACTAAGCAAAGTAGCGTTTCAACACCGTTCTCGGTGATTTCGGTAAATTCACACTGATTACGTTAAACTTCATACCAAAAAGAATTTGCAAAAGTTATAGAGTTTTCGTATTACAGCTTTGAATTTGTTGCAGGGGACTGTTTGAAAAAACTCCGGACAGAATTTACGTGACAATTTTAAGTTTTAGAAATACGTAATTATACCTTATTTCATAAGAAAACTATAGCTTCATTATTCTATTTTTAGATATTAATTACCAAATTTATGTAGTGTTAATAGGTTTTTTGAAATACTATCTTAAACAGTTAGACAATGGGATTGGGACAGCCAGGGGACTGTGTTTTTGAAGCTTAGATAATTTCTAGAAAAAAAAATTAAATTGTTATCACTCCAAATACAATTGGGCCACAAAGTATTAATGCTTTACTTGTATTAAGAGCGATAATAACTTTATTACACTTTATTAGTTTTAAAATAATCGGTCCGGACAACCAATTACCAGTTTACAGAGAATCGCCCACATATTTGACTGCAACTACACTTACAGTTGAATTTAGAAGAACTGACATGTCTATTAAAAGGTTGTCCTATGTCTTTCCTGAATACTCCGTAGCTTTTTCGCGATTTATTTCATTCAAGGCGAAAGTTTGAACTGAAACTTCACAGTTTGAACTCTTACGACAACCTTTGCAGCCATTGTTAAATTTAAAATTCAAATATTACAAACTAGTATGCAATAGTTTGTAATTCTTGTCCTATGAATATTGACATAGTGGAAAATGTAAGACTTTTAGTTGGGAAAACTAGCTTGCTTGAAGACAAGGAATTATTCCCTCATGTGTGATCTTTAAATTAAAGTTGGCTATAGTTAGAGTTGGCAAGTTATTTTAATAAAAGACAAAAGGTTTGAGTTAACTCATAAAACATCGATACCGGGCAATGAAATTTAACTTTAAAAATTAAAAATTTATATAAAAATCTGAGTTTTTCAATACTTACTACTATGGAATACAGTGGAATACCTGAAAATATGGAATTCCTGCATGAGATCAGAAAAAATCAAAGATTATGTGATGAGTATCGTATATTTCCTGCTAAACATATATTAATGTATGTGGGATTAACTGCAACTCCACTAAGAATTTATTTAATTTAAATATATCTATTTTAAGCTGCTATCAACATACAAAGAAGTTTCAATTACAAAAAATCCTTTTATCTAAAAAGAAAAAGAAAGCACTGCTAGGAATACCAGAAACTAATGTCGTTTTATACAATCAAATAAATTTTTAACAAGTTATTTTCAATCAATAATGTAAATTCACTCCTTGTTAACAACTTATTGCCATCTAATATCCAAATTTTAATTCCGGAATTTGAAAAATGGCACAGTTTTATCAACCATTTCATTTTTTTCATAGCGATCGCAGTAAAAGGAAATTACATGACGTAATGTTAATATAACGGGGTGGCAACTCTTCGCAATCCACTATTATTTTATTTTTAAGGCTCTGCTTTGAGCTGTCTGAGTATCTTGAATAATCATGTTTCAGGACCACGCTTTTTGTGTCGATAACAGCTGTAAAAACTCTCAAGACATTGCATCCTTTGCTTTCCCTTTATTTTGGTCATCGTGTCACAAAAAAAAAAAAAATCTGTTCGAGTTTTATTTCAGGACTCGAAAGTGGCCTAAAATTGCTCTTCCTGCACAAAATAACTATCGGATCTTTTCGATTTTGGTCATTGGAAAGCTCGCAAAAAATATCCTTTTAGGGAATTTCCTTCCGATGGTTTCGAAAACTCCTAAGCGCTAACTTCACCCAGAAAAAAGATATGAGCATTTTTAAATTTAGAAATACCCATTTTAAATTGGATTTATTAATATCGCGTCTGCACACGAGCTTGAAAGAAATTAAATACCATGAAACAAATTATTGATGAGAAAAAGTTGCAATTTTTTTTTTTTTTTTTTTGATCATAAACAAATAAAATTCATGCTTATGCTTTTATTCTTTTCCTGTAGCGGGGGAGCATTTATAAACACTCGTCACTTGACAAAACTTTTACTATCAATATAGATCGGGCAGAGCCGGGCCACGCAGCTAGTTAAAATAAAACTTTTTCAAAAAATTAAAGGTTTAAAAAAACGACTTTACTTTCCGGTCCCCCTAGTAGTTTTGCTAATAACGTGTTTTACAAAGGCATATTTATGAACGCATTGACATATAATGAAGCAAGAAACTACAGATAGAACATCGTTTAACAATGAAAGAGAAATTATTTTGTTACGTACTGATTTCCAAAATAACTTTATTAAACCATGAAATGATAGTTCATCAAACTTTGAAACAAAAAGATATGTAATAATAGGGTAAATAACTAGCTATGGGCACCCAACTAGTAATGGGCAGGCTTTTCTTGTATTATTAGTACCACGTTTATAATCAATAGTCAAAGAACACCATCAATGGATGCTCTAATGAAGTTTTTACAGCTACAAAAGCGTAATTTTTCTACTACCGTGAGAATTAGGTTTTTTTTTTTTTTGAAATAGAACTGCAACTTGTCAGTTCAACCACAATCTAAACTTCTAAAAAAAAAACTCCTAACCATACTCATAACAAGTCATTACCCTGCATTTACATTTGCGAACTACATTCTCAATTTAGTGTTGCACTCGTAATAAAGTTTCGTTCTAAAAGTTCAGCTATTAAGTATGGGATTTCAGTCCATTAATTCTCTATCTAATTAAAACACTGGGGTTTTGTAAGCTACAAAAAACATACAAATCTGAAGTTGTTAGAAATCATGTCTCTCTCGCGATTAAATTTCTAATCAAGTAGATAAATCTTTACTGCCACATGGGTAGAGCAAAAGATTTTATGTGGAGAAACTTTTCAAATTCGTTTCTACCAAGAAAGCTTCAAAGTTCATTTTATGACTCTCAGAATTCGTCCCTGAAGCACTAGAGGACGTAATTGAAATGCATAGGGCCTCGTGAGCAACAAATATACAATTACTTCAACTTATAAATCTTAAAGTTTTGTTATCAAGCTATAATCTCCTTAGTTATTTGTATTTTATTCTTTGCAAAAGGGCTTATATAATGCAAATACACTTGGACAAAAGTATTAAAAGTTTGAGAAGTCTGTTTTTCTTTCATGCAAAAGATCCTTTTTTTTCAATTCAGCTGATAAGTTTTGCATCAAAATATTATACAGTGAACTCTCACTTATACGCCTTTTTCACTTATACGACGATTTTGAATGGTCCCAGCACATTCCATAGCAAAATAATGATAGTATCGTTCGTTTATACGTCACTCTAAAGAGAAATATTTCACTTATGCGCCGAATTTTCCCTGAAATGTATGAAATTTTTTTTATTTCCTTTAAAAACTAAGCATTTTTTTTTTTTACTTTCCTCTTTAATCTTTCGCCTTTATTGCTCACGGAAGGCATTTTTTCCGCATGAACTAGAGTTCGGTAGGGACAATTATCTATCATGCATCGCTTTAAAGGGAACAGTTTGTAATTTGGTATGATACCACTTTTGTTTTCTCTTTATCATTATAGTTACGCTACAGTAATTGCCAAACTGTATTAATGTCCCTTGTCTATAGAAACATCCTTATTCACTCTCTCATTAGAACCTATGTTGAGTTTTAGTCCTTTAAATAGGCTTGTTCACTTATATGTCTGTCTCACTTATCCGCCTTTTTCTATTGGTCTCTAAGGCAGGCGCATAAGTGAGAGTTCACTGTATTGATATGAAGACAACATATGATTGAGTTATCAAGCAAAAGTAATTATTCAGACCCATGAAAATACAATATGAAAAATGTAAAGTTATCAGAAACTGAAATCCATTTGGCTCCCCTCAAATAAAATAAAATAAAAATACAATTTCAAGTTTAAGTTGAAAAAATACAACAACCGCTCTTTTAAGCACGGTATCCACAAAGCTTTGCAACACTTCTTTATTTGTTTCATAAAAGGTCTTTCTATCAAATTCCAGGAGTGAGGCTAATACAACGGAATGAATAATAAAAAACATAAGTGTAATATTCTTCAAAATAGTCATCCCGGCATTTAACCGCTTTTATTCACAGTGGTGCTAATTCTGGAAACAAGTTTCGTGATTCTCTGAAATTACGCTTCGAAGTTGAGCGGGTACGCGTTTCTTTATGTTCTCTATGGGCCTGGCCCCTTCCATTTCCTTTAAATTTAAAGTACCCGGATTTTCGATTTCTGCCTTGGGTTTCGGTCGGTTTTCTGCTGATGTGGAGCCAGGTCCTAAGTCCTGAAATCGATTCCTTTTCTGAGTTCTTAAACATTTTCATTAATTAACTACACGTACAGTCCTGGAATTTAGACACACCCCAAAACTTAAGACTGCTCAGAAAAGGCACCGATTTCAGGACGTAGAGCACATAGAGAAAAACATAACCGCTCAACTTTGAATAATATCTTCAGAGGATTACGAAGCGTGTTTCCACATTTTGTAATAAAACACACTGGCATATTGGACAAAAATCCGCCAAACTCGCGCGTTTTGAGATAGGACCTTTTATTTAAGCTCAAAATGCGGACAACTTCTACTATTTGGTACTTTTGTCCCAATTTTGAATTCCGTAACCCCCTAAATCCGGCACAGCTCAGAATGGACCTAAGTCACGATTTTGAAAACGATAGTGTGACCATATTTTTCCCTCATTTGTGGATCATTGCAGGGTGAAAATAGAGTAAGCTGATGAAAAATGCAACTTATGGTCGCTACTAGGCAATTATAAATATTTTTCCCCTCCGCGTTAGGCAAAAAAAAAAAACATTTTTTCCCTTGAATTTCCATAAAAAAATAGGTTTTAACGCTCTTCACACATCTCCCGAGCAAAGAACGAATATATTTTCCATACAAACCACAACTCTTCATTCATTTTCCAAAGCTCAACACGAAAATCTCCACTACAGCCCAAAACATCTGTCAAAATGTGAATTTCCTCTCCAATGTTATTATTTTCGAGAGAACCGGTTATAAACAGTCTTTTGGCTGAATAGGATGAGTTTAATTGAAATATTTTACGTGTTAAATAAAAATCATCTGCTTTCATTTTTTCAGTTTTTAAGGAATTATGTTCAGTAAATTATTAAACTATCGTGTAATTAGTGCTTTTTAGAGCTAAAACAGGCTATTTTTTACTAAGGAAAATTGTGTACCACAGATGAATTTACAGTTTTTACCATACGCATTTATTTCTGTACCTTAGAACCAGAACGACAGAAGTCCAAAAATGGTGCTTTTCACTTATTTGCTGTGTCGTATGTAGAATCTTATTTCGCACCGACCCATGAAAACGTCATTTTATAAAAGAAATTCCTTCAAAATAATTAAGCAGCGTTAAAAGAGCGCGAGTTCTACCCTTGGCATGCATCCGACAATCGTTTTCGCCCTCTACTGAAAAGTGACAAAAATGGACTTACGTTAGTCTAGTTTGTAGGTAGATATTTATTCTTTGAAATTTTTTGGCTCAAACTTTGTACGCCATAGATAGAAACATCACGGCTCGAGAAATAGGAGACGAAAGCTTAGTCCGTGAATTTGGTGGGAGCAATCGGGAGATCTGGTGCTGAAATTCGGATTTTGAGTAATTTGTTTGGTTCTGTAGAAGTTTTTTGACATGTTGAGAGTGAAAGTATGAATGAAAAGTAGTAGTTTACATCGAAAGTAAATCTGTTCTTGCTTGGGAGATGTTTGAAGACCGTTAATTCTATGGAAATTCCCAGAAAATCATGTTTTCCATGCATAGCACGGAGGAAAGTAGCATTTCTAATTGCACAGCAGCGACCAAAAGATATGTTTTATCACCAGATTCCTAGATTTTCACTCTGTATTGATTCATATATCAGGGGGAAATATGGTCACACTTTTTCGTTTTCGAAATCGTGACTTGGATCCATTCTGAACTCTGACGGATTAAGGAGTTACGAAATTCGAAATTGTAGCACCAGTAGATGAATTTTGCCACATTTTGAGCCAAAGTAGAGAAGATGCTGTCTCAAAACGCGCGAGTTTGTTAGAATTTCGCCCAATATGCCACTCTGAGCTCCCATAAATAAAAATGTGTGAATGCCGAAGATAACCATTTTGAGAACTGAAGGGCTTGGGGAGGAAGGAGCTATGTTACATTTTTTGAAAATCTACTCTGGACAATGTAAGCAATGAATACAGGTAAGCAAATAGAACTTGGTGCATCAAAAAGTAGATGTCATTCGACCAACTTCATACGTTCACTTAACAACAAAACCAGAAAGCAAAAAAAAAAAAAAACGACAACAACTGCAACAACAAAACTTTGAACTTTAATTACTCGCAATTTCGGTTTTGTCACATAACCCTTGATCTTCCAAGACCATCAACTCTTATACGTATGCAATACACCAACTCGTTTAATCCATCCATGGACTGCAGTTTCGTGCTTTTTCGCACTCTTCAGCATGGAATAGGAATTAAACCAGCAGGAGGCAGAATTCCTCTTATAGAGTAAAGAGACAAAACAACAAAAACTGGTAGCTAATGTAAAATTATGATACCAGCGAGCTACCGCACTTGGTTTTATATTACACGTATGTTTATTCTTTGTTATTTATTCTGTTGCATTAGCCTCAGTCCATGAATTAAATAGATACATCTTGTATATTTCCTTAAACCTCTCTTCTGCAATTATACTTAAAAAAATGAATTTTATTTCAAAAATACCAGTTTTTGTGATCTATCTTTTAAAAATGATTTCTTAAACTGGCAATACTTCTGGCCAGTAGTGTATTTCAATTGAGTTTAATTCAACCCAAATGCAGGATTTCTAGTGAAATGTTTATTCACATTTCACCATATTAATATGCACCACAGTCCAATATTTTTCGTGCTCAGTTCGTTTTTAGCTCTACGCAACCACTAAATGGCTCTTTCCAATGCCACTGGGGCAGCTGTAAACAACTCAACCCTGTTCAGTCTGTGTGACCCGTTTCGTAGTCAACTAACTGTTCTCGGTGCTGCCGAATGCGTCTTTGAGGCAATCTCACCTTAACAACTTGTGTATTAAAGCCAGTTCTAATGCCTCGTTAATTTTACAACCACTTCTCTTAAGTGCTACCTGCTTCTAATTGAAACGTCTGCTGTACGAATCCTCATTGGTCACTGGTGCCTAAATAGGATAATCATTTACATTGTGCGTCAAAATATACTTTCACGTTGATTTAAACAACTATAATAAGCCTGCAGATGGTTCTAAAAATAGTGAAGAGATGTCCAAATCCGTACCGTACAGAATAAATTTAAATGTTTTTTTTTTCTAACACATGCGAGTAAAATGAATAACGTCTTTCCCTGAAACTTTAATCCAAAATTTCTATTTTCAACTGCCCCACTCATATTTTAAAAGTATTAGTCTGCATCTTTTGCCATTAAACCAAACAAAACAACTGATGTAGAGTTATCCAAAATTAGGAAATAATAATCAATAAAACCATTGACAATAAATTATTAAACTGGTTCAAAGTTTTCTTACTACTTAAGTTCATTTTGGCCCATGACAGAAATGCGATGCAAACTATTTTTTTTTAAATAAAAGTAGCACATTTTCGACCCAGAAAAACATTGTAGTTAAATGCTTAAACACGCTCCGCTTTTATTTAATAGCATTTTAACGTTTCTGTACAATTGTTATGCACAGTGTTGCCGACTATTTTGTTAGAGAAGAAGTGGAAAACTGATACCATAACCTGGTAATAAAAGAGAAACACTGACTTTTGTCAGTTTTCTCTTGAAATCAATCGTTTATAAAAGATAATAGGTGGTGCAGAGTCAACCCACACGATTCAGAGTTACACTAATGACTAAGGTAGGCTTTAGGGTGCCACGAGGGGAGAGGGGGGTAAGTGACTCTAACTATGCCATTGAAATTTTTAGAGGGGCTAATTTGAGCGACGTTTGAGACGTGGTATAGTCCCTTTTTCAGTCTGCAACAGGGTGTCCTGCCTGTGCCACCTCCCGGGATGTCCACCGACTCCTGTTGCTTCTGACCAGGCAGAATGTGGTAGCGCCCATATCCTGCATGGTGGCCAAGAATCGCAATAATAAACACACACCTATACCCCCCCTCCCCACACACATGGCAACACAAACCCCTGTCTCAATTCGTCATTGCGAAAAACATAACTCAAATTCAAGACGGAAAATTCAAATTATTTTTCTTTCTATTTAAATAGCTGTATAATTCAACTAGAATGTTCTTACTGTTTTTTGCCAAATGCTGAATTTTACAAAGATGCTATGAAATGTTTCCTTAAGTGTTCATCTATTACTTACTCAACCCTTATATAACGGTTCATTCCTTTTTTATTCACGTCCAAATGAAATTTAAAATCCTTATTTTATGCTCTGAGCTCATTTTACATTTTTTTTAGGTTTAGTGTGTGGATTTTATCGCCTATTCTAGTACAACATAATTAAATTGTTTTCCCATTAATATTCCGCCATCGCACAAGACCCATGTAATAAACTACTCTAGTTCACTTGAAAGCTATGCAGCATGTTAACGCCTGCAAACCCAGTATTAATTTATACTTGCATTAATTTAGATCTATTACAGTTCTCTCTAATCAATGCGTCATGTATCTGGCATTAACGAGTTGACTGAGAATTTAGAGACTTGTCTCGCCTTGCTACGAATCATAACACGAAAACACATTATGCATTGCTATCAATGTACAACAAGTTTCTGCTTCATTATTCAAGCAAAATTGGAATTATGGTGCAATGGTTATCCTGAAACTTCAATTCTCGAGCTTATCCCGTTTACATATAATCTAGTTATTTGCATTTATTAACATGTGTATTAATATGTAGAAGCTAATTTTTCTTTATTCACGCAAAATGGAGTAAATAAAGACTCCGTTTTTCAGGTTTTCCTCAGATATTCCTTTCTCTACGCCGCCCACCTCTTAGCTTAAAGACTTAGGTTTATTTTCTCCGATATATACTGTAGTACCTCCCTTAAGGTACATGTCTATTTAAGGGATATTCTTTGGTCCCAGTCCCTTGGAATAGGGACCTCCATGCATTTGCCTTTCAATAAGAGAGAATCACAGAGAAAAATTACAAAAAATGTTTAAATAAATGAAAAACATTGGTTTTACTGGAATTCAAGTTTTTTTTTTAATTAATTAATTTATTAATTTACTTATTTTTATTTATATATTTATTTATTTATATTTATTTAGTCTTAAAACTGACAATAAAAAGATTGACATTAATATTTACAGAGAAGCAAGTATACATTCTGAAATTATTGCTGCTATTTACATACATGATTTTGAGCAATTTATTCATGGCAGCTGAGTACCAACAGATAGATAACAACCCCTGACAAGCCTTTGATCGAAAACTTGAAATGTAAACACTAATTGTAATTTCCATTGCCCTGATCTATTCTCGAATAGTAATTAACCTACACGTTTCGTGAAAATCATTATTTATCCCATTAAGAAAACGTTCAGAAAAGTAAGCGATCAAAGTCTCGTTATGGCCTTTGAAAGATACAAATTTACCTAAAAAAAGAAATCAAAAACTTGTGCTTCTTACAAGTTATATAAATCTAATATTATTTAAAAAGAATCTGATATACGAGATTTCCTTATGTGCCTAGTACAAAACTTATTTTTGTAGATGAATTCCCCTCCATGTTTTCTGGGATTTTATTCGATAACAGTGATAAGTGTTGTGTGCTTTTCTACACCTTACTATATTGAACTTCATTATTCATCAGCATATAGTTTTGAAAAATTATGTTGTACTTTTAGCATAGAATTACATTTTGCTATTCGGGCCACATTGAGACATCTCTTTGCGGACTCATGCATTGAAAAAAGGTCAGAAAATTTAGTTTTGGCACATTCTTAGACCACTTGTAAAGACAAATAATTAGTAGAGTAATGTCAGGTAGTAAAAAAAAATGTATGAATAAACTACACGACAAAAAAAAAAGAAAACTCCCCAACTCTTACTGATTCCAATGTAAACTGACTTACTCAACCAAAATATGACCACCGCCACCCCCCTCTCCAGTGCTATTTTTAGATAGAGCCAACCCTTCCCCCCCCCCCCGCCCCGCTCTTTTTTTTTTTTTTTCAATTTTCGATTTTATCAATTCCATTATTTTTATTTGGAGGAAAACGGAGCATTATGCTCGCCATTAAAATTCTTCTGATGGGCTAGAGAGGTGAAAAGCTTAAAAACATGAAAATTTGCAGCATCTTGGGAAATGCATGAAATTATCCCCCCCCCCCTCCAAGTTATTTGAAAATTCATCAAAAACAATATTTTTTCGAGGGTTTTGCTTTACAATTTTCTCACTCATTTTTTGACGTAAAACTGCAGTATCTGCCTCACTCCTATAAGCCTCATGTCCAAAAAAAAAAAAAAATTCACGCTGTAAAATGTTTAAAAAAAAATCTCGGACACTCTGCATGTTGTTGCATACGAATCGTACAGCAGATGTACAGCAAATGAAGTTCCCGTATTGCTTATATTTATTTATGTTACATTCACATAAATAACTAAGAAGAAAACACATTAAGTTTGATTATTATACGGCATTAAGTTAAATTTATATTTCTGGGGATACACCCCACCCCCATTGCTTCAAGAAATAAACAATAAAATGTAAAATAAGTGAATTTTAAATTTTAATTTAATTATTTTGAGTATGAAAAACCTTCAGTTAAATGCTTTGAATGATTTACACATTGAGCAATGCCCACAAGTAAAAACGGTATTTCTTAAAAGCCAAAGTTCCTCGATATATTTTCTAAAAATCGCTTTTTGAATAATATTGCTACTTAATTATTCAGAAAAGAACACTTTTTATCGAAGATGAGGCAAAAACGTTACTAAAAATTAAAAAAATGACTACCGAAGATGAAGCAGAAACTCTTAAGCAACTAAGAAATCGATTTTTGCTCTTAAATTGTAGCACCCCATTATGAAATTCTCTGTCGTAGCATCAAATGGTAATGATCATTATTTTCAACAAACGGATCAGGTAGCTCATGAGAAAACTAACGTACAACTGCCAATTATACATGCTAAAAGAGTTCTTTATAACATCGAAACGTGTGTATGCAATATATTTCTGATCTTGTGCTGCTCATTAATGCTTTTCTCTCAAATTGCTTCCGCGAAAGTCTGAACGTTCACTTTTTAAGCCGATAAAGTTTTCAAAACCTAGTCAACTTATTTGTGATTTAAAAATGCATGCAGTTTATGCTTGAAATAGATGAAATAGGATAGATAAGGGCGCCCCGAATTATTTTTTTTGGAGGGGGGGGATTGTCAATTTGCTGAATGAAGTTCCAATTTTACCGAATGACAGCATGCACACATGTCATAACATTTAGTGAGAAGAAACAATAGGGGCAATTCCATGGTGTCGGACGTAAAAAATGAAGAAATATTTTTTAGTTTTAGTTCCATTTATCAAATATAAACTGAATAGAAATGATTAAGTTGGTATTCAAAATACTCGCTACATCAAAATGAATAAAAAATCATGTTAGTTTTTTTCAAATGGATCTCTTAAATAGAAATTAAGAAGATTTAAAGAGTTGGTGTCGGACGTAAACGCACAAATAGTAAAATTGGAGATTCACTTAAAATTTACTGAAACTCTGCGAATTGGCTTACATTTTAATTTCAAAAACAGCTAAGATCGATAGTATACTTATGATTAAATCATATTTTACAGTTTTTTAATGATATTGTTTTGAATAAAATGAACTTGGAACTACTTTTACCTTGGTGTCGGACGTAAATTTGCGGTGTCGGACGTAAACTCTTCGAATTGGACCTAAACCGTTGTTCTTAAATGTAAATACATGTCAATGATTACAGTTTTAAATAAGAAAATTAGCTTAACTTTTATTCCTAGGTCACACATATTATTTTTTAACATTTAAAAGGGTTCAAATTTAAACTGTCCCCTTTTTCCTGTTGGGATCGGAGGACGAATACGTTTATAATGTCCCGTAATTTGTAAAATATTTTGTCCTCAGTTCTTGGCCATTTAAAATAGCCTTTAGAACGGTGCATGATTGATACTACAATATAATTTGCAATTTTTTTTTTTTTTTTGTGATACATCCAAGACAAAGCTTGGCATCATGCGTTACCACAACCCAGTCATTGATGTTTACTGTATCAAGATCTGCAGATTCTTCGATCCCGGAATTATCAGATTCTGACAGAGAAAATATTGGTACTGTTCTTAATTTGTTATCACGTGATATGTCACCAATTCCAACTTGATTGTGTCCAACTGATTTGACAAAATGAGCAGATTTGATGTTTGGAATATGGAAAACAGCTTTTCAGTGCCTGATGCAAATGCTTTGTACCTATGTGTATATCTTTTACTGGAATATACTTTATATGCATATTTGGATTTAAAAGTTATGCAACTTGAGAAAATTGCTCCACTTTTGTCACCGTCATTTTTCCTGCTTTAACGCGGCGCCAAACGATTTTTTTCACAGTGCCTCCTGTGGCATCAACCACTATGAACCAGCAAATATGAATATTAATCAGAACACGGTTAAAAAAAATATAAGCATCCACTTGTACAAATCCAACTACGAAATCCATGTGTTCTGACTCTTTGCGAAACAGAATACAGGTTGTGTTGTGATGATCTAGCCTTTAAAACTTTAGATGAATACTTAGAGTTGGGTTGCTGTTTTTTTCAAAGCCCCCAATAATGTGTATATAAACTATTTATTAATTCAAGAGTTCCCAGAAAAACTCAGATGCATTGTAATTGTCTTAATATAAATGTCTCATGAGGAGAAAAAAACTTTTAAAGTATTATTCTGAAGCAAAGTTTACTATTTAATAAGTAAATTTAAAGTATATGTATGCACAGTAAAGTCAAAATTAATTTTTTTAATTATGTTTCACTTTAACTTTGTAATTAAAGGCAAAATATGAAGAATCACAGTTGTAAACAAGTGTTATATAAGGAATGTAACAGTGTCGGACGTAAACGTAAAAATTTTTTTACGTCCGACACCTAGATTTTAATTAAAAATATTTATTTGTCACAAAATGTCAATAGGTTACATCAATGAGACCAAAGTACTTACTTTTTATACAAAGTTAGATGTATGTAGCTTTAAAATTATGGGCCCAGCATAATTCATCGTACATTTTGGTGTCGGACGTAAAACACTTAATATGCACCATGGGAATTCTATCACAAATCAAAATGAATTATATTTTCACACATTTTTACAACATCAACTGCTGTGCATTGAATATTTAAATAGTTATTCGTCTTAGTTCATAATTTTAGTATGTATATTTTGGAAAAAACAGGGCTTCTTTGAGAGTCGTCAAATATAGTTTGAAAACGCTCTGGATGTTGACCTTAGTTTGACCTCTTGTAACTTAGTTAAAACTTAAGTTATCAAAATTTAGACATGAATTTCAAAATATGCAACTCTTTACCTTTAAAATGATACCTTGTTCATTTAGAAATATTAATTTTGAAAATTTGACCATCTGGTTGACCTTATCGTGGAATTGCCCATAGGCATCTTTTGAGAAATAATTCTAAAAGCTAAAAAGAACGACTAATCTCAATGTTGCAATTTACTGTCTTCAAACTGTCGAATCGTCAGCAAAATGTGCCGAAAATGGAAATTATTGGGAGGTCATAGTGACCTCCCGTGACCTCCCATCTGGGCGCTCCTAAAATTGATGCTTGGTTTTACTGGTAGTGTTTAAGACGCTGCCTAAACAAGAGTTCCTTCATGTCAAACCATTTTAACACGTATCGTGTTTTCAAATGAAAGCAAGGTAAATGTTTAACCCTACACTGCATAGCTTTTCCAATTGGATACATGGACTATTTTTCCTTTTGACCAAGCATAGGGCAACTCAAGCATAAAAAGCAAGCATTAAATATCTTTACAGCAAATATTACCATCTATACTCAAAATTAAATCTTTAAAAATGTTTTCTTATTACATTGAAAAATGTACATAGATCTTTCAGAGAACAAAAAATCATGCAGTGTAGGGTTAAATGAGCGATCGAGGCTAGATGCATCGCTTGATTCGACGAAGCTTAAAAAAAAAAAAAAAAAGTGAATTTCTTTTCCTAATTCGTTTTATAACTTTCAGAATATGCTACAGTATATCTTCTAGAAAATTTTCCCACAACATTATCATTATATCAATGCGTATGTTTAATCACAACAATTACATATTTTTGCTGACGAATTTCAGAACATTGAAATCAATATATCTTTGCTTCTGTGTGGAATTTTACATTAGCCTCAATGCTTACTAATAAAGCATTAGTCAGTGACGTAGCTAGCACGGGTGGCTCCCGGATTGGTAATTCGTGGTATCCCTCCCCCCCCCCTTCATCACCAACTGAAAACGAAAAAGAAAACTTTTCTCGCCAATTGCACAAAAAAAAAAAAAAACTTTTTTAAACGTTTAAGAGCAAGAATCTGAGAGAGTGTCACGCCTGTGATTCATGACCTCTCAGATTTTTTCCAAAAAATTACCAAATGTTTATTATCTTATTGAAAGACCAAATCCAGAATGTTTTGCTCTAAAGTTGAGTTGTTTAGTTTTTATGGAATCCTAAAGGTGAAGGTGCGGCATCAAAAATTAAGCGGATTTTCAAGACATGGAAGTTGCTGTGAACCAAAACCCTTACCAGGAACTGTTTAACTCCAAATTTATTTTTGTATATGGAATATAGAAGGTTGAAACTTTACAAAATGAACGTTAAATTTGTGGTAAGTTGTTGCCGAAGGTCAGTGAAGGCCCTCAAAACAAGGCATTTTTGACGTTTTATAGCGTTTTTGAGGTCCGAAAAACAGCTTGTACATTTCAGTGGGCACGGCAAAAGTAGTGTCGTTTGAAAGACCAGTGTAAGCACTTTAAAATAATGTATAAATAACCGAGGAAAGTTCAACGTGCTTTTAGTTGCGTAAGGCCGAAATATGAAAAATGTCATATTTTACCGATATTCAAACGGTCATAACTTCCTTTGAGTCCTTTGAGGCGAAATGTAAAAAATTTTTTTACAAAAAATATTTTTTCCTGTGCAATTTTTGTAAAAAAAATTTTCACATTTCGCCTCAAAGGACTCAACTGTTCTGTTAAGACAAAGAATAGAGTATGACATTGGCAAAAAAAATATTTCAATATGTTGTTGGCAGAGGAAGTTATGACCGTTTGAATATCGGTAAAATATGACATTTTTCATATTTTGGATTTACGCAACTAAAAGCACGTTGAACTTTCCTCGGTTATTTATACATTAATTTAAAGTGCTTACACTGGTCTTTCAAACAACACTACTTTTGCCGTGCCAACTGAAATGTACAAGCTGTTTTTGGACCTCAAAAACGCTAAAAAACGTCAAAAATGCCTTGTTTTGAGGGCCTTCACTAACCTTACGGCAACAACTTACCACAAATTTAACATTCATTTTGTAAAATTTCAACCTTCTATATTCCATATATAAAAAGAAAATTGGAGTTAAACAGTTCCTGGTAAGAGTTTTGGCTCACAGCAATTTCCATGTCTTGAAAATATGCTTAATTTTTAATGCCGCACCTTCAACTTTAGGGGTCCATAAAAACTAAACAACTCAACTTTAGAGCAAAACTTTCTGGATTTGGTCTTTCAATAAGATAATAAACATTTGGTTATTTTTTGGAAAAAATCTGAGAGGTCATGAATCACAGACGTGAATTTCTCTCAGATTCTTGCTCTTAATGCAAAAACAAATTCAGACAATATTCATAAATAACTTATTCATGTAATAACGACATTTTAAGTTAGCTAATGTGCAAAAGACAAATATAAATTACGAGCACATTTTGTACAAATCTTGCCTTGGAGGCATGTGTTTCTTTTTGAAAACATTAAAAAATATTGAGTGAAATTGTTTTCAATTTATATATTTCAAACACGTTTGAAGATTTCTTTCGTCTGTGCAACAGTTGCAAGCATATACAAGAAGTTAGAACAGTTGTTCTAGGATTTAGTTACGTACGAAGAAAGAAATGTTAGTTATACAACGACAATATTTTCGCGCAAATAGCATCGTAAACAAGCAGTTGACTTCTTAAGTACTGTCTAAAATTTTTTCGTACGACCTCCGCCGCATCTGCGCACGCGCCAAGTCTCTTCGGACTGCCTCGAAATAGGGGGGGAAAGCAACGAGGAAGTAGTGAGCGAACAAAAGCTGAAGGCATCGGGTAGTGCGCATCCTAAACCTAACTCCCTTTTTTCAGATGGAAGCGTCCGTGGCTGCCCGGCGCACAAAACGCAAACAGACAGTATGAGAATGAGTCGGAGAAACGAGGGTTTCCCCTTTCTACTGTGAACAGAGGTTTGTATGAAAGACAAACAATAAAAAGAGACATGAAAGATACTGTCTGCCCATGAAAGCCACGCATGGCACTCGCAAACAGTTCCACTTAAAAAAGGGTAGATGGGTTGTGGGTGATAACTGTCCGAAGTTTTCAATTTAAAACTTGCATTTGCTATATCCTTTTGACATAGTCAACTAAACTATGTATTTGAAATTAGCATCGTTCCATGTTGTTTGATACGGCTTAAAACGCTTTTAACTATTCTTCCCCTTATTGTTATCTTTCCTAACACCCCTATTTGGGTAAGATCAGAGAAGACCTGACGCCATGCGTAAATGCATGGAAGTTTTTACCGAAGATCAGACAGTATGACGCAACTTTATTTATCACCAAAAGTGCCAAACACGTTGAGACAACATTTTGCATTTGTTGTCTGTGAGAGAACGGTAATAAACTCAACACCTGAATGGGTACACTGCGAAAAAAATAAACTGTTGTTTTACAGTATAATACTGGCAGCAGAGGTTCCATTTAAAACTGTAAAATGCACAGTAATAAACTGTAAAATAAACAGTAATATCTACATTACTGCAAATATTAGTGTATTACTGTGCATTTTAGTTTTAAGCTGGAATCTTTTCCATTTTTATTCTGTTAAAACAACAGTTAATTTTTTTTTCAGTGCAAAAACTTTATTAGTAAGCGATTTGCGTACTGTTATCGTTTGCCAGACCAGCATAAACTACTAACTGAGCCCTTTACGGAAGTAGAAGCTCAATACTATTTAAGAAAAAAAAAACCAAAAGACGAAGGATAATTTATTTTTAAAAAGTGATAAAACTCGTTTTACTATTCCTTAAAAAGATAACTCTAACAATTATACAAAGAAAACTCTGAGAAAGTAACAATGGTTTATATCGTCGAATAACGGAGGATAAAATAAAGAGAGGCAAAGAAAGCGGAAATCTGTAACTTCCTTCTCGTTTAAATGCATAAAACGTTTTCATGAGAAGCTCAACGGCTCTGAAAGCGTTGCTTTGTAAATGAAACATTGTTGAAGACAGAGTAAATACAAAGGCAGAATAGCAATCCAGCAGCCATAAGATTAATCGATATCTCAAGTTCAGATTTTAACGCGCTATGTTATATTACTTGAGTATTGCTCGGAATTTCAGTTTTGGAAGCATTTTCCAAAAAACATAAACAGAATATTATATTTTCCAGCCAAATCTATATTACATTGTATTTTTAAGCGTAGCGTAATATTATATATAATATAATAATTAGCGTAACTATATTACGTTGTACGTTTGTTGTAGTCCTTGTTTATATGGAAGTCGTATTTAGCAAATTTACGGTTATGACGAAATAGTTAGAAATCAACTTGTCTTTTTAAGACTAAATTCGTAACACACATAAACAAGAATTGTTTTCTTGGGAATTCCTAACAAATTTAAATCTCCCTTTCTGTGGGAAGGAAATATTTAAAAAAAAAAGTGAAGTTAGTTCTTCTTTCAGAGATATTCTTGTTCAAATGCATCACACGATGCCAGTTTTTCGCCCTTTGATTTGATTTGCTTTAGCAGACAAATGATCCTGAAAGTGCTGGGTAAAATATTTCCAGTTACCAGTTAGAAGATTTTCGCCTGATACTATGCCGCACTCAAAATTAAATTCTCAGTTAAAAAGAAAGTTTATTCCTTAGCTTAATAAACTGAAAAATGTTCATTTTTAATATGTCTACTTGACATTGCCATACCTGATCTGGAGGGAATCTAGATATCATTTAAAGGATTTTTATTTTTGTATGCCTGCAATTTTTAAATGAATGAATTTTACGAACCAGAAGGGTCATTCCACGGTGAATGACGTTACAGTTTGACTCTATTTTTAAACTTAAAATTCAGTACTGACTTGAAATTAATTTTTCCCTCCCCTGAGTTTGAACTAAAATGTCATTACAGAGTATACTAAGTCTTTTCATAACTCATTAGGTATGAAGAAGTTTATTTTCATAAATTATGGGGAATCAAAATATGTGACTGATGTTA
This sequence comes from Uloborus plumipes, assembly GCA_038373865.1. NCBI lineage: Eukaryota > Metazoa > Arthropoda > Arachnida > Araneae > Uloboridae > Uloborus > Uloborus plumipes. The sequence continues at coordinate 233,948 of JAXGGA010000239.1, forward strand.
CACAAAAGCGACATCACTAAAATTGACTGTTTTTCAATTTGAAATCCTCTTTAAACTAATAGCGTGAAACATAAAAAATAAAATTCCCATAAAAATAGAGATTTCAGACTTTATGAAAATACTTTTCTTGATGAAAAAAACTGAAAAAATGATGGCACAGAAAATATGTAATAGGTGTGACTGATGTAACAAAGATTTCGTGACTGATGTTACGATAACAAAACATCACTACAATAATAAATAATGTCTCTCTAATTATTAACAGAACAATATATTTTGCCCAAAATGGAAGTTAAATTATAAGAAATAAAGAATGGCAACAAAATCTTAGTCACACTAATTAAGTTTTACACATTAATTTTTAATAAAGTGTCCTCTTGAAATAGCTACTTCTGGGGAAGGCTAATTTTTTTATTACTTTTTCTTTCGAATAATAAATTTCATTCACATTGTTAGGCCATTAACAAATATTTTACTGCTCAAAACTTGACATTAACTGGCTACTTATATTTTTGAATGCCACTAACTTCACCTCATAGAATTGACCATCATATTCCACAAAAACCTTCTTTCCTGCTGTAGCCTTCAATTTTAGAACACATTTTGCTAAAATACACTTCAAAAAACTGTTTTGAACTTTTGGTGATTCAGAAAATTACTTCCAAAAAAGTTTACTGCCAAAACCTGCTCCACTTTCTGATTTATTAAAAAATACAACTATTAATAAGAATAGCTGCAAACCCGGTTGTGATAGTTAAAATATGTTCACATTTCTTGAAGTGTAGTATGTAAAAACTTTTTTGCACGGTACAAAAAAAAGATAGACATATAATCGATTGTGATTTGGATTTTTTTCACTAATATTGAAGTTCTCCTAATCTTTAGGAAAATAATGTGGCTATTTCAAAAGGTAGTGTAGGCTATTATGAAGCTTTTGTGGTAATTTACAGGAAAATATTGTACTGTAATTTGCTTCATAAAAACATATGCTTCAATTCCGCAAATTTGCTTTCTCATTTCTATGTATTGTTTCACGAATAAATTCATCTCCTTCTAGGAGTATTGCAGATGATTTTTTATCATCTTATCTCTTCAGAGTTATCATTATTCCAAGCAGTTTTGATATCTTTCGAGCCTGGTACACGTCTCCTTAGATAGTATAGGGTCCAAAATTACTTAACCATGCTCTGTTTTGATTGGCAAACACTTTGATTTAATTGTCCATACACGGAGAGTTAGGAGTACTTGTTTTCCCAGTTTCAATTTAAAAGAAAAACAGGGCTATTTAAAACCGGGCTCTTTTGTGTTCTACATTTTCGTCTATTTCTTTTCCTAATTTATCTTTTAAAACTTGATTCTAAACTTACTTTGAACTTAGCAAGATGATCACTTTTAAAAAAAAATTGTTTTTTTTTCTTTTCTTTCTGCTCATTTTATCATACACTGTTTATCGAGGGAACGATCTCTCGATGACGTCATGAAACAATGCAAAATCTTGATTTTTCAAAACGTCATAACTCGGTCAATTTTTGTGGTAGAAGGGTGATTTTTTTTTAGTTTTAAACGTTACAGTGTCAGGAATGTTTTACTAAATATGATTGATAGGACTGGGGGGCTGTATAAAAATTTAAATTTCGTAACTCTTTCAAAATTTGATTTTTTGAAAAACATTGAATAGACCCAAAATTCCTTTCGTAATTTGGAGATTTTTTCCTAAATAAACTATATGCTTATCTCTAACGGTTTAGAAATTAGCTATTGGTCCACGATTGGAGTGGACACCCTGTATATATATAAATCTATCTTCAACAATTAATTTCTTGGGGGCGGGGGTTATATATATGGCTATGTATGTCTGGTATGAGGTTGAAGACACTGGATGACTTCAGGTATTACAATTGAAGGGCTTGGAGGAGTAAGGGGCTATGTTACATTTTAAAAAATAAACACTCTGGACAATGCTAAGCAATGTATACAGGTAAGCAAATAAAATGCCATTAGACCAATTTCATACGCACACTAATGACAAAACCAGAAAACAAAAACGCTACAACAACTGCAACAATAAAACTGACTTTAATTGCTCGCAATTTCTGTTTTGTCACCCCTTCATCTCCTAAGCTCTTCAATTTCAAAATCCTAAGAGTTTAATGATAGTTAACGTGTAGTTATGGTATAGGTAACGCACGTCACTGTGAGGTGCTGTCCTTAAAGCAGAGCAGGTGTTGAAATATGAAACAAGCTTCTGGGCAATTCAACGAAACTGGAGACACTACACACGAAAAAAAATTTCAATATACTAATAGTTTTTTTATTTCATATGATGTAAAAAAGAATGCATTTTTATAAAATTACGCTAAAAAGGCAATAAACTCATTTTGTGCATATTTTTTCTTGTATTAGAGCTATTGAAAGTTCATATGTTTTTTTACTGATGAAATTAACTGGTATGTCTACAGTTTTATTTTTTATTGAAATTTATGAATGAAGAGATTAAGCCAACAAAGAATCTTTAATTTTGTAAACAATTTTTATAAATTAGTCCTCACATTCATGTAACGTCAGACACAAAATTGTATAAAAGTTTGTTTTACGTAAACAAAACTAAACCCAAGATTACAACAAGTAATATTCTCTTCATTTATGATGATATCTGAGCCAATATTTAGAAAAGTGCCAATTTGAAGTTGGAGTTTTCTGAAAAAAAAATTTTTTTGCAGAAAAAAACTAATATTGGATTTTAAGTCTAAAGTGGGTCTAAATGCAAGAAAATAAAAAGGGGGAGGTCAAGGAAGTTATTTACCCCCTCCTTAGATTACTCACTTTTAAGCCGTTACAGATCTGATGAATGTTACAGATCTGATGTTAATATGAGCTACATATTTGAGTTTATGCTATCAGTCTTCGTTAACATCTCTAAATATGATATCATTTCCTTGCATTTTTAACATAGAATTAAGATAATTATATTAAAATATATATATTAGGCTAAAAAATCAAATTTCATTATGAAAAAGCATTTCTTGGAAATAAAAATGAGCGATAAGGTTTTTAGATAAAATAAATTATGAGATTACCAAATCCAAGCTAATAAAACATTTGTTTTGTTTTAAAACAACACACAACTTCAACTTTTTCAACACACAACTCTGCTGCTTGCTTTTCTTTAATTAGTTGCAGGAAAAATTTAATTTCTTGATCAGAAATTCAAATTTAGCATGCTAGTTATTATCTAGTTATTTAGCGAAGTTATAAGAAATTAAGGCACAAAAAAATAAATTAATTAATTAATTAAAATAATAATAATTAATTAACTTAATTTCTGCAGTGTCAATTTTTCTTATTTTACTAACTTCTATTGTTAGGTCATACAAACCACAAATGAAGCAATTGTACTAAAACTCATTGCTTTTCATTTTTTAAGAACAAAAATATTCAATATATATGGCTAAAGTATGATTTTTGCTTTTTATAATTCTGAAACGTGTGAGTTAGTTCTGTAACATATTTGCTGTTTTTCAATGTTACCGCTCTGACTGTTACCGATCTGACAAACTGACAAAGTTTTTTTTTTATTTCCGAGTCGATCGCACTAAACCAAAATCAAACACGTGGTTTTTTCACTTGTAACAAAGGACTATACTTATATATAAAATAATTTTTAAAATAATAAAAACTGCGCATTTTAGAGCGTGTTACCGATCTGATGACTCAAATGACACACATTTTATAAAATCACTTAAAAAATCTTACCTACAATTTTAGATGCAGAAATGCCAATTTTTAATTACAATTCGATAAAACTTTCCACCAGGTACTCAGTATCACGTGGTATAGCTGCAGGAAATGATTTTGGGAGCCTAAACATAGATCGGAAGTTATTGTTACCACTCTGACGGCGGAACTTGGGACACGCTTATTTCGCATCAGCTAGAAAATCAGAAATCGATTAAAACAAAAATGAAGTAAAATATTAGCAAAGGGGTAAAAATAGAATCGTTTTTTGTGCAAGTGCGTTTTTTTAGGAAGATAGAAAGTGCGCATGACCTGTTTGCATGCTAAGCTACTTGGGACACGTTACCGATCTGATTTTTGATGTATAAACACAATATTTTCTGATGAAAAAAAATTTTTTTTTTCTGATGTTATTAGATGAAATGAAAGAAGAACTTATCTTCTTTCTGGGGAATTTTTTTTTTTTTTAACTAGTTATTGAAATACTGGTGAAAATTCACTTGGGACTCAAATTGGCACTTTTCTAAATATTAGCTCATATTCTTCATTAAGATTTTTATCGCTATTTTATTTGCCCATGAGTGTGTCTGATTAAAATAGTAGCTTTTTTTAAGGGAGGGGGAGGCAGTCAATTTCTGTTTTGCAGTGAAATAAACAGTTTAATTTTTAGAAATGAAAAATGTATCTTACTTATTTAACGAAGTTTTGTATTTTCTGAAAAGTAATGAATGGCATAAAAGTAGGAAAAACAGTGCAAAAGGTAGCCATAAAGAAACATTTATCATATGCGCTTAGCTCGTATTGAGACTTTAAAGCTTTCGCCCACACAATTCCGGAATGTTTTCGTACAAGCCTATTTTAGCTAGTAGAAAGCATTCAATGAAAGATCAAAAGATGCAAACAAAGTGAGAAAAGATCGATGCTTAAGAAATTTTACCGAAAAGGGACGCATTCAAGTATAACTCAATGCGAACTGAAAAGCGCATGCATTGAAAAGATTATCCCTATTACCGTGACGGAACATTATTCTTCTGTGCTTCTCCCTGTATTCAAACTGGAGAGGGTTGCTTTGAATCGACTGTTTCCACAACTTCCTATTCTTTCACTCGCTTTCTGAAAAAGCATTTAAAGGCAAGCAATCCTCCGGTTTATCTTGCTCATAATCAATAAACGAGAAAAGTATAAATAACTAAATTTTCGTCTGTCAAAAGTCCCGAGCAAAATATTTAGAATCGGATTTATTTTGCCCTTTTACGTAAAACTTGTTCTTCAATCTTGAAAAATTTGATATCGTTTTTTGAGTGAGCTCATGAAAAGTGCTTTGTAATGTCTCAGGAATGCTTGAATCTAATATTTACAGCTTCTATAATGTCCTCTCTGGACACCAGGGACGGATACAAGGAAGGGACGATGGGGGAGATCGCCACTCAATTGGAATATTCTTCAAAGGTAATTTTTTGGCATTAAATTTCTAAATATGCAATTTTATACTAGTTTGTTGTAGTAATTTTATACCCCAGGAAATATTTCTTAGTTGAAGTGCGAAATCTCTGTGATCAGGACTTGCAAACCAGCATGCATAGTAAAAAGTAAGTAACAAAAATCAATTGCCCTTCCTTTAAAAATACTGGACCCGCCCTTACTGGACACAGTAATTAATTTCTGTATATCACAAATGACTAGGAGTAGAAAGGTAGGAATTTTGAGTCCCAAACGGCAGGACCCTTGGTTTTAAACACTATGGCCACTACTAGTATGGTAATATGTATACATGTAAGGACTCAGGACGATAACAGAAAAGACTAAGAGTGTCGTTATTAATGAATAGTGCAAGGAAGAAAAGCATAATGTCTTTTTTTTTTTTTTAGAACGGAGTTTAATATAGCAACACTGAGTGCTTGAAGAATATAATTTGTTGTTTTATTTAAACAGGAAAGAAAGGAAAAGGATCAAGATGATAAAGCACCTAAAAGTTTACTTAAAATGAAGAAAGTTTGGGGTTTTGAACATTCAAACGTGATTTTCTAGAACACTGAAAAAAATGGACATTTTGCCTTTCTTCAATGTGCTCTTAAAATGTACTTGGGTTTAGTTTTCATGTTTTACGTATTATTCATTACTTTAAGTTGGGAAATTACGACTATAGCGACATTTTCAGTGAATCCCTTCGACTTTATTATTAACAAACATAACTAAATTGTATATAGTCATCCGAGCTATTTCACGCTTCAATTTCTGCAGCTTCACTCTTTCGTGACTCTTTCAAATAGTTATGTGCGTAATTTTTTTGACCGGCTAATGTTAACATTTTCATCCAGAAGTAATAAATTGTTTTTGAGGAGAGCTAGCTTTTCTTTTCTCAGGGGTTTATTAGTAGCACTAGCTGAGACGAAACGCTGAGGCGGAAGGGGGGGGTATCAAGTAGTTTATCAACTTAGCAGTCCTGAACTATTTGTAAATAGGTAATTAGAAAAAAATGCACTTTACGCTAAACGAATCATTTCTGAGTGCTGATTATATGAGAAAGAAGTTAGCAAGATATACAGGATGTCGGAAAAGTCATTCCCTGATTACATAAATTGATAACTCAGATTAGAAGTAAGATACAAATACGAAACTGGTGTGTAATTGACATCAAACTATCAACCTGTATATCCCCTATGTACAATATAAATACAAGCAAATCCGTTAAAATAAATAACCGATTTGCCATAAAAACTAATTCTAATAAGTGGATATTCCTTTATCTGGAATGAAAATAACAAATTACAACTTCTTATAACATGGGAATTTTACTACATTAAGCGGGATATTCTTTTAAACTATTTTCTAATAAGCGAGGTCGACTGTACTACACGCCCTACTAATTTACACCCTATTAATCAACATTTCTCCAAGTCTGGGTAGGGTCTAAACCTTTGTGTTGGTGGAACTGAAATCTGAAGTACTTCATTTACATGTTTTCAAAACATTGTGTTCTTGAAGACATTGGCCATAGTGTCGTCACATGTTTATGAAAAAAGATTCATTGTAGTTTGAAATGGGGCGGTTGTCAAGTTCTACATCTACACTAACCCTCACTGCACTCAGATACAGGCTCATGACAAGTAATTTTTAGCATGTTTTTGGGGAGAAATTGCGTTTTTTTTTTTTTTTTTTTTTTGCAATAGTGATAGTGAGCCATGCATTTTATGAGTTTACTAAGTATTTTTTTTTTATTATTGTGCAATATAGGCAAAATCCAGGAATCCTCAAACGTGGCAATTTTTCACTTTCCTCAATAAATTTTGATGAATACTCCTGATAGGCAACTTTAACCCATTAATGCCTAGCGTCCCTTTTTAGGGACGGTCCAAAAAAGGGTCTGAATTTCCCTAAAATGAACTTTTCAACCAAATAATAATGTTCAATTAGTACCTTGGTATTGTTTCAATTCGTTATTAACAGATTGAAGCACATAACCATTGTAAAGTGCGTTCTGTAGCAGTTTTAATATGATCTTTATCAAAAATGACATCGTTCACAATCTCAAGAAAAAAAGCTACGTTTTCAAAGTTATTCCCAGCTTCCCAGTTTATGTTAATTGCTGATTTTATTTCTTCTTATAAAATGTCTTTTTAAATATTATATAGTAGGCAGAAAAAAATTTTAGTAAAAAAAGTATACCCTCTGGGGTCTATCGTAACTTTTAAGGGTACGATTTTTCTTTCCTTAATAAAAGAAATATTTTTTACATAATATACTTTTTTATTATTTTTCCTGTCCATTAAACACTGTTTGTAACCAGTATACAAAATATCTTTGGAAAAAAAATGTCAGGCATTAATGGGTTAAAGGTCAGCCATTCATGTTGTAATCATCAGAATTTCTTTGACTAATGTCCAATGCACTTACATTATCGAATATTTAAAAAAGTCTATTGGGACAACTTCTACATCGGGTCCTACTTTTCGAATTTTTACAGGTGCCCAAAGGTTTTTAAAGCAAAAGAAAAAATAGATGTCTTCTGAAATTTTTAGAAAAATCCAACATAAAAAATTATATTAAAATCAAAAATCGTAAATATCTTGACACCGTGTTTCTGCCGGGTTTTTTATAAGAACTGCCTCTCAATCATAACTTAAATCAGTTGAACTTTTTTCATTAAATGAAGGATGAATAATGGAAGAAATCGTGCAGAATTTAGTATAACCCTCTCATTAGTTAAATTGAAAAATCAACGTAGTTTTAAAATGTGCAAATTTTATCTTTCATCATTGCATTAACAGTTTACAAAGTATACTCAAGGGTAGAAATTTCTGGATTGCTGAAAAAAATTCGAGTAAGTTAATTTAAAGCCTTAATACGAACTAATGATGTCATCAGAAATCGCTAGTTGCTTTGTTTTGTAAACTTAATGACAAACGCTAAAATACACGACTGACTAAAACTATAAACTGATTTTTTTTTTTAACTTTTAATCATAACGTAACCCAGTTTAATGTTATTTTGTTAAAATACAGATGAATAGCTGGTAAAATAAGTTTGAGTTCAGAATAACTGATAAATTTAATAATAACTAATAAGTTCAACTAAAGAATTAATATATTTTTAGAACTAAGCAACTTTAATACTTCATTACTTAGAATCTGGGCAGAAGTTTTAAATGAAAGGTAAAAATTCTTAAATTACCCTAAACTTTTGTTCGAATGATTTCTTTTAAAACTTTTTTTTTTTTAATTTTGCCGTTATTGATCGTTAAAAGTTTTTTTTTTTCTTTCTTTTTTTTTTTTTTTTAATTAACTCATTAATGCCTGACTTTTTTTTCCAAAGATATTTTGTATACTGGTTACAAACGGTGTTTAAAGGACAGGAAAAATAATAAAAAAATATTATGTAAAAAATAACTTTTTTTAAGGAAATAAAAATCGTCTCTTAAAAGTTACGATAGACCCCAGAGGGGTACATTCTTTTTTTACTAATTTTTTTTTCTGCCTACTATATAATATTTAAAAAGACATTTTATAAGAAGAAATAAAATCAGCAATTAACATAAACTGGGAAGCTAGAAATAACTTTGAAATCTTAGCTTTTTTTTCTTCAGATTGTGAACGATGTAATTTTTGATAAAGATCATATTAAAACTGCTACAGAACACACTTTAGAATGGTTACGTGCTGCTATCTGTTAATAACGAATTAAAACAGTACCAAGGTACTAATTGAACATTATTATTTGGTTAAAATGCTCATTTTGGGGAAATTTAGACCCTTTTTTGGACCGTCCCTAAAAAGGGACGCTAGGTATTAATGGGTTAATGATAAATAATAAATATGTGTACCAAAAATAATTACTAATTCTGAATTCGTACCTTTCCATCTTCTGCCCTATTATGTTTGTGTTTCAATAAAAATCAAAATAGCAATAAATTAAAGAGCATTTATTATCAGTTTTTATAATAATTAAAAATTATATATACATATATATATATATATACACATATATATACAAATATTTCTTTTTTTGAAAACTCAGTTTCATATGTAATTAAAATGATCGTTTTCTTTTTCCTAGATGGCGCCAGGATAAATAACTTTTCCTGCATGAAATGCTGGATCACTTTAATAGATGGCAGCACCATTCATGATTCAGTTTTCAAGCACATTTCTTTAAAATTAGTAGGGTCATTCCATATAAATAAACAAATGTACAAAAAGTTTCGTGCCGCACCATTCATGATTTTGATGAAATTTGATTGGTAATTTGTTCCAATATTCTATCTTCCAAACTGTTATGTTTTTCTCTTTAAGAAATTTATTCTTGATATGTAGCCTTTTTTTTTCTTTTTTTGCTCTGCAGATGAGTAAAATTTGTCAATTTTGATCCTTTTTCTAAAAGTTCTAATAAATTTACGCAAATTAGCAGGAAGATCTATCATTTCTAATTTGAAGCTGAAATAATGGACTTTGATTTGTATATAAAAAAAAGTCTAATTTGACATTTTTCGGAGTTAAACCGCGCAATTCGCTGTTCAAAAAGTGCCGTTTTCGTCATTTCAAACATGAAAAAATTGTTATAAAAGAATAACAGTAGGGTTTTACTTTTTTTACTCTTGTACTTATAGATCTTAATTATAAAAGAATTTCTTATGCTTAAGAAATAATGAAAAATGGGCCTTTTTACATCCCAAAAACGGCCTATAGCACAGCTAGTCAAAAAACTTGAAAATACTAGAGTAAGCCGAGTAAGATTTTACACAATGCTCTGTTCTCGGCGAATGGGACAGCGATGGCAAAAATAATAGCAGTAATGAAAATGAACCTATTATCCTACTGGAACTTCGTATTAATGTAGACATTTTCAAAAACTTTGGAAAGACTATTGATAACATTTAAGCTTGATTTGAATACTTAAAACTGAAAATTCCAAACATTAATATTGCAAAGTTGAAAAAACGCATCTTTGGAGGGTCTCCCACTGTGCAATAGGGTGGGCAGAAATGATTTTTTTTTTATTTCGATGATGGGTATTGCGGAAAAGGTGCCATTGTGGGAGCAAAGTGCATAGAAAAAATTTGAAATTTTTTGGTCCCTTTCTTGATCTGCCGTAATCGCGTTGAAATTTGGAAAAAATGTAGTTTTTTCGATATTTTTAGCAAATTATTAAAAAAACAACTCTTATCTTTTCGACAACGGGTAGGGCAGAAAAAGTGACATTGGGGGCATAGAAATATCATAAAAAAATTTGAGGTCTGTGGTATAATTCCTTCCTTTGCCAAAAATGCGTAGAAGATTAGGCAATTTCCTGTTTTTTATACCTTTTGATAAATTTTGTCAAAACGTTGAAATGCTGTTTTCGGGGCATTTGTGTTAAAACAATTGCATTGTTTGTCATATATGATGCATTTTTAGATGTTAGGTGCTAAAATAATTTTTAAATAATTTCTTAAAAATCTCAAACTGCATTTTTTCCAAACTTCAACGCGATTGCGGTAAATCAAGAAAGTGACCAGAACATTTCAAATTTTTTCTGTGCACTTTGCTCCCCTAATGGCACCTTTTTCGCAATACCCATGATCGAAAAAAAAAGTCATTTTCGGCCCACCCTACTGTGCAAGTGAACAATTGCTTGCTGAATAATGCTAGACACTTGAGAAGGTTGCTCTTTATGTCAAATACAGCAAGAAATTAACAAAAGCTAAGTTTTACTACACTGCGATGCAAAAGTTTAGACAAAATGCAAATATGTGAATAAAAAGAAAACTATTTAACGAATTGCTTTCAAATTTCTATTGCAGGTACACAATATGGTCCTAAATACGTGTCTGGAGTTCCTATAACGATAACTGGAATCAAATTTTGGATATTGCAAAAGACCTTTTTTTACATTGTTGCAAAAGTTTAGACAATAGTCAGATTTTATGCAAATAACCCTTGAAATGTGATTGGTGGAGGAAATGCGGGACTGTATTATTTAATTATGAAGTGCAGCGATTGCTGAATAAATTATCAAAATCTCAAAAGATCTTTAGTTCTCGTGTAAAGAAGATGAGAAAGTTTGGAAGCCGAAATTTGAAAATGAACCTATTTTATTAATTTTTTGGCTTTTAAATCGGCTCTAGTATAGTAGCACATTGTTTTTTACTTTGTGGAGAGCAAATTCAGACATGCGTATCGATCAAAAAGTCCAAGAAAAATTATATTTCTTAAGGATGAAGGAATTGATAAAACGGCTCAGAGTGACGATTCGCCCCTTAATCCTACAAAACTTCAACTTGGGTCAAAAACAGCAAGTGTCAGCATAAGTAGATGAACAACTGAATCGGAATGCATAAAAAAAACAAAGAATTGTGCCTGAGCCTTTTCGGACAGAGTGTCCCAAATAAGCCAGATTTTAATGTGAAAAGCAGCATATTTATCATCGTGACTAAAAAATGAATGGTACTTTTTTTGATAAAAATTATTAAAATTGGGATGGCCTAGATGGATTATAATTCTTTTCGCTTTTTGAGAAATATCCAATGATCATATTCTGTGCTGCTTTTACCAATAAAATCTGGCTTATTTGGGACACTCTGTCTGAAAAGGCTCAAGCACAATACTTTATTTCTTTTATGCATTCCGATTCAGTTGTTCATCTACTTATGCTGCCACGTGCTGTTTTTGACCCAAGTTGAAGTTTTGTAGGACTAAGGGGCGAATCGTCAGTCTGAGCCGTTTTTTCAATTCCTTCTTCCTTAAGAAATATAATTTTCCTTGGACTTTTTGATCGATACGCATGTCTGAATTTGCTCTCCACAAAGTAAAAAACAATGTACTACCATACTAGAGCCGATTTAAAAGACAAAAAATTAATAAAGTAGGTTCATTTTCAAATTTCGGCTTCCAAATTTTCTCATCTTCTTTACACGAGAACTAAAGAGCTTTTGAGATTTTGATTATTTATTCAGCAATCTCTGCACTTTATAAATGAATAATACAGCCCCGCATTTCCTCCACCAATCACATTTCAAGGGATATTTGCATAAAATCTGATTATTGTCTAAACTTTTGCAACAATGTAAAAAAATATCTTTTGTAACATCCAAAATTTGATTCCAGTTATAGTTATAAGAACTCCAGACACGTATTTGGGACCATATTGTGTACCAGCAGTAGAAATTTGAAAGTATTTCGTTGAATAGTTTTCTTTTTATTCACATATTTGCATTTTGTCTAAACTTTTGCATCGCAGTGTATGACAAATCTAGCATTAGTGATACATGTGAATATGCGTATTTCTTTTGAACTTCAGCTGACGTCATAAAATATTTATGGGTGATACAGAAAAATTTAACATATTTGAATTCAGCGCATCATTTCACCCCAAGATAAGGTATTTTTCATCACTTAATGAAAAAAAAATTTTTTTTTCAAGCAAAATGTTAGCTCATCTTCTCTTCAGTTTAAAATTTACTTTAAACATAACTTTTTCGATAGGCATTTTTATTGGCCAGTTTTTAAAGGTCGATGCAGGCTTTAATAGTTGACATTTTTAATTTTTCTAAAATTTTCGTGATATTACTTTATGTAAACTTATTTGAAACGTGTTTCTCATCTTTTGCTTCAAAAATACTCCTGCACAAAGCTCCTGCATCGAGTCCCCTTTGCTTCTCCATAGATGAAATGTTATTTTAATGTCCGTAAGTATTTCCAAATATAACCGTTCATTTTAATATAACGTCCGAATTTTAGTTTAATTCTTTTAAAATTCTTCTTTAGACTATCTATCCTATAGCTAATACAATAAGAATTTAATTTTGAGTTTCACAAGGGCCTGTATAAAAAAACGTAGAATACGGGAAATATATAGAAAGCTAAAATCAAACAGAAAAAAAAAGTAAAATAGAGAAGACGCTTTCAAAAGGTTTATGAAAGATCTATATCTTATGAAAAGAACATAATTGTACATACCAATTTAAGATCCTTTTTACATATTTTGTTGCGAATCCTGGAGTTAAGATTGAATACAGTCTGTTACAGTGGATTGATATTTAGTCATTGGGTTCAAAGTGAATGCAGCATCTTTCAGTTTTGAAATACAGTAAACTCTCGATTATCCGTGGTTCGAATTATCCGCGTACACTTCTGTTTTACTTTTCTTTCGCTGATTTACTGAATGCAAAAAAGTGCTAGTGCGTTATTAGTCGTTTTTAGCTCTTAAGCATTTTTTACATTCGATGTTCACATTTTTAGCAATAATTTTAAATGCTTGCGTAGTGTTGTTGACTTTTGTTTAGCTGTTGCATACGCTTGTATGCAACAAGATTGTTGCATACGTTTACTTATTTTTCCGATTATCCACGGTATTCGTTTATTCAAGGTTACCATGCTACCTAATTCCAAGGATAATCGGGGGTTTACTGTACTTCACATTATTTTTTCCTGGTCTTTATGAGAAAGAAAAAGGTCACTATTTCTTTACTCTTTAATAAAAAATTGAAAGAAGGGTCGACGTGTGCTTCCAGTTTTTCTTGTTTTCTCCGTAGATTTACTTTCTTTTTTCATTGATTAGCTTCAACTATGTGGAGTAGCTTTAAAAAAAGTTCAAAAGCAAAATTATTGCTGTTAACCCCTGACGCAACAAGGAAGGGAATTATAAGTTTGACGTCTCTGTGTATCTATCAATCGGTGCATATGTCTGTGGCACTCTAGTGCCTAAACGGATGGACCTATTTTCAATTCCTTTTTTTTTCAAAAGGTGAAGTAATCGAGAGTGTTTTCTTAGCTAGGTCGCGTCTTCGGATGACATTAATGAATAAAGATATAAATTAAAAACTTTTAAAACGTTTTTCGCAATTTTTTGAAGTGTTAGCATACTTGAAAACTTAAACCAATAGTACCAAACAAAAGAAAAAAAATAAATGTGCATCTAATAGCATGCGTTTGGAGTGTCAATATAAAATAGAACTCGAATTATAACGTTTTTCAGCAAATGCGGCTAAGGTTTGAATTTACACGATTGGAAACCGATGTCATTGTTGGCCGACGATCAAAGAAAACTCAATGATTTAAAATGTTTACCTGTTGCTAGTTTTTATTTGTTAACAATTAAAATACTTGCAATTGATTTTAGTATAAGCCTTTTTCAAAAGGATTTTAATTTTTCCCTCTTTATTCTGCTTTTGCGACTAGCAAAGTTTACTAGTAAAGACTATCTTTAATTTTCCGTGTTAAACCATGTCCTCTCAAAACAATTAAATATGTTTAAATTTAAAATGCTTCATGACCAGTGAAGTTCATTTGAATATGAGATCAGCAATCAGGGTCAGGGGTTTTTTAGATTTTTAATTCAGGCTAAGTACTTGTTGTAGAATTTTTTCCCCTTTCTTTTTAACTTTCCAGAGAAAACGTTAAGTGAAAAAATCCATTAATAACAGACATATTGTAATCCGCGTAATCGATTCATTTTTTGTAATCGTAATCATAATCATAATTTGGAAATGGGACACTCGTAATCTTGTAATCGTAATTTTAAGTACTATTAGTTAAGTTTTTAGTATTCAAGTATTTCTTGTGTAATCGTAATTGTAATCTTTCTTTCAGTAATCGTAATTTAGTCCTGTAATCGTGTAATCTGACTTTGTTTTCAAAATATTTTCACATATAATTTAATCTTAGTTTATGCTTTATACTTTAATGCTCACATTATTTTTAACCAATAAGTATATAAAATAAAATAAGTTCTGTATTTATAGATTTAAGAAACATTTTTTATGTATAACAAATGTTAAATTTTACTTGAGAATTTTATTTTAAAGAATTTTAAAATTCCAGTATAGATTACATGTAGACAATTTATAAATTGCCAATTTATATTTTTCGTAATGGTAAATTTTTACCAAAAATAAATGATTAATTTAACAGAATATAATAAGAAAATATTACTTGCTGTGCAACATTGTATGTTGTATGACATTTTAAAGAAGGTTTAAATTTTACATTCTTCGTTTTCCTTCCGCTTGACTAATAAGGTGCACTGAAAATCGACCCCCCTAACAAAAATTTTTTGGATCCTCCTCTGCATATATATATTCCTCCCAAAGCTGTAATCGTGTAATCGGAATCATAATCGGCATATAATAATCGTAATCGATTACATTTTTTTCAGAATCTAATCGTTGCTGTAATCGTAATTGCGATTTGGCAGAGGACTGTAATCGTAATCGAAATGGAAATCTCCAATTTTTCACGCTCGTAATCATAATCGTAATCGGTTACATTTTCTAGTAATTGACTCCAAGACTGGCAGTAATGTATGGAAAAACTGGAACCTAGGAACTTTAACTCTAGCTTTAGTTTGTTCAAATTTACTAACTACTGTAAATGGTTCTTTTAGATATAAAACTATATAGTTATATCAACAAATTAATTGTCCTATCTAAGAGGATAATATACTCCATCTCTGAAATGGAGAACTTTGTCTTTGTTGACTCTCCTAAACGACTAAAACTAATCATGTTTTTTAGCGTTCCGCTTGCTACGTTGCTCATAAGACTGTAGTGTTGCCAGAATCACAAAAATATTTTTTGCTACGTCTATGATATTACCTTTCTAAAAAAAGTTTGCCACACAAAATACCTGACCGTATATTTATGAAGAATTTATTTGTATGGTCTGGAATTTTTGTTCCGAATCACCCCGCTGTTCCCATACACCCCGTTTTACGGTAGTTATTTTTTGTGCTGTTAATGATACAGTCGACTGTATTTTACTAAAAAATAAAGCGTATCAATGGCACTTGAAAAGGTAGAAGAAAAATTGTAGATACAGTTGCATGAATAATTTGCTTCTGTTTTAGAAGTTGCTGCCTCAGGTGACTTTAAAGTGGTATCATTTACTTAGCAAAATATTTTTCTCCAAATCAGACGCCCGGTAAACGACGTTGCCGCTTATTGAAGTACTATACTGTATTACAAAGCAGTAGCAGGGAAGTGTCAGCTGAATTATTTGGAGCATTTTTTAGCTAGCTGAATTATTTGGACAGTTAGGAGTGGTTTTATGTTCTACACGCTAAGTGACCTAAAGCGAAAACACAAAACTTAAAAATTTCTTTTTTTCTTTTTGTGTATTTGTATGTGAGTTTGCACGTTTTAGCCAATATTTTCATGATGCCGCTTTAAAGTATATGTGTTACTATTCAGTCGGATACCTTTAAAAAGACTGCTTGGTAGATAAGCATTTTATAAATGATTTAAATTTTTAGATTTGATTTTTCATGATTAGCAGACCGCGAGAATAGTTATCCAGCTTGATTTACTCCTGATTAGCATTTGCTTAAAATTGTGGAACAGCTATAAAGTAAATAAATAATTATAAGACCGAGATTACACGATCGTGCGGGTCTAACATCGATTTATATTTTATCTTCCTAGATCATTACATGTAATAAAGGTCGGAATCGAACGATCGTGCTGGTTAGCCAGTGAGATGCATTATCCATTTTTCTCAACAGATGGCGGCACTAATATCTTTCTAGTAGGGTGGAGCGAAAAAAACAAAGTTTTTATTTTCGAATCGTAATAGTGCGGAAAAGTTGCGATTGGTGAAGAGTTACAAAACAAAACAAAAATTTTTGAAATCGGATAATATCTTCCGTTCCCGCAATGAGCCTGAAATTTTGAAAAAGTGAAAATTTTCATGCGTTTTTAGCGATTTTTTAAAATTTTGTTTTAATGTTTTATTTTAATACTCTTGGACAGAAAAGTTACGTTTGGTGAAGCCTTCTGGAATTTTGAAAAATATATTGAAATCGAATAATACCTTCTGTTCCAAGAACAAGTCAGAAAAACCAAAAAATTATAAAACTTCAGCTTTTTTTGGGGTGATAAAAAAAATTAAAAAAAATATGTTCTCATTTTTTTTTTCTTTTTACCCGGTATCATAGCGTAAAGCCTTTTAAAAAGCACTATATTACTCTTAAACATTAATTTTTTTCTTAATTTTTCAGGTATCTTCTAAACATGCAAAACTACCATTTTTTACAACAATGAAACATTTTCAAATAATCGAATGTTATAAAATATTTTCCAAAATTTCTACAATCCAGTACAAAAATCCACTAAATAAAACACCCACTCCAAAAAAAAAGGCTACTTTTAATCACTAAACTATAAACAATTTTAATACCTAACTAATTATATCTCCATATATTATTTCTCTAAGCCGAATCCTATACCCGGTCGAAACTCGCTCATTTCTTTATCGAATTGCAAGAAAATTTATGATTTTGAAGCTTATCCCGCGGGCTATTGACGAAAATTAGACTTACCCTCTAAAAAGTGTCGGTTCGTTTTTTATTCGAGCTTCAATTTTTGGGCACAAAATTGACTCTATCTAGCCGAAATAATTGTCGTATCGTCTCCATTTTGATTTCATTCGAAAGATTAAAAAAAATGCGTTCTTTAGAACGTTTCTCCGCTAGCGCCGCGTAACGAGAATCTCGAAAATCCACGTTTAAGCGACTTATAAGCGATTGAAGTTTGAAAAAGTTAAATTTTTTGCTCAACTGTTAAAATCGTTACATTGTTGCTCAAATCAATTTTAAATGCGACATTTCAAGCCAAGACTTAGCTCGGTAAACCTTAATTGTAACTTTTATTGTTTCAAAATACTATGGTAGTTTTGCGATAACGTTAGTATTTAGTTTAGTAGTAGCCTTGGGTATTTGATTTTAATATAGGGTATCACTTTTGTAGTAGTTGTAAAAGTGAACGTGTCTTTGATCTCTTTGAAAAGTTGTCAGAACGACGGCAGTAGATGGCGATGTTGTGTAAATGAAGCCAATAAAAATTGTCGTATTAAATTTTAAGTTTAGAGTTTTTTTTTTTTTGCGGAATTCCGCACGGGTCACCTTTTTTTTTTTGCGGAATTCCGCACGGGTCACCTAGTAGTTTCTTAATCCCTTTTGTAGTCTGTGCCTTCTATAATTATGTTACCTAACTTAACTGACTACCCACAGAATCCTTTAACATTAATTTAATTAGAAACTAATTTTAAAATTAAAACTTCTTTAAAATTAAACCTAGTTAGGTTAGGTAGTGTATAGAATGAGACTGTAAAATGCAATTAAAAATTCAGAAACTAACATATAATGAGGTAGGTATTAAAATAGTTTATAGTTTAGGGATAAAAAATATTGTTCATCTTATGAGTGAGTGTTTTGTTCAATAGATTTTTGTACTGAAAAAGTTAAACAAATTTAATAATTAGGTATGGGTATGAAGTTGTATGTAAATATTATTTTTTTTCTGTTTAGCTCCCAGTTGCTTTTTAATGACGGTTTTGTTTTTAATACGCTTTTACTAGTTTCACATGTGGGTTTGTCAGTATGTATGTAAATCTGAATAAAAGATAAAATCCACGTTCTTTAAAAATATAAAAGTGATATATTTAATACTATTGTTAATACTAAAGGCTAAACTATATTATTACATGTTGATGTTATTGAATGCTATTATTAGTACTAAAGGCTAAACTATATTACATGTTGATGTATTATAAGGTGCATGTAAACTTATAATTTGAAATGGTTTAAAGCTTTATAGTTTGATTAACTCTAAAAGCGTATTTTTTAGTTTTTTAAACTTAAGTTTAATTATTTATTTTAAAATAATTTTGTGTATGAAAAATTAGAAATCAACAAAATCTAAAATTTGTTTTGTCTTCTAGACTAATACATTCCTTATATTTATGGCTTTCATATGAAATGTGTTCCAAAATCATCATCGAGATGCTTATAGTAACCTTTTAGGCACAAGTTTCTCTGCAATCGTGTTTCAAATGTTCAATTGTCATGATAACATGTTTTAACATTTTTTGCATTCGGCTAATAGGGGTGTGTGGGGCAGTAGTGCCCTCTCCTTGTCAAATGCTTTCCAATCCTTAATTTTTGTTACACCTTGCCCCACTTTGCCTGGGACTGTGTTACTGTAGGCACCAAGATAACCGTGAAGCAAACTAAAAGCAACTAAAAAGCAAAAAATAATAGATAACATTTACATAAAAATTTTTACCCATACCTAAATATTAAATTTGTTCAATTTTTTCAGTACAAAACTCCATTGAACAAAACACTCACTCAGAAAATGAACAATATTTTTTATCCCTAAACGATAAACTATTTTAATACCTACCTCATTATATGTTAGTTTCTGAATTTTTAATTGCATTTTGCAGTCTCATTCTATACACTACCTAACCTAACTAGGTTTAATTTTAAAGTAGTTTTAATTTTAAAATTAGTTTTTAATTAAATTAATGTTAAAGGATTCTGTGGGTAGTCAGTTAAGTTAGGTAACATAATTATAGAAGGCACAGACTACAAAAGGGGATTAAGAAACTGTAGTATATAATTAGTTAGGTATTAAAATTGTTTATAGTTTAGTGATTAAAATTAGCGTTTATTTTAGGAGTGGATATTTTATTTAGTGGATTTTTGTACTGGATTGCAGAAATTTTGGAAAATATTTTGTAACTTTCGATTATTTGAAAATGTTTCATTGTTGTAAAAAATGGTAGTTTTGCATGTTTAGAAGATACCTGAAAAATCAAGAAAAAAATTAATGTTTAAGAGTAATATAGTGCTTTTGAAAAGGCTTTACGCTATGATACCGGGTAAAAAAGAAAAAAAAATGAGAACATATTTTTTTTAATTTTTTTTTCATCACCCCCCAAAAAAAAAGCTGAAATTTTATAATTTTTTGGTTTTTCTGGCTTGTTCCTGTATCAGAAGGTATTATTCGATTTCAATATATTTTTCAAAATTTCAGAAGGCTTCACCAAACGTAACTTTTCCGTCCAAGAGTATTAAAATAAAACATTAAAACAAAAATTTTAAAAAATCGCTAAAAACGCATGAAAATTTTCATTTTTTCAAAATTTCAGGCTCGTTGCGGGAACGGAAGATATTATCCGATTTCAAAAATTTTTGTTTTGTTATGTAACTTTTCACCAATCGCAACTTTTCCGCACTATTACGATTCGAAAATAAAAACTTCGTTTTTTTCGCTCCACCCTACTTTCTAGGCTTTAGGAGACGGAAAAAACCATTGCTTACACTTAGCAATTTTAGCAAGAAAATACTTCAGGTCTTAAAGGGCTATAAAAAATTAGTAAATGTTCAGAGAAGGAGGGACAAAAATTAACTTTACACAAATTTTGCGTGAAAGGAGCGGTACCAGAATAGCATTGGTATGACTATATTAATCAAAACCATTAATGGAAAGAAACAATTAAAGTTAAGTAAAAATGTAATGCCATAAAAAAAATCATACTAATTGTTCAGAAAACCAGGGACAAAACAGGGGCGGTCCAAGCGCAATTTTAGGGGCGGTATTTTGGCTCGAATATCTAAAAGAAAGTTTTCTTTAAGGAAAGAGAAAAGTATAAAAGAATTTACAAACATCATTCTTTTTGCACTTCGGAATCCTGAAAGGTTTGAATGTAGCTATATTTAAGCGTGTTATAGAAATTTATTCTCCTCAACACATTATTTCAGCACAGTCAATTAAAATAAACGAATAAATATATATTTATTAAACTAATCTTTTGAAACTATTACTGTCAATGGAGGCATTTTAATAAACAAACTAACTACAGAAGATAACTTTTTAAGCATGTCAAGGTTTTGAAATTGTTGATAGAAGACATGGGCTTTCCGAACGTAGTTTTTTGGGAGGGAAAAAAATCTCAATTCACCAAATGAAACGCCGAATTTTACCGAATGAATAAAAGAAAAATTTATAAAATTTGTCCCTGTATTTATACTTACATCTAATGAGAAGAGACATAAGGCATAATTAAAAAAATAACAATAATGCATGATTGTAATATTGCAAAACTATACCACTGTCTCCAAATTTTCAGAATCATTAGTGAAAATTTGCCGAATTAAAACATTTTTTGTAAAAGTAGCTCAGCTAGTAATCACTATTTGCTGAATCATAGCCCCAAACTTTTAATAATTTTTTTTTTTTTTTATAATGATCAAACATTCTTTAATACTTTCAAAGCATTTCTTAAATATTTTCCTACTCAAACAGAAAAATTATCTTGGATCAAAACTACTTTTCACATCTGACACCTCCAAACTCTTGATAAAAAAAAGAAATCAACAAATTGATGTAACTACGGGCAATCAGTTGAAGCTAAAATTTATTCAAATTGATATTATTGTAACGAGTCCGTAGCACCTTCAACTTTCTTAAATAACCATTCCAATGTTGAGGAAGTAACTACAAATTTATTTACAATTATGTACACTTATTTACAATAGGAGCAGAAAACAATTGCTAAACATCCAGCAATTAGGTAGCAAACAGTACACTGTACTCTCAACAATAACTCAGCGCCACGTATCTAACGTGAACAGTAATTAAGAAATTACAAAAGCAAAAAAACCATTCGCCCAAGCGAATAAAACGAGTCTCCCAGAAATCAAATCTGAAAACTAAAAAATTGTGTTCAAGGCAGTTGGACAGCTATTTATACTCGGAAGGATATTTCTACAACATTCTAACAAAATCCGGAGTGTTCTATTCATTCACAAACTTAAATAATCTATTCAAGAAAATTCTAGTGATAAAAAGAAAAACCCACAATATTGCAACGCAAAGCGAAAATGTTTTCATGCTTATTAAATTAGGGGAAGTGCAAAAACTACAAAATGTTACAGGGTCGGTATACAAATGGTAAAAGTTATATCTTCAGATACTTTTGCAACATATCGCCAGATAAAACCAAAACTAGTGACACTAAGCGATTCCTAGAAAAAATGGTGCAAGGCAGGAAAAACAACTATTTACAAGATTTGTAACATTATGCATTTTAAGATTGAATCCCAAAGATTTAGTCCCGAAATTTCCCCCAAGAACTGTGAACATCGTTATTTGTTTCAACTTAAGTGGGCGAAACATCTTTTACTTCTTGTGCTGTGACAAAAGCAAAACTCAGAAGCACATGATATGCTGAAGCTGACATTAGGTTGTTGATTTAATAATTATTCCAGACCTAAAAAATACTTTCTAATGAAAAATCATCACAGCCAAGTCATGAATTAGCTGAACAAATTGATATAAAAATTGACTCAAAATTTTCAGGATTAAAAGTCAAAAAGAATTGAAACAAAAAAAAAACCTTATTTTTTTTTCGTAGTATTCCTACAGTACATTTACCATTGCATAACAACACATTTAGAATAATACATTACCTGATATTTCTGATATGGCAAGCAAATTATTAATCTCTCATCAAGTTGTCATAAAACTGTGCATGAAATATAAGTGTAGTTTAGTTTAACTGCATTGTTTGAAATTAGTTTTTCACAAACTTTAGATAATTGATTGCATATATATACATTTAAAAATTTAGGACACGATGCATATTTTTAGTAAAATACAAACATCCAATGTGTGTGTGTAACGTGAAACACACTCAATGTGTAAAACATATGTAAAGCTCGTCATAACTTTTTGTTTTGAGGCCACTGCCAAAAATATTGCAGTATTTTTTATTTATTTTATTATTTTTTTTTTCAAGTGCCGAATTCAGCTCCTTGATATCTCTTGTATAAAAAAATGTAAAACTTATGATCCTCGCATTTCTGTAGCATATTTCTTGAGATAAATTTTTGTGATTCCCATGTTTTATTTCTTGCTATTTATTAAATCCCACATCTAGTATTTTGGAAGTTCTTTTGCTTTTATCTATATTGCAATTCTGTTAATATGTTTAGCACGAGAGAAAAAATACTAGACTACCTCTATTATTCTTCGTTTTTTGCAATCTTATGTTTGAAAAATAAAGTTGTTGTGAGAAATCTTTAGTAGGGTCAGGTGGGGTAAAATGGGTCAAAAAAGAACACTTTTACAATTATGCTTTGACAGTAAAAAAATATATTAATTCAACCAGTAAATAAACTGCTCAGGATATGCAAATGACCCTTTCTTATGATATTTAAAGTGAAATATCTCGGAAAAACAAAACATTGATACTGATAAATAAGTTAGAAAATGTGTGGTCAATGACTCCTTTTACCCCATAGCATGGGGTAAAATGGGTCGCTAGTGGTGTAAAATGAGTCATACTCTAAAGAATTTTATCTCACAATTCATTGAATAGTAATTTTGTACTTTTGTTCGTTAATGATAAAACATTTAACATATATACATTTCTAGAAAATAGTAATGTCCTCTTGATTTATTTCAGGGCCAGGAATGTCTACTGTTTACGATAAATCATACTTCCAAACATCATCTCTCTCCGTAAACAAAAAACCTTTACTGTATTTTTAAGTTTCATTGCACGGTATTCAACATTGTGATGAAGAATAATGGCATGAAAATATACTTTTTTGACATTTTCCCCAACAAATTTTACTTGCTCCCATTTTCTACCTTTTAAAGGTTGCTATCAATACACTTTGATTCAGTTATAAATTTCTTTTAAAGAAAAGGTTTATTTATTATTTATTTAGTTTTGTGTCTGTGTGTCAATTTAATTTTTGTGTTTCAATTTATTTTTTTAATCTCTATAGACTTTTTCAGTGTGCAATCATTTCAATATTGTCGAGCTTGTTGAAATTTCACAAGTTTCTTTCTGCATGTGTGTAATTTTCTCTTCTGGTATGTTTTAAAGATTCTTCTTTATTTTTATTTATTGGTGTAGGAAAGAGTGTGCTTATAATAGAAGTTTGAATATGGATAAAAATATAACACATGCTTAACTCGCCTTGCTCCAATATCGAAGAAACAACTTTACTTGTTTGAGTTCTTAGATGTTTGTACCGTTCCTTCAACTTCATAATTTTAATTGAGCTTTGTAGAAAGTTTTTCTATGATTTGATTTCCCAGGCTTCTTTTTCTGGCGAAAACAAGCCACTTTTGCTTAACTCCCTAATAACATTTCCTGAAGAAATTTCCTCGAACAAAAGCTGCTTTTAACTTTTGATTTTTGATTTAATGAAATTATTTTGAACTCTAACTGTATATATTTGTGTTTCAAAAATAACAAAGCAATATATTGCTTGTTTTAAATTAGTACATACATACATGACAACAAAAAATGACTTAGTAAGCAAAACATAATTTGCTCTTTAATATACGCTAAGCCTAATCGAATGCGAAAAATGACCAATTTTACCCCACACATGTTTTAATACCCCGAAAAGTTCATTTTTGCTGTTTTTTCTTCAACATTTCAGGAAGTTATTCCTGAAAATGTGCTCTATGCAGCATTCTAAAAACTTAATGTGTATTTCCATTTAATTTTCTTTAAATCAAAAGTTTTTATGATGATCACAGTCAAGCCTCTTTGAAGAAAAACAC
The DNA here is from genome assembly GCA_038373865.1 of Uloborus plumipes. Classification (NCBI taxonomy): domain Eukaryota; kingdom Metazoa; phylum Arthropoda; class Arachnida; order Araneae; family Uloboridae; genus Uloborus; species Uloborus plumipes. The sequence continues at coordinate 258,525 of JAXGGA010000239.1, forward strand.
TTAGTCGCTAGTATCTGTAACTTGAAAGTGGAAGTTGCACGTTATTTTGCTTATAAAATGTTGCCTGGTGTCAATAATAGATAAAAATGGCTACGAAAAAAAATATTATTTGCACAATTTTTAATGAATTTTCTAAAGAGCCTGACCCATTTTCCCCGTGAACCATTTTCCCCTACCTGACCCTAATGTTTGTTTTTTAACTTATAACGGACGTTTCTCAAAGTTAGTGCAAACTGCGAAGCTAAGCAATTTGTAACTGCAAAGTGCAAATAAAGTGACTTATATATAATTGTTCTAGAGGTCTTGAAAACAATAAAATAAGTATTTGAAATTTCTTAAAAAGTTCTGCAACTTTATTTCTTATTAGGTGCATAGAGCATTAATTGTTGGCCGGGATGTTACTCTCCTGTTTTCTAAATCTTCACACCATTTTTTTAAATCTTTTTATGCATTTTTTTCTATTAATCATTTTACATTTAATTCAGTGTTGTGTGTGTCGGTGGCTTGGAGAGACGATCAAACACTAACCTTATACTGATAGCCGATGTTAGTTTTCTTTTCTTCTCCCAAGCTCTTTTTTCTTATCGATTAACGTCACCGATTTATAAAACCACAAGCAAAAGCAATTTTCATTTTGATTGATTTTAATTTGCAAAATAAGGTATAACTTTTGAAAGGTTTCATTTACCTATTTTTCTCCTGTTATTTTTGTAATCTTAATTACTACTTATAAGGCCTCAAAATGCAGAATTTTAGTTCTATTTTCAAAACTTTTTCCGGGGGAGAAACATCCGAACCTCCTAAAATTTCGGATATTCCATACTTCATTACAAATAATCTGCATCATTCTCCTCATCCTCATACCTATCCACCTTCAAGATCAATCAAAAAAGAAAAAGAAAGAAGATAGGATGAGGTGAAAAAACGAGGTTAAAAAAAAGAGGCTCTGTATCAGCGAAAAAAACACGCACAGGTGACAAAAATGTACTGTTGCGCCTACAGCAATTTTTCCAGGTCACAAAAGGGACCCTATATAGCTAAAATGACTTAGGGCGACATTAGGTTAAAATCCGACCTTGAATATAGGAATTTATTTTGTCACACTATTTTTGAATTCGCAACATCTATTCATGGGGCTTTATTTACAAGCCATTTATTTCTTTTCAAACTTTAATCGTGGAGAGGGGCGGCATTTTGCATTTTTGTCCGGGGCAGCAAAACTGCTAGGGCCCCCCTAGGACAAAAACTAATTCTAAACAAATTTTACGTGAAATTAGCGGTACCAGAACGGCGTTGGTTTGCCAATGAGTGATTCCATACCAATTCACCAGAAAAAAGAAAAGTTGGTTGCACGACCGACTCAGATTTTCTTTAAACTTGGCACACAGGTTGATTATATAGAGGCATGGAAAAGTCCAAATTGTTAGGTTCCTGCTCCACTTATTTTCTGAGATACATGCCCTCAAAGTTTGTCCGCCACGTCAAAATACTAAAAAAGTGATGTTATTTAATCATTTTTTATAAAAAAATTGTACGCATGCAATATAAAAGTGTTAGATATCTATGGAAACTAGTTACTCTAGGCATTTGAAAAAAAAATACTAGAACGTTCATAATGAAAATTGCTAAGGTACAGGGTTCTTTGAAGTTGTCACCACAAAAACTTGATTTTGCCGATTTTGCTAAAATTGAGGAATTTATTCCAAAAAAAGGAAGCCATAACCAAAGGTTTACTCACGTTCTGGTAGTGTACAGATGTTTACTATAAATGGTTACACAATGCATAACTTGAGTTTCTCACTCCTTCTTGGATATATTTAAGCTTAAAGATAAGCCATAAGGCAAAAAACGTGCGATTTTGACCTTCTTGGCAGCCATTTTTTTCATAAAGAGGGAGCAATAGAAACTTTAATTTTTTTTAAACAAGCTACTGATATGTTAGCTATTCACAGGAAAAGAGTTTACTTTTGGTTATTTCTTGCATTCAGAGATATCCTGCTGACAGTATATGCATGTTTTTCGCCTTGACCATATGCTTTTATTCCCCCTCTCATGGACTTAAAATTAATTAAACCAAAAAATAATGATATATTTATTGATAGCTGTATTATCTACCCAATATGTCATGAAATTTAATTTATTAAATCATTGAACAATAAATTAGATATATGATGAAAACAAGAAATAATATTTATCCGATGAATGAGCATTATGCATTCATAATTATAAAGTACTTAATAATTTCTTGAGAAATTAATTAAAATAAAGGAGCTCTAAATATTTATCTCATAAGCAATACCCATTCTTGTGATTGGGATATTCCTGTTTTTAATTGCAGAATTTCTTGAATATCACATGCATATCAGGAAAATAAATGAGGCCTTTTCCTTTGATGTAGTATATTTTATGACAAATTTTATTTGATGGGCTACTAACTGAGCATGGTGATAAATAGATATTAATTTCAGCATCGAATTCCTTTTTACTTTATTAACAGTTAAACATTTACAAAATAGTTAAGTAAATAATTTAACATAAAGCAATGCTTGAAGAATTAAAATTAGTACAACTAATTTATTCCCATACTGATCTTTACAAAACTAACATGTGCTTTGCATTGATAAGAACTGTCAAGCATAAGTTTACTCACTAAAATACTAAATCACATAGATACCATGAAGCATACATTCTATTTTCTACAAAATAATACTGCAACAAAGAACGAGGGTATCCTCCTGTTTAGAGCCAATCAGGAACATCCCAATCACAAGATTAGGTATTGCTTATGAGATAAATATTCAGAGCTCCTTTATTTTAATTGTTTTTTCAAGAAATTCTTTAGTACTTTATAATTATGAATGCATAATGCTCAGGCATCGGAGAAATTCTATTTCTTGTTTTCATCAAATATCTAATTTATTGTTCAATGATTTAATAAATTAAATTTCATGACATATTGGGTAGATAATACAGCTATTAATAAATATATCATTATTTTTTGGTTTAATTAATTTTAAGTCCATGAGAGGGAGAACAAAAGCATATGGTCGTCGCGAAAAACATGCATATACTGTCAGCAGGATATCTCTTAATGCAAGAAATAACCAAAAGTAAACTCTTTTCCTGTGAATAGCTAACATATCAGTAGCCAGTTTAAAAAAAAATTAAAGTTTCTACTGCTCCCCCTTTATGAGAAAAATGGCTGCCAAGATGGCCAAAATCGCATGTTTTTGACTTATGGCTTATCTTTAAGCTTAAATATTTCCAAGAAGGAGTAAGAAACCCTAGTTATGCATTGTGTAAATATTTACAGTAAACATCTGTACACTACCAGAAAGTGAGTAAACCTTTGGTTATGTCTTCCTTTTTTTGGAATAAATTCCTCAATTTTAGCAAAATCGGCAAAATCAAGTTTTTGTGGTGACAACTTCAAAGAGCCCTGTACCTAAGCAATTTTCATTATGAACGTTCTAGTATTTTTTTTCTGAATGCCTGGAGTAACTAGTTTCCATAGATACCTAACACTTTTATATTGCATGAGTACTATTTTTTACAAAAAATGATTAAATAACATCACTTTTTTAGTATTTTGAGTGGGCGGACAAATTTATAGGGCATGTATCTCAGAAAATAAGGGGAGCAGGAACCTAAAAATTTGGACTTTTCCATGCCAGTATATAATCAACCTGTGTGCCAAATTTAAAGAAAATCCGAGTCGGTCGTGCGACCCCCGTTCGGAGAGTTGGTATGGCATCACTCCAACATTAATCAAACCATCGATGGAATGCAACAATTAAATGAGATATAAATAAGAATGTAATGCATTGAAAAATAATACTATTGTTCAAAAAAGTGGGGACGAAAACAGTTTTAAACAAATTTTACGCTAAAGGAGTGGCACCAGAACGGCATCGGTTTGATTATATTAATCAAAACCATTGATATAATGATCAATTAATGTTGTTTTTATGGCCTAAGAAGATAATTAGTGGATATCATGTTTCCATCATTGTTTTTAAAGCCATCATTTTGAGATTCATACGAATTGCAGCAGGTCTAATATTTTAATTTTCTTGATTTTTTAATACCTGAAAGCAGTCTAGCCATTCAAAAACTTTTTTCAATCAGTATAAGCTCTAAATGTTTTGTCAAAACAATTCAGAGCACTAGCACATTTCAGTGCGCTGACACTGATATGAGCGTGAATCCGCCCGTTTGATGAATCATTTTAAAGTGACCGCTAAATATTTATCCGAAGATGACATACAAAGACCAGTAAAAGTGCTGCCATCTACCGAAAAAGATCAGAAAATTTCTTAAAGTAATGTATCTTTTATTTCCATACATGAACAAACACTTAATAATGATATTTTATAATTGTACATATCCTAACTTTGTCTTTGTAAAGAAGTACTTGCAATGAATATGCTGATTCCTTTTTCTAAATGATTTTGGGTAAAATCAACCACAGTTTTGATGTTTGCAAAATAATAATTTTGGGGGCACTTTGTAAAATAACAATAGTCAGGTACGTAATTTTGATTTTTCCAGCGGGAGGAACGCAAAGGGTACAAACTCAATGTAAAATTATTTTTTTTACGATGCTTATTTATTACTCTTCGCTTTTGGCTACAAGATGGTTCGCGGTTTGCCGTTTGTTTTTGTTTGACAAACAAAAGTTTGAAGAAAAGTTTGCCGTTTTACACATTTTTGTGCTATTACCTATTCACTATTATTTTACGGCTAGACCTCCCCAATATGGTCGATGTAAAAAATACTTTTACCTACAAAAACAAACACGCACAACAACTTATACAGATACGTAGCGTAACTCACAACCATACATATTCATTTTTAACTTGAAATGAATCCTTAGAGGGAAACTTAATTATTACACATTCTTAACAATTCAGACGTCTGTAAAATTGAGTTTCACTATATACAACAGTACGCAAAAGTGAAACGGGAAAATTAGCTCGAAGTCAGTGAGTTAGGAAGTGCTAAAAATCATATAAATTAATAATTTTCTGTTAAGTCAAAAATTAAATACCCCCTCCCTCCAGGGCCAATTAGAAATTGTGCTACGAGGAGCACAACGTTAAAAAAAAATTAAACCTGCATACCAAATTTCACGTTTCTAGGCTCTGCCGTTTTCCCGAAATTCACAACACAAACATATGATATTAAGAATTCCGTATTTTGTTCGTACAGCTATTGATAAATACATACATAAAAGATGAATGCATACTACATACGAATTAGTAATAGTAAATGAGTAAATAATGAAATAATGAACGAAAAGTAAATAAATTAATTAATCCATGAGAAAAAAACAAACGAGTGAATAAAATGGTGAAGGAATAAGAAAATAAGAGAAAAAATGAATAAATAAGAGAATTAATGAAGGGACGAATGCAATGAAAGTGAATTAATTAAGGATTAAATATATTAGGGAAGAAATAAATAAAATAATGAGTAGAAGAAATAGACTTTTTTAGCTTTTCCCCCATGGGCGTAACAAACTATTTTAAACATTCAAAACTAATACACATGCATATTATTAACGAAATAAGTGCTGTATTAATCATCAGTTGATCTCAATTACTATTCAAGATGCTAATTTCAAAAATTTTATTACTTTGTAATGACAAAAAAAATTATTTGATACACAACAAATATTACAATATGTGTCACATTTTTAAAACGACTTATATCGATATTTTCCTTGATCTTTTAGAGCTGTGAAATCTACTATATGATCAAAAAATTAGGTTGAATATTGTCACAGAGAGAGGGTGGCGCTGCAAACTGTGAAATTATTTTACTATTTCACTTCGCCTCACTCACTTCACTTAGAATAACATCCCGCTACTTCTATTTGAAGACAAGGTGTGGCAGTGACATTTTTTGATTTTCCTCATATTTTTATATGTGAAAGTAGGTCATGAGAAGTGAACATTCTGAAGCTTTTAGCCCCCCAAAAAATTTTGTTCGCTAATTAAAAATTTCCAAAGTTTGATGCTTTGCAACGCTTTTTTGGTAAAACAACTGAAAGACTCATTTCAGTGCGCTGTAACTTTTTACAAAAACACCACCTAAAGGTTATGTTTGCATTTATTGATTGTGCAATGTCTGGTTATAAGAGCCCCATAGTTATTTGGGTTGCGGGTTGTTGCTTTCTTCATTTAAGCGACCGCAAAGTAAGGTTTTTAGTCCATTTTCGCACGACTTTAAACGGTGTTATTTCCACCTAAAAGCAACCCCCCCCCGACTTTTTTTTAACATAAGGTTGGTTCGGGTAAGTGGGTTACTGGGGTAAGTGGGCCACCCCCCTTAAAACTGAATTGTGCGTATAGTTTTTATACTTTTTTGTACTGATCATGTCAAATTGCATCACAGTGATTGCTTTTGCATATATTTGGCTTGCAGGAAACTTTTTTTCAGATCATATATTTATGGCAAAAAAATTTCCAAAAAAATTTTTTTTGCGAGTTCAAGCAACATTTTTCAAAGAATTGTTCTCATGTTAGTTTTTATTATTTTTTCTATGTTCATCAAGTTTTCTTGTAGAGTTTAAACTAAAGTACACATTGAAATAAGAATTTTAATGCAAAGTATTGTTAATAAGTGTTTAAGGGGTGGAGTCCCACTTACCGCTTAGTTTTTCTCTATTAGGGTAAGTGGGCCCCCTCATAATAATGATGATTTCAAAATGAAAAGCAGTTTTGATGAAGCAATTTCTACGATGAAATGAAAGATAATTATGGAGACCTAGAAGAAATTGATAGTTTAGCTACAAAAACTGCCAAAAACTTGTAACTATGTATTTGTGAAACTTGCATCAAGGAAAACCATAAAGTATTAAGAAGGTCGAATTTTAAAATATGATACAAATGAAAAAATACTGAAAAATTTGGTAGGAAGAATAGAAATAGCTACACTTTTGATTGATTGGATGTAGGTGATGTTAGAATTATAACTGTAGATGAAATGATAACGTTTCCTACAAAGAAATCTTCAAATAGACGCTGCCATTAAGTGTTTCCATTTTTTTTACCAAAATTGATCTTAATTGACTCCATTATGTTTGATCAACATTAATTTATATATAAAAGCAAAAAATGCGCCTAACGGCTTTTAATGAATTTCACAGACACAATTGTTTTGTATTCCGCTTGATAATTTTCTGTCATACACATTTAAATGTAAGTAGATATCTCATTAATAAATACATTTACAGAAAAATATTCCCCACTACAATATTGCATAATTTGTCAGGTAGGACCCATAAACCCCTTTCCAAAATATGCTCGCTTTAAATATAAATGAATGGGGGGGGGGGGGGTCCACTTACCCCTTTCTACGGGGTAAGTGGGTCCCCCACGTCTTTTTGGAAAGAATACGATGGTTAAAAATGTTTAAAGCATTTTTTTCGGAAATAATGCTGAAATTGTGTTTATTAATAATGTCCAAGATAAAAGAAGTCAAAAAATGTAAGCTGTTTTGCCTTAAAACTTTTGTATAAGGCCTTAAAAATAAACTGTTCTAAAAAGGGGGCCCACTTATCCTAACCAACCCTATTTGGGAAACTTGCACATAAAAGAAAAATTCAAAGTATTATGAAGTTCTAACTTTACAATATGATATAAATGAAAAAAATGCCGCTAAATTTGATGGAAAGAATAGAAATAGCTACACTTTTATGGGTTTGATGTAAGTGATGTTAGAATTACAATTGAGGATGAAATGATAATGTCTCTCCCTCAACAAACTTCAAATAGACGCTGCCATTAAGTGTTTCCATTTTTTTAAAACCTATATATTTTTTCTTATTTGACCAAAATTGATCTTAATCGACTCTCTTATGTTTGTTCAACATTGATTTATATGTAAAAGCGCTTTTAATGAATTTCACAGACACAATTGTTTTGTATTCTGCTTTATAACTTTCTGTCATACACATGTAAATGTAAGAAGATATCTCGTTAATGGATACATTTACAAAAAAGTATTTCCTACTAAAATGTTACATACTTTATCAGGTAGGACATGCAAACCCCTTTTTTATATACGCTCACTTTAAATATAAATAAATGAGGGGTGGCCCACTTACCCCTTCCTAGGGGTAAGTGGGCCAACCACGTGATTTTTTAAAGAATACGATAGTTAAAAACATTTAAAGCATTTTTTTAGTAAATAATGCTGAACTTGTGTTTATTAATAATGTCCAAGATAAAATAGGTCAACAAGTTTAAACTTTTTTTGATTTAAAGCTGTTGTATAAGGCTTTAAAAACGAACTGTTCCAAAAAGGGGGCCCCACTTACCCCAACAAACCCTATATAAAACATAATTGAGTATTAATGAAAACAGCACGGGGCTATAAAAGTGCAATTTTCCAAGTTCTAACATCTATAGAATTAATTTTCCCATGAACTCGAACTGCAACTTTTGTACCCGAACTTAATTTTAGAAAAAGCTTAATTGCCTGTAACTAGTCGTTTATTTTATACTAGATTAATCACCATATACTAGATGGTTACCATGTCACCATCAAGCTGAAGCCATTTGGCTGGCATCACAGCAACTGATTTCTAGGAGTGAAAGTTTTGATAATGCTGTAATATTGTCTGACTCGAAGTCTGCAATTCAAGCTGTCATCTCTCCGAAGCCGGCTGATTCGCAAATAATAAAAATCTGCATTGAAAATTTAAGCTGGCTGCAAAATCGTGGTAAAACAGTTATTCTGCAGTGGGTTCCTGTGGAATATACGGAAATTAAGCAGCTGACTATCTTGCAAAAAAGGGAACTGGAATATTACAAATGCCAACAAAACCAGTCCCTTACCCTGCTGTAATGCGACTATTAAAAGAAAGAATGAACGACGACTTTCAGACTCAGACCTGATAAAACATAAGAGCAGGAGAGAATCAATCATGGCAATACCAGATGCCCCGACACGACATGCTGTTGCAGCAATTCGTCTCGAGACCGACCATGACTGCCTTGCTCTGCCCACCTTTTTAGGATTAACATATTTTCCTCGCCAAATTGTCCGCTGTGCAAAAAAGACGCAGTTATGGATGCTTTCCATCTAAAAGAATGCATTGCAATCTCAGGCATCTGTATTTACGAGAGATATTAGAAGACGAGAGACAAATTAATTGAACTGCAGTATGGTTGACCCTGACTTTTTACTTCTTCCGGTTTTTCCCGAGCTGGACTCGGGCAAGCGAAATGTTCCATTCTGGCTCATCCCGAGTGTAGCTCGGGCACTGTGAAAATTAACACTGCACAACCAGTCTTTCCCGAATTAATTCACATGTTCCTTTTATGGTTTCGGATGCTTTTATTTACTATTGTTGCTACTAAATGGCAGCACTATACAGTGTTTTGAGCTGTAGATTTAAGATAAGAGTAGGCGCCAACTCCAAAGTATAATGATTTCTGCCATACAGAAAGCCAACTTTACAGGTAAATACTCATTTATTACTCATTTATTTAAATATATATTTTTACATTTATTTTTAGGAAATGTTGCATGCGAATGATGCTATTATGTTTAAAAAGATATGTATGTATGAAAATAAGCATAAAAAAATTGACATTTTTTGATCCGTAATCCCGAAATAAAATGAACCTGGAAGGGGTTAATTTGCTTTTACATGTTTAAATTTTATGGTTTTAGAGTTTTAATCCTTTTCCTGCCTTTTGCATTTTATGATGTTTTTTATTTAGTCTTTAACATTTTATCTGCTTTCAGGTTTTCCTTTTAAATTTTACCTTTTATTGTTACATTCTACATTTTTGCATTTTAATTTATTATTATTATTGTTTTTATACTCTCCACAAGTATGTGTTGAGTGTGCTGTTCGCACACTCGAGTCAATGAACTGTGTTCAAGTGCTTCTGCTGAAAAAAAAATGGCACCATCAAGCTACAAAATTGTGCTTCAGATTTGTAACAAAAGTACAGAAGCTGTTTTTGCGGTGAAGGGTTTCATATCAAGCAAACTGCAGTTCAGTTCTGAAATGACTAAATCGGTACTAAATCAGTTTCATGCTTAAAATATCATTCAGGCCAGACGCAGTTGACTGGTTTCAAGCTACTTCATGCATTTATATTCATAAACATTGAAATACACAATTTCTTGAAATTTTTATTTCCCAAATGACTATTTTTTCATCTCATAATATTACAATAACGGCACATAATAAAAGTTCTTAAATGTTATGTTATGCATTACCTAAATGAAACATTAAATATAAACCTGAAGAAAATTTTAGATATTATGTTTAAAATAAATATTTTGTGTGCATTTAACCCATTTTTGTTTTGTAAGGTCATGCTAAAATAGAAGAAAAATGTAAATTTTTGGCATACTTGGCGGCTTTTATGAAATCGTGAAAAATGTCCACTGAACTGAAAATTTTTTCGAGAGAAATATTTCACCTAAATATCATATTTGCACCTACAAACGTTTGCAAAGATTATACTTCCAACTTTGTTGATTTTTTTCAATTTTTGTACTGTTTTGGGGCCATTTTGGAACGTAAACATATTATCCTAGGAGAGTAAGGTGAAATATTGATGGTACAAAGATACTTTCGAGTCACAAGGCGTTTCAAAATTCCAATTTTTTTCCACTCCACTCTAATAACTTATCAAAATCCCAAAATATCTGAAGTTATCGCCTGAAGAACACTGTAAAAATGTGTGTAATTTTACTCTGTTAAAGCAGCATCGGAGTAACTCAACTGATAAAACTAGTGTAACGTTATGAGCAATGCATAATGTTCCACTAGTTTCAACAGTTAAGTTACTCCTTGCGGCCACTGCTTTAACGGAGAAAGGTTACACAAATTTTTTAGTGAAGATATGAAAGTATTTAAGCTGAAAGTTGAAAATTAATGCACTTCGCTAATTTTTCTTGTTTTAAATCGGTCTTAATGTGCTAGTGCAGACTGTTTTACTACGTGAAGGGCAATATAGACATTCATGTCCCTCAAAAAAGCCAAGAAAAGCCATATTTCGTAAGGATGAAGGAATTAAATTAACGGCTTGAACTGACAATTTTATCTCTTTATCAGATAAAATTTCAACTTGGATCAAAAACAGCAAGTGACAGATAAAGTAGAGAATAGCCACATCTAAGATGTAAAAAAATGGCATTGGACTCATATTTCAAGAAAAATATTTACTTCACAGTTTCGTGAAGTACTTATCCTGATTCACCATTTGAAATATTTGATTCGATGTCTCTCAAAAAGTTTTAAACTGAATTCTGAAGCTATAATAGAAGCCAAATTTTAAATAAAAAACAGTTTACAGACACTTCCAAGCTTTATATAGCTTTTATATCCTATGAAATAGTTTAGATCGTTATAATAAATATTACAGATGGCTGAAAAATGAAATGTTTAATATGACCGTAACAAAAAGCACTTCCTTATTTATTTATTATTTCAAGAATATACTTATAGATGGGAAGTGTTTGTTCAAATTTGAAATACGGTTCTTTTATTTTGAAAGTTAGACAATAAATTCGTCGAGAAGCTATAAAATATAATGCGTGCTGCAGAAAGTCTTAAAGGGATGATATCACACTCCGACAACAGAAGTGCCAGAACTCAAAATACTTTTAACTGATTTACTCTTAAATACTACTATACACGCAAAACATTTATTATCGTATATTTAATTGTTGGTTTTTGTAATCTAAACTAATAGTGTATACTTAAAGCTCGAAAAATTTTCCCCAAAATTATGAAATTTTAGTGTATTGATTATATTGTTTGTACAGGCCACCACGCATCAGCTATGTAAACTAATTTTGTGCGAGTTTTGTGACAACCAATAATTAGCACCTTTTTTTTTCCAAATGAATCGGTGAGAGTACAAACCACATCAGTCAAAAAAATTCAAAAATTCGTGTTTCATGGGAACAAGCTCTGGAAGGCAAGATGCGTATTGACAGCAAAAATCGCGTCAATCAGGCTAGTAGTTTCAAAGTTACGGAGCCTCCCTTCTGAACGTTTCGTGCAAAAACGACGGGAGTCCAGTGACTGACGTTGTTTATGCACCCAATGCTAGAACGAGCTTGACTTTCTAAGGGCGCGCATTCGTTCCCAACGATTTGATTTTGGCCCTATTAAGAGCACTATTTACACACCTGAAGCACTAACGCAGCCAAAATTTTCTTGGGGGGTGTGGGGGGGGGGGGTGATCAAAACAATCTTTTCTCCAGTAAAAGACTACTGTATTAGATTTTCAACAATGTTTAAACCAAAATCTATGGGGTGTTGTCCCTATCTCCCCTTCGCTGCGCCCCACTGACCTGAAGAGTTGTGTCCTCAGACCAGTAACAGCTTTCACGTCACCAAGCTACTCACTCTCCTTGGACATAAACAAATTTGATGATTGGTGGAAGGACGTATACAAAAAAGTAAAAAAGCTTAAACAGAGAATGGCGAGGGGAAAATGTGCAAAAAGAGACAAAATTTAAGTTTATCCCCACTCGATTCAAGGAGTTCCCTATAGCTTTAAGGGAAAAGGGGTTATCGCGGCACATAATTTCTTCGATTGGAGTTTGCTAAGCTGCTGAAGCTTACTTCCCGAAAAGTCGCTTTTGCTTCAAGCCATGCCTATACGTCAGGGCACGTTCCAACCAACATAAATAAAATGGAAAATATTAAAAAGGTGATTGTATGTATTCCTGAAATTTTTTTTGTGATGAACTATTTACCTGATCAAAGACGTCACATGATGGCAGAACATGATCTATTTTAAGAGATGTACGTACATACCCATATTTTTTTTATTTTTTTTTTTGTTCCTCTTTTATTGGTGTAGATTTAGCAATCGCTTCTCAATTTTTGTAATAACCTTCCACTGTTGTTGATAACAGATATTCCTTATACTGTAAAGTTTTAAAGTTCTTTATTTCTTTTGATTTCGTAATTTTTTTAACTATTAATGAGTAAAATTGATCTGTTCTTAGAGTTTAATAATTTTTTGAAGTCATGTGTCACAATATTATTATTGTGACACATGACTTCAATATCTTGCTCATTGTGACACATGACTGCAAGCTTTTCTTCTAGCTTTATAGCAAGAGCTACTTCATATCCGATGAAGTCATAAATATAAAATTTTAATGTAAGATAATTTTTTTCCCCAAGCCTATTGAGTGCAAAAACAACATCAGTCAAAATTACATTTTAAATTTTTCTGAGCCCGATTTAGACTGAATCTATGTATGCAGTACACCGCCAACTCGACCATTTCGATCCATGGACAGCTGTTTCGAGCTTAATCTGCTCTCATCAGCATGGAATACGAAAGTAGTCGAGTTGGAGGCAAAAATCCTCTTATATAGCAAAAAGAGCCAAAAAAACTGGTAGCTAATGTGAAATTAGAATGAGTGACCGCACTTAGTCCCGTACAACTCGTAAATTTTTTTGGGCAGAGCGCAAGGTATAAAGCAGTGAGTTACCGCCCTTAAGCAAGGGCTAAGTCAGAAACATGCAGTACACAGTCAACTCGACCATTTCGATCCATGGACAGCTCGAAACAGCTGTCCATGGATCGAAATGGTCGAGTTGGCGGTGTACTGCATGTTTTTGCCTTAGCCCTTGCTTAGGGGCGGTAACTCACTGCTTTGAATCTATGTAGTTTTTGCATGATAGCAATATACATGCATGTTATGATGCAGGAAAAAAAAAGAATCGTTCAATTATTTGAAACTTTAGAGGAGCTATGACGTTTTTTGTCTCTCCTGAAAAATTTGAAATTCTTGACTGATATTGTTTTTGCACTCACCGATTCAAATGTTGAGATGAGTCACTTTTGTTTGTGATACGACTTCATTATATTTGGCTTTAGTTGGTCAGACTGAAAATATCAATATTCTCCAATTCAGACCGTTTGATATAACGAAAATTGGATTCAGAATCATTACTTTTTTCAGCTGCTATTTATTGGTTGAGGAATAATAAGAAATTTGCTGGTTTTCAGATTATAGAATTCTCTGGCGTCTTAGGTTAGTGTGAAATGGGACGTGCATCTTGCATCTGATTCTATTCTGTTTTATACAATTACCATCTGGGTTAGATGCTGCATTTTCAATATATTTTGTGATTCATCGTATTTCGGGTTGGTTTGAAGGCATTTTGAATATGCTTTTCCACACTCAGTATAACAAAAGCATGTTCTACATAAGGGCTATCTCCAGAATGTGTGTAATTTTTGAACCAAAATATTTTTTCCGCTTCAAAACCATACGATTCCTGCTTTTTCCATTTTAATGTAGCTGTTACTTAAAAAGCATAAACACAACCATAACCACGAGGATGATATAATAAGAAAATTAATAAGTACTGCCATAAAATAAATTATAAATATTTAATCAACTTTCCAAAGCAGTAAACTTGAGAATGTACTTGTCAATTTATAATTTGGTAGATGTATAATGTTAATGAATCTCACCTCTATTATTTATTCTCACCTCCGTGACAATCATACTGACACGAACTAAACAAGAGCTGACATCTTATTTATAACTGAAAATAAACACGATGGATGATTTGCAAGAGTAGAAATAAATTTTGACACCAGTACTGCTATCTGTCAGCAAAAAATGTAGTTTTATGCTGGGGTAACGGAGGTGTGAATTTACTATGTGACGCCATTTAATCTTAATATATAAAAATTACGTGTCCCTGTGTTTGTGACCAATGGACTCCTCAGCTACTGAACCGATTTTAACCAAATTTTGCACGCAGTTTCAGTTTGGTCCAACATAAATGATAGGATAGTTTTTATCTCAATTTAGGACCGCAATATATTTTTTATTGCAAATTATGTATTTAGCTACCAGCTTTTCCATGTTTCTTGGCTAAGCCTTTTTACTAAGCCTTTTCTGACACCTACATGGCTGAGCGACATAAAGCACACGTTCTGGCAGCTTCCGGAGCGCAGTAAACAGGTTGTAAGTTAGCGGTGCGTTGAGTGTTATTTGACTTTTTTGTGAAGTAAATTATAAACAAACGCGTTACTTCCCTTGAAATTTATATGTGATAAGCTGTCAGAAACGATTGTCACTTAAGAGTTTTTACGCCTCTGAGGCTGAGAAGTGGAAAGTGCTTGGTGGGATAGCTCCTGGACTGCATTTAAGTGGATGTTATTCTTACTACTATTATATATACAAAAGTTTGTTTGGATGGATTTATGGATGGATCAGTCAGTTGATAAGCAGTCCGAAAAAATTATCTTTTTAACTAAGCCTTTTTTGAGCCTCTGTCGCCGGGCGACATAAAGCACATGTTCTGACAGCTTCTGGAGCGCAGTAAAATATGTTGTAAATACAGAAACAATAATGGATGATTAATGTAGGTACTTTTTTTTGTATTTTTTCTAATAAAAAAAAACTTAATAAATTCAAAAATTTGCTTATTTATTGCCTTTAAGGCGGAACAGAGTTCGCCGGGTCAGCTATATTTATATAAAGTTGATCTCTATAACGGTAATAAAGTTTTTCGTTTCTATTGAAATATTATAGTTTAACCCATACCTTAGCCACAGCAACGCGTGGCCGGGTCAGCTAGTATCCTATAAAAACAAACTAAATCACAATATTTGATTTTTTTTAAAAGATTTATTATTTGAGACACTTGGAGAAGAAATATTAATTAATGAAGTCATTAATCTACATTCACAGATCCACCAGTTGTGTGCATGTAACGGATGTGAGAATTCACATGTTATGACCAAAAACATATTAAAATACAAAGTTTAATCAAATTGTTGATGGATTTAAGTGGGTACATTTTTATTGAAATTAGAAAATATAGTTGATGTTAACATTACCGAATATGGTGTTTTTAATCTTGGAACACATTTACAAACCAAGTAACCCAAGTAGCACACTTCGTTTTTTAAAGGTTGTAAAATGGTTATTAACGTTGTAACAACCGCTTAAAAACGTTTATAAAACGTTTAAAGGTTATTTGTGCTACCTGTAAAGATTTACACATTTTAACGACTCATTGAATCTTAGCGTAATTATATTCGAGGCTCTATCTAGTTAAAAGAGAACATTTTTTTTTCGGAGTTGGAAATGGTTCAAGAGCTATTTGATAACTTCTCAGTAATATCACAATGTTAAAAACGTTGTAATAAAACCATTCAGTTTGGGTAAGGTTATTCCTTTTTTTTTTTCTTTTCACTGTTTAAGTTTTGTAAAAAGTGCAGATGCGGCTCTAGGGTAGAGCACTACGAGAAGCTACGCAGGGTTCTGTGCCGACTTATATTAATATTACTGACTTTTTTTTAAATTTCTTCAACGTTTTCATGGAATGGCCCAATACAGGTTAGCTACTTATTAAGAACGAATTCCTTTAGACCTGAATCAGAAGTGTCCTTGCAATTGACAAAATCCGTAATCTGTAGTTGCTCAACTAAGGGAATGAAAACTGAAATTTAAATAATTAACCTGGGTCTCTCTCCGAAGTCAACACAGTGTCCATTTTTTAACGCTTACCGTAAAGTCGGGTTACTTGGACCCTAGGGGGTTACTTGAGCCCATTACAGTAAAATGATAAAATCTAGGTTTGGTACTTATTAGTTGAAGACTTGCACGTAGTTCCTCGTTTCTCCTCTAGGTAGAAGCACTCTGCAGTCTCTAATGGTAGTACCAAACCCAGATTTTATCATTTTACTGTGGGCTCAAGTAACCTCCTTGTGGGTCCAAGTAACCCGACTTTACGGTACCTTTTTTTTTTTTTTGTACATTTTAGTGGAATAGATAATAGTTATTCAAATACATTACTCCACACCACTTCCTCAATTTCCTTTTTTAAAGTAAACGATATTGGCTCCTCTAAGCGACTCATATGATGTGTATTTTTAAAAAATGGGGGATTATATTGAGAAAAAAATGTTTTGTTAATTTTAATTAGGTAATGAATATGATTAAATTATTTTAATACGTATTCGTTTTATTTATAGTTAACAAGGGGCACAAAGAGGGGGGGGCGGTAGAGGCTCAGACTGGGTCATTGAGATTTTGAAAATGGACTTTCTAGGAATCTTTTTTCGGCTTTTTTGACGGTCACGTTTTTAAACATCACTCATGCGATGGACACCAATGTAGTTTATATATATATACATATATATATATATATATATATATATATATATATATATATATATATATATATATATATATATATATATATATATATATATATATATATATATATATATATTTATATATATTTTAATTGAGGGCACCGCAAGATTTAAATCCGCCACTGGAAAAGGGAAAATGTTAGTTAGATTTCGGTATTCATAGCATTTCAATCTAGGTGTTTTAAAAATCTTAAGCTACATTTGGAGAAAAAATTTCAGCTCGAATATAATCTAATGCAAGAATTTTCAACGTCCAGCTATTTTATTTTAAGCTAGTTTAAAACGGTTATCCAACATTCAAGCCATAAAAATTCTAATTTCCGTGAGCACAATTAAAAAGGGAGGAAATAGAATTTTCGGAAACGCCGTCGTGTACTAAACGTTGACATTAGGCCGGAAACAAAACCACTTTGCCAGAAAAAAAAAAAGCTTAAAAAATAATCCAATGTTTGTTTTAACTCGTTTTTGCTTCCTCCTGTTTCCGTCTTCTTTCTCTTTCTCCTCTTCTTCCTTTGCTTTATTTTTTTATAATTTTTTACTTATTTTTTTGGCGAAAATGTTCCGTCCAGTGAAGAAACTTTGTTCTTATCCTCTCCTTGCTAGAGGAACAAGCTCTATGCCAGTGTTTAGAAACCACCGAATCACAACAGCCACGGTCTGCTACTGGAACGTTAAGAATTTAAAAGAAAGAAAAAAGAAAATCGTGATGAGAAAAAAAGAATTTTTAAGATCCTCCAGCAACGCCATTGGTGGCTCTTTCATTCACACAATAAGAAAGCAGTTTTTTTGCCAGCAGAAAACCCTCTTTCGTTGGTAGAAAAAAGAAGAAGGATGAACTAAAGAGAGAGATAGGAAAAAAAAAAAGAAAGTAAGAAAACTCAGCAACGTTTTATTGGATGCGGGAATGGACGTAACGACAACAGCTAG
>JAXGGA010000240.1:0-275895 GCA_038373865.1 Uloborus plumipes
TAAAGAATAATAGATGAAAATAATTACTTTCATAAATTAATTTATTACTCATATTATCATTTTATTAATCATACGATTGCAAATGTATTTATCAAATGCAACCCCGCAACATCATGCCTAGATCATAATTTGAATTTAAATAAAAGGAGTCTAATACTGTGAACAGTTTAATTTACAGAAAAAACTTTCATTTATAAGGGTAATGAATATTATCAAAATTTTTACACATTTAACGTTTAAGTTTAATCAAAAGTGAAACGTAGCGGAAGCATGCGGATATGTTTTTTTTAATTTTTAATAATATGTTCAAATTAAAAAAAAGTTCAAATAAAAAAAAAATGGAGAAAGATGGACGTTAAGAATCCACGAAGTTGGAGTTTGAATTTGATGGTTAAGTAATACAAAATCTTTATTTTTCACACACAAGTAAAATATAGAAATGTTTCTGACTAAATACAAGAGAAAAAAATGCCAGGTAGTACATCGATTTTCTTGTGAAAAACTGTTCATTTATTTACTTATTTTTTTAGCCGAGTAGGGGAGAAGGCAAATAGCAAAACTTTCAACCGAAAATTCAAAGTACTTTCTCAATACAATAAAATTAAGACGTACTATTTGCCGTTATACACTTCATCTCTTGGTGACACGAGTCTAAGCCAAATTAATAACTAAAAAATTTTTCAAAACATATTTGACTCAAAGACCTCTTTTATGACGTCAAAGATGTATGGTTATTCTACTCTATTTTTATGCACGCAAGTTTTCCATACATTAATGTGCACACCGGATGTAGATTTACTCACCTATGCACTACCCCATCTCTCATAAATATAGATTCATAAAATTCTGAATATATTCTCTTAACACCATAAATAAGTTTACTCACATGGGTAATTCATCAGAATTCAAATTGTACTTAAATAAATACGCATAAAATGTCATGGTGCCTCAATACATATCATTAAGAACAGTATATGAAAGGTAATCTCGAATATTGGAAAGGGCAGAATAGTAACACGCAAGTAATAATGAACTAAACTTCAATCCTAAATCAAGTGTAACAGAAATAAAGGGAAACTACCGAAAATTTTCAGTTTATTTACGGAAACTTTTGGCTTCGTGATTGACGCGCGACGCGCGTGAGGTACGCGGACGTGTGAAGTTATTTGAGGTAAAAAAAAAAAAAAAAAAAAGATCTTTATTCTTGATCATGGCGTGAACTACTTATGCGTCATGCATAAGGGGAATGCTTAAGCTGACAAAATAGTGCTGTATGATTGACATTTATCTTCTCAGTTCTGTATACGGAATGGTTATCAGAAAGGTGCCAATAAAATTTTCGTGTGAAACACGAATTAGAAAAAAAAAGACTTGCTTCCTTGGATGCAGTTGATGGACAGTGTTATTTAGTGATATATTGAGCAATCTTTGTTGTTCAAAAAATACCGTTCCTTTTTTACAAAGTTTTTCCATTTTTACAAAGATCGTCGATCTTCGCTTGAGGAAAAGGAGGATTTATAAAATTTAATAAAACACAATTTATTTTAACTTTCTAAACCAGTCTCTGACCGACATAAAAAATTTTACGGCATTAGCTGACATTTTGAGAAACCATTAGTTGAAAAAATGTTAAATTTTATATATTTTCAGTACGTTTATTTATACCTAGTTGAGGAAAATCAGAAGCAGAATCAGTATCAGTAGATAGTAAATACTAAAAACCTTTTTATAACTTACTACACCTTTCATAAATACATATTTATGTAAATTAAATTGTTTCTAACGTTTTGAAAAATCAAAAATATTCAACAGACAATACACCACTTCAGAATTGTTAAGTATGCAACATCTACTGAAGAGAGGTAGAAATTCTTTTTTGCGTACCCAACCCAATATGATCAGCCTTCGATACCAGAAGCCATTACTGCTGATGATGATACATTCTGACAAAAAGCAAGTTGTTATCGGCAAAATATCAAGTATTAACCTTTTCACTACCAATTTTTTTTTTCTGAGAAAAAAATAAAATAAGTACTTAAATACATCAGTTACAATGCAAATATCGATAAAATTCTGAAAAAGGAAGAAAATTACACTAAATTGTCAGTGATATCAAGGAATCATTTATACACCGCCTCATTTATGCCTTTTTCACTTATACGACGATTTTGATTAGTCCCAGCACATTCCATAGCAAAATAACGATAATATCATTTGTTTATGCGTCGCTCTAAAGATAAATATTTCACTTATGCGCCGAATTTTCCGTAAAATGTAAAAAAAAAATATTATTTTCTTTAAAAAATAAGCATTTTTCTTCACTTTCCTCTTTAATCTTTTGCCTTTATTGCTCACGGAAGGCATTTTTTCCGCATGTACTAGAGTTCGGAGAGGGACAATTACCTATTATGGATCGTTTTAAAGGGAACAGTTTGCAATTAGGTATGCTACAATTTTTGTTTTCTCTTTATCATTGTAGTTACGTTACAGTAATTGCCAAACCGTAGTAATATGTCCCTTGTCTATAAAAACATTCTTATTCATTCTCTCATTAGAACCTATGTTGCGTTTTAGTCCTTTAAATAGGCTTGTTCACTTATACGTCTCTCTCACTTATGCGCCTTTTTCTGTTGGTCCCTTGAGCCGGCGCATAAATGAGAGTTCACTGTATTTTAATTTCTTCTAGCAAGCAAAAGAAAAAAAACATTGCGAAGGATAGTCAATTACAAGCTGAGAATTATTGTTATTACTTTATACTTGTGTTATTAATGCACATGTTTTAAGGAAAACAATTCATGGGAACCCATATGCAAAATTTTAAGGGTGAGGGGCTCAGTATGGTGTAGCGGGATATTTTTTTTCCATTGAAAGGATTTTCAGTGCAGATTTGAATAATTAATAGCTGATAAATTTAATTACTCATTCATTAGTGGCTGAAGAAGGTACGTTTTTATATTTTTGACGAATAAATTGTACTTAAAGCAAGGAAGTACTAATTTTTAGAGAGTGAAGTTTCAGAGGGGGACCCCACTAGCGACGCCCATGGACCTATTAATGAACTTTGAACTCCAAAGTTGTAACATTGGGCTTCATCATGGTTACATAACATTGACGAAAACAATGGGACATACGGGTCAGTTTCGTAGCCGCATATGCTCCGTGGTTCACAGACTGAGCGTCATTGAACCAAGCGACTATTTCAGTGCCACGCCTATCGATTTAAAATGAATTGGCAGTTACTCCTGCCAATTCATTACTTTTTTCTGTAAATTTCCAAAAAGAGTACTGCTCAAAAATCCTGTTTGCGTGTGGTTGTTGGGTTGTTCCACTGCTTAGGGGCACTGTTTTTTTTTTGTTTTGTTTTAACACCCAAAAACATGACGCAAAGTCGTAAAACTTCCCCCAGCTTGTAGATATTTCAAAAAAAAAAAACATATTTAAACTAAAATGTTTCTGTTGTCATGTGTTACTAGAGTTTTTCATGAGCTTTTGAATTTTTCAAAATAAAATTGCACTTAAATGTCCATTAAATGGTCGAGCTGTATTTCAATGTATCAAAAGTAAATAAGTTCGTTTTTTTTTTAAATCTTTTCAATGATGAGAGAGTTCTACTACTTTAAACGATGTTCAATACTGTAATTTTGGTACCAATTAAACAAGGGGTGGAAAGGAATATATCTCTAGTACGACAGATCGTGTTGGAAAACAAACTCCCAATTTTTTCTTAACCCTCAGATATTCAGTTTTTCATGAGAAACCAGCTCAAAGCAAAATCATCTGTTCAAATAGAGACGAAGGAAAAGGATATTTCTAAAGCACAGTATATATTGGTACAGCCGATGTTTTCTCATGACTCCAAAGCTTTGACTTCCGTTTCAATGGAGATTTTTGTATTTTACTGTTAATAAAGCTAAGATCCGTATTTCTGGGGGGGGGGGGGAATGCGTAAGCTCATTTAACGTATGTTTACTCTGAGCCAAAATTTATTAAGGAAACTGCTCTCGACAATTTTATGATTATTCTTTGATTATATGCTTTAATCAATGCTATAGTGACGAATGGTTTTTGTTTATGAAGACTTTTTTGGCCCTAGAATTCAGTGGAACTCATGGGTGCCTGCAGAGGGTGCAAGGAGGGGGGGGGGGCACTTTTACCCCCATGGCTTTCGAAAAAATAATTTTTTGTGATTTTTTAGAACCAAAAAAATGTGCTAATATTTTTTCGTTAAAAAACTTTTTTACTGATTTTGTGGCACAAAAAAATTTGTTTTACTAATTCGTTGAGTAAAAACAATTTTCTTGCTCATTTTTTTAAGTAAAAAGAATTTCTTTGCTTATTTTTTAGTATTTCTGCTTGTTTTTTAAGTAAGAAATTTTTTAAAAATCTTTTGAAGTAAAAAAAAAAAAAGTGCCTTTTTTTAAACGAATATTTTTTTTTTTTTTTTTTTAAGTTCGAGGGAAACCACCCTCTGGATGATTCTCCTTGCGCTCATGGTTACACTTAACGATCACAGGGTCAGTAAGAGTGGAATGGTATTATGTAGCATGAATTAAGGACTTTTGCAGCTTTTGTAAAACAAAAAATATCTAAAATATTAAAAATAAATAAATGAAACACTACTACTCCTTGTTATTGGTTTGATTTCGTTTTGGTTCAAGGTCTTCATCGTTTTTTGAGGTGTTAATAGTAACCCTCTTAAACTAGTTACTATGAAAGCGCTTCAAAAGTTAATATACTCAATACTCATATTTAGTGACGATGCATTTTTTCTTTAAGTGTAGTTTTATATAAGAGTAGTTTATATCAAAGTAATGTTTCATGTGCTTCATTGACTAAAAATAGCATAAAATTATGCCTGATAAGAAATGTACTCAGTGTATGGTAAAGTTTGCCTAAAATATTTTCTTAAAAGATAACCTATATTGTGTGTTAGTAATAAAAGTTTTAATCCGAATATGTTATCGAATATAGTCTTTTAGAGGCGGAAGGTAAACTTTATATTAAAGTTTCGCTTCGGATGGATACGCTAATGATACCTACAATTCTCGTGTTGGCCCAATTCTTTTGCTTCCTCAACAAGACCGGAGGAAGTTTAAACTCAATGGAATCACACACAAAGGCTGTTTAAACAAAGGTGGGACCCATCGAGTCATGGGCAAAACAAGATCAACGCGGTAACTTAAGTCACGACAAAAGGAACTGTACTTGACCATTTCGTGACTTTCAAAAACAAGCAATTTCCGATGTCAATACGATGGCTAGTAATTTTTATGTTAATTAACTGTTTCATGCTCGTGTTTTTAATTACCAAATTAAAACTACACTCTTTTTTTCCCACCAGATTAGAATCATTAAAAACTACATTTACTCACGCTTTCAATCAATTTTGTTTATATCTTTATTAACGCGGTAAACTGACAAATGGCAATTTATCAGTTTACCGGGTCAATATGCATTTAATGTAACAAAAATATGTAATATGGAATTTCATGTAAAATAACAATTCATGTAACAAAACAGTACATTTTAAAGAAATAGGTTTTCTATTTTTACCGACATTCTCATTATAAAGAGGATTAAAAATGAAAAACTGTTGATACAACTATTGAATTTTCGATGAGATGGGGTGCTCTGTGAAAATTTAGCTTCAAACAAAATTTTATTACGTTTAATGTTGGCACATAGCTATGAGCAAAATTAGTACTCAGACCTCTGTGTTCTCTGAAAATTAGATTATTTACCGGAAATCAAGTAAATAAAGTTTTCTTTTACTAATTCATACGTAAAACTTAGTCAATGCTATTATTGAATCAAACATTTCCCACAACATTAAACTGTAGGCTTCAATTGTGAAGGGAAAAATCGCACATATATCTTCGGCTCATCTTATTTGCTAGTTAATTATTTGAAAGTAAGTTTTCTCTATCTCTCGCACGCACTCATATACATTTCATCTGCATACTTCTATGGAATTACAATTTTTTAACAGTTGTATAAGTATAGAAAATATTTAAGCAACTCTAATAATACAGGGTGCTTTTAAAATTGCGACGTTAATACACTTCATGTAGACACCCTTCGTAGTTCTCCAGAAGATCTAGAAGAGTTATCAACGTCGAGCCAGGAATTAACACAGCCAGACTTCAAACAATTTCTGGGAGATGAGGGTTTGGTCTTAACAGTCCGCACACGGATATAAACTATCATATTAGAATATTGGCAAAATGTGTTAAACCGTGCTGTCCATGTGGGGTGGGAGGGGGTGACCCTCAAAACCAAAGCGCTGCATCCCCGGGAGTATTTTTTTCCCAGATGCCATATTTAGTTTTCGATGCTGGCTCCACTTGCATGCTTTTTGTGAATATTGAACTAGGGGGGGGGGGAGGAGGGCTTTGGGGGATAAGAATCTAAATAAAAAAAGAAGTCGTGTTGAAAATTTGAATTGTTTTTTCTAACTAAATTTTCTTCATCAGTGCAAGAATTTATAAACACACTGACCTTTCCTATTTCACATTATTTAAAGAAACTAAAATATATTTACATCAATAAACGACTTTTTAAAAAATGCAGCCACGAGCCTGTAAAAAAAACCTGATTAGTTGGCTGAAGTTTTTCTGTTCTTTAAAGAAAGTCTTTTATTATGAAATTCCCCAAATATCAGATTCATGAGCAAAATATTGCTAAGTGATAAATTATGACGACAGTAACAAGATAGATTTGACAAGCTAGACTTTGACACATATTAAAATAAAAAATAAATAAAAACAACCATTATTTGCTATTAATTTCTGCTATAACACTACCGTAAAGTCGGGTTACTTGGACCCTAAGGGGTTACTTGAGCCCATTACAGTAAAATGATAAAATCTAGGTTTGGTACTTATTAGTTGAAGACTTGCACGTAGTTCCTCGTTTCTCCTCTAGGTAGAAGCACTCTGCAGTCTCTAATGCTAGTACCAAACCCAGATTTTATCATTTTACTGTGGGCTCAAGTAACCTCCTTGTGGGTCCAAGTAACCCGACTTTACGGTACTATTTTGCGTTGGATTAAAAGAGAGCGAAATATGACGCTAAAGAGCTGCCATTCAATGAAAAAGCCGTCATTAATATATTTCGTTAAAAGGTATTTTTTTTAAGTTAACTGAAAAAAAAGTCTTCCTTTAGCAATTTCATATACGTTTGTGATTTCCTAAGTCACAGAATTTTGTTCATTTACATTTTATGAGCTGTCACGTGCAGGCCAAAATGTCCATTTTTTTTCCGTGGCATGTCCCTAATGCGGTTGAGAAAAAGAGAAGCAAAAAGTTTAAAATCCCTTTCATCCGAGAAACGGCTATTTCCTAGAAAAACAGGGCTAAAAGCATTCCGAGCTCATTTGTAATCTGTAGAATTCCCTCTAATCACTTTTAAATTACATTACTTTTATCTTTATAAAAAGATTTATCTCTGTTTATCTTGCTTCAGGGATTCCACCTGTCATTTGAGCCACTATTGAAACTTTCTTACTACATCAAAACCGCGTACTAGGAATATGAAGTAGATCTGCAGTGATCCCAATGAGATTTTAATAATGGTTTTGCCAAAATGACATTAAAAATTCATGTTTGTGAGCCACTTGACTGAAAGCAAATGATTGATTGCACGACACCTGCACTTATTTCTAGATAATGAATCCTCCAAGCAATAAGTACGGCTTTTGAGCGGCATAAGAAAAAAAAAGTGACCGTTTTGAGAGCCCTACAGTAACACGCTAGTGCTGAAGGGTCACACGAATAAGTTACATGACCAGTAAATGGCCTAACTTAAATCGCAAATCAGATCAGTTTTCTCTTCCGTGTCGTTTGTGTCGAAATTCAGCTGTCAGAAAATAGACTTTGCTGAGGAATGGGACGGATTTCAGAGAATCGTGCAAAATAGGTCGGGCCTGTTTGAGATTTCCTTTTTGCTTTTGGTTAAATCAGCAATTTCTAAGAAAGACCGCGCCGCGATGTATTTGTCAGTGACTGATGACAATTTATAATCGATGATCGTTCGTTGATTGATGACAATTTATAACCAAACTACTTTCACTGACTGATGACAACTTATATCCAAATGCTTTTAAATAAAATATACTTAAATGAAAACATAGGTAGCTTTCCTTCAAAAAGCATGATTTGATGAAAAATCTGAGGGCATGAAAGCTCATAATTTATGATGTATTATTTTTTGAAAATGACTTCATTTATTTAGTTCTGTATAAAACTACCCACTGTGATTGGAATAGGTAGTTTAAACGATGAAGTACGCTACTGTGGGGTTGGGAGAGTTAGCGAGTTTACAGCACCGCCCTGATCTAACAATATTTTAACTATTTCCTTAAATATGTAGTTGATTAAAGTTAAAAAAATAGTTCTAAAGATCAAGGAAAATAATAATACAAGTCATTTTCGAAATTTGCTACACATATGGAATTATTTAGTGGTTTATCAAAAATGATTTTAGCAATTAATATTTTAAATATTGGGATCTACTCTTATCCAGTCAAGTACTTATTTAGTTAACATGAGGTAGATTTTGATTTCAAATGAGTAATAGTATTTGTCAAGTACGCGCGAGGGAAAGTAAAATAGTTCGCTTTCTTCATTTATTCATACATTTATTATTTTACTCATTCACTATTTTATTTCCTCATTTTTTTCCTCACGTATTAATTAGTTATGTATTCATTCATTCGTTAATTTATTCAATGAAAAATATTTTTAGTAATCAAATAGAAGATATTTCATTAAAAAAAATTTTTTTTCATTTTACTCAAACAAAACAAAAAAAAAAAAAAAAAAAAGACCCCCTCCTCCTTGTTTTTGAAGGTAAAAATGGAAATAATGAAAATAATATTTTGATTCAAGTTTTATCATAAAATACATCGTTTTTTGTTCATTCTATAATTTTCAAAACAAACGTTCAGTTTGGTCAGTAGTAAAAAGAAAAAAAAAAAACTTATCTATTTCACTATTCTTCACGCTCCCCAACAACGTTTTGTGTATTGCTAAATGAGAACTAGAAGTATTAATTTCAGAATGCTAAGAACTTCATAGTTCTTATAGCAAAAATACAAAAAGTGCAACATTGCTTTATGTAACTCTGCTAATTAACCTGGAAAATAAAGATTTTCTTTGTACATAAGTAACACAAGTATTTTCCCATGTATTTCCAAAATGTCATAGCTAATGTTCACGTAACCAACGCTGTGTAGTCGAATTACGTAACTCAGACATAAAAATAACAGTCTGTGCATCCATAAGCTCACATTTTTGCATTGAAAAAAATGTTCTTCGTAACGCCGAAACACATGTCCGCAGTATTTCTTCACATTTCTGCTTCTCAGCGTTGTATTATATGCAAAATTTACTAATACTTTCGATTTGTATATTAATTTTATTTTTAATAGCAAAGGTGTGAACTACAAGCTAAATACCGACAACATGGGAGGCTGCATCTTTATTCTTGCTTAGGACTCATCAGTCTAAAATAGTCGACAATGGATGTTACTTTTTTTTCTATCTGTGTAATAGTATCACCCTCCCCTCTCTTGTTTTGCATCTTATGATTTTTACGCCATTTTTAAAGACATTTTTTCCAAAGAAATACTTATTTAAAGATGAATTTGAGTATTTATTATCATATTTTCTTGCTTTATAGTTTTTAAAATTAATAACTGACCAGCTGAAATAGTAGCAATGCCAAAAAAGTGAATGCACTTTAAGAATTATTATTAGCTATATGATTTTGGGAGCTCCACTAGCCCAATCTTGAGCGTACGAAAAATCCTTGGGAAGTAGGGGAAGGGTGGGCAAAGTGGCCACTTGAAGTTTTACTCCCTATATAGTGCTGCAGCCTTACCGCAATAGACTCAACTACTCGCCCGGCAGCCGTTGTTGTGTTACAGTTTTGTGCGGCTCAGACGCAAACTCACGGAGATACGGCAAATTTTTCACTTTTTCGACCCTCTGATGTTAGGTAGGTGCATCACATGTTTCACTTTAGTTTATTGTAAGACTAGGTGAAGTAAATTTTACATCAATGGTGCAAAACACGATGTTTCTAGCTTTGAATTCATATGTCTCAACAGTAGATACAACAACGGGTTGTACGTGAAATATTGTTCTTTCGAAAATGGTGCGCTAGAGGGCAAAGTGGCCACAACCGTGGCCACTTCGATTGTTCGATTCGAAACGTCGATTGTTTTTTCTGTGGTGATTGTTATTCGAAATCTACCCAAGTAGCACACTTCGTTTTTTAAAGGTTGTAAAATGGTTATTAACGTTGTGACAACGGATTAAAAACGCTTATAAAACGTTTAAGCGTTTTTTGTGCTACCTGAATAAGGACAACGAAGGCTGGATTAGATGTTCTGAGTGCCTCAAATGGGCTCACGAAGCCTGCACAGGAGCCCAAGAGGAGGACGATGAGTTTATTTGTGATTTATGTAAATACCAGTGATTTCATAACTTCAGATACTTTTAGTAATGCCTATTTTTGTTTAAAACCCTAATACAATTATTCTGAGTTCTGAAACTAAATGCGTTTCATTTTTTCCATACTATCTAAATCTATTTAGGCAGTGGCCACTTTGACAGCTTTTGGTACAGTAAAAATTTTGTACAAATAAAGTTTAAAAATATAGTTGTTTATATTTTTTAATTAGGCCTAAGTAACCATACTAAATGTTGAAGGGATTTATAAAATGTTTCAATAAAGTTTAGGGGTGGAAAAAAATAGATGTTCCTTAGGGTGGCTGCTATGCCCACCCTTCCCCTACGAAAAATCTGATGTGAAGGGCTTGGAGAATGAAGAGGCTATGTCACACTTAAAAAAATGAACACTCTGAACAATGGTAAGCAATGGATACAGGTAAGCAAATACAAATTGGCACATCAAAAAGTAGTTGTCATTAGATCAATTTCACACGCACACTAACGACAGAACCAGAAAGTAAAAAGCTGCAAAAATAAAACTTTGAACTTTAATTACTCGCAATTTATGTTTGTCATATAATCCCTTCTCCATAGCCCTTCACTTGCTACCTACTCTTCTCTCATCAACCGTTTAGTTTCAAAAATTACCACAAGTTGCAGAGTTTGCTTCCACTTACTTCACGTTTCCTTTTACCCCAACTGACCCTAATTTATGAATGAATTATGGGAATAAAGAGTGTCTATTTAAATCATTTTTGCTGTTACAAGAGTTAGGACTCATCGCTTTAATCGACACTCTGGTATCGGAACTGTAATCTGCAACATAACCATTTCAATAATCCAGTCACGCTGTTGAGCATGACTCTGTCCTCCAAGTTCTTGCTCAGCTTTTCCCCCAGGGATTTTTGTCTTCATTAGAATATGATAAAGGACACTATGTTGGAATTTCCAATGGCTCTTCATACCAGGAGATCCATGGAGCAGAACGCAGTGCTCTAAAATGGGGGCCAAACGCTATAAAATGCTGCGGACGAATTATTATTGATGGTATACGGTTTTGTGCATTTAGGATTGTCATTTTCTTTGTATACCGTGGTTGTTTTTGATTAGGGGTTACTATCTCCTTTCAGTGGAACATTTTTCGTTCATACTGAAATTGAAAAGTTCAGAGTTCCCCTCTTTTTGAGCATATTTATTTTAATATCTTTAAATTAGAAATTCGTGGTATTTTATTACGGCAAAATAAATTAAGAAGGCGATGTTTTTGGTTATTTCCTTACTACGTAATGCTATAAAAGAATATTGTGGCGATATGCGCTAATTATATCATCTAACAATAACCAAAAAGGAAGTTATCTGTTTCGTAGAAATTAGGGATGCACCGATAAGCAAATTGGCCGATTACCGATTACCGATTAATCGGCAGTTGATAATCGGCCGATTAATCGGCGCAGCCGATTAGTGATCATAATTATTATTTTTAATCATACTAACTTCTCCATCACTTTTTTCCCTTTCACAATTTCGATTTTAGCAATAGTTACTAATTTATTTCTGACAGATTAATTTTTCTAATTTTCCCAAAATAATTTTAAATTTGCATCAAATTTCTTTGAGTCAATTTACATGTTGTTGCTTATAAAGTTGCATTATGTTAACTAGACATGAAAATCTAAATAAATAGGGAGGAGGCTGCGGTGAGCAGGCTAATTTAAGTTGCACTTTCAATGTAATTTTATGTGATGTGAATTTTTTTAAATCATTGATAGCCATTTAATCCAAGACTTTCATTCTTTATGAAAATTATAGTCATCTAAAAGCGCTGTGTTAAAGGAGAAAAATACCGATACATGAAAACAGTTGCAATATTGTTTCTATGTGTTTGCAGACAATTACATATGTTTACTAAAACAAATGTATTTATCATAATTTCTTGTAAAATAAAAAATATTTGTACCAGCCGATTAATCGGCCCAATTTTGCCGATTATAAATAATCGGTAAGGTGGCCGATTATGGCCGATTAATCGGTACTACCGATTAATCGGTGCATCCCTAGTAGAAATACTCACTAAACACATAAACTCTGAGAAACATACCTATCTGCAATTGACTATTAAGCTACCAAACAAACTCTAAATTCCATGTATAAAAAAATCTAACTCATTATGCTATAAAATATAAAAACAAATTTTTCCTTACCATTAATCTTCAAAATATCCTGGGACTTAGTTGAACAATTTCTTTCATTCGATGCTTCAGCAATTGTTTCATAAGTATCATTTATCACAGTACTATTAGAATCCGCATAATTAGTATTCTCATCAATATCACGCGTATCACTATCATAAGCATCGTCCCCAATATCATCAGCACGTATGGATTTCTCCCAGCCTGGACGAAATTGGACTTGTTTCTTTCTTTGAGCCTCC
This sequence comes from Uloborus plumipes, assembly GCA_038373865.1. Lineage (NCBI taxonomy): Eukaryota > Metazoa > Arthropoda > Arachnida > Araneae > Uloboridae > Uloborus > Uloborus plumipes. Next base: position 12,889 of record JAXGGA010000240.1, read on the forward strand.
TTAGCGTCCAATTTTTCACGCTCTATACGGTTAGTATCCTCCAGTTCTTGAATTGCACTTTCACGCCGTTTCTTTTTCTTCAAAATTGATTTTAGCTCATTAGAAGACGAAGATGTCCATGTTGGATAATCCGAAGACAATGTACCACCACTACTACTACAGTCACTGGAAGATTCGTATTTAGATTCCTGCTTTAAGCTCTGCATTTGCCTCCCATTTGAAGTTGAAGGCGCGTAATCATCTTCGTCGTCGTATAAGTTCTTATGAGAGCCATTGGATATTGGAAAGTTTTCTTCTCCAAATAATTCATTATCACAGTCATGTTGCTCTGCGGCTATATCGGGTGTGTAAGATCGATCACAGTTATTTAAATTAATACTGGGAACATAAGTATCATCTGAGAGTAAAGATGACATCGATTTTGAAAGTTCACGAGAATTTTGCCCTAAATTAGGACGCAAATCATCATAGGATTTTCGAATTGGAGGAGGAGAATAAGTAAACTTTGGATCCATTAAGTTAGCATTGATAACAGTTTCATCATCACTTTCGTCACTAAAATCATAGTCAGGAGCCGGTATGCAGACTGATTCTTCTGATGCTGACATTCTTCTCCATCTAGCACTGCTTGCATCTTCTGCATGATGCAATCCGACTTCAGATGAATCACGATTAAATAATATATCCGGCGATTTCGGACGATGATTATCCGTAAAAATACGTTGTCCTCCAACTAAAACACTATGCGAGTCATTATAAATACAATTTTCACTTTGTGACTTTTTCACTTTAGATGAAAACTTTTTATTCGCAATTTGACGCGGAGTTCCACCAGTAGGCGAAGAAACCTTGCACTTATTTTGAAATCTAAGCAACCTAGACTGGTTCATTCTAGCAATTGCATTATCACTGAGGTTGTCATCAACATCACTGTCATCTATTTCAGTAACAGATGGAGTCTTCGACACTTTTTTGATCAAATCATATGCTGTTACGTCACATTCCAGAATAGATTTTCTGGATATCACACCTGGATCTTTGGTGGAGGCTCCTTTGCTGTACGCTAAGCTATACTTGGAAGCTCCTGGAACACATTTCTTATATCCAGACATCCTACTTGTTGCTTCATGTTTATTGTCATTGTTCTCGGCAGTTATGGCAGGCTTCAATTTATCAGGAGCTACCATGGTCCTTTTAGTATTAGAGGGAATGCCGTTGGGAGCTCCATTCTTAGGTATAGCTGAAGTACAGTATTTACATCTAGGATGATGATGTCGAGAAGACTTTCCTTGAGATGATGGTCGGTCACGAGAAGGTCTTCTTCTTTGAACCATGCATTCACAAAGGGGTGGACGAGGTATCATCTCCATCGGAGGAGGCAAAGCATAAGCTACAACACAAAACATTGAATTAGAAACAAAACCTTAAATTAGAAGCAAAACCATTAAACAAATTAAGAAAACAGAACTATCGTGCTTCAACTAAAATTATTTAATCCACAAATATGGTTAGTTTTACATTATTTACCTAAATTAGTGCTCAGGCAGTCGAGTATGAATAAATAGTTTGGATCTTATTAGAAGAAATTTACCTAAAAATACTTCACCTGGGGGTCTAGTCTCTGCCCATACGTAAATTTACGTACGTTAATCATGCCGTCAACGTACGCACGCATCGTAACGAACTCTAATAACGTATGCTGATAACCGTACGTGCGGTAACTGCGTAGTCTCCGCCCAAATATTCCGAACGTACGTTAACATTCGGCGTGTTTACGAACGTACTGAAAAATATTAAGCCACGCCTTTATTCCGATCCAAATCAGCCAATCGAAAATTAGTGTTTCAATCGGCACGTATCGTAATCGTTGACTTGGCAATGCTCGGCAGACAACGCTTTTACTTTTGTTTTCCCATTGTTTGCATACACACAGACCTTATACTATTACTTATGAGAAAAGACAATGGGTGTCACTAAAAAAATCATTGACAAATATTGGAATTTAGATAAATAACAGCGGGAGTGTATTTTGAATAGTCAAAACAATTGATTTCATGATTTATAAATTATTGTTGTTAACATATATACAGATTAAAGCGTATTGACTGTATGACATATCATAGAATATTGCATCTATCACCATTTATCTATATCATCATTTAAAGCATGATGGTCATTTGACAACAGCCGAATTGAGTTTTATAAATCGGGTCTTCTTATTTTCAAAGGCAACAAAATTATGTAAAAACAGGAAGATATTGCAGCTTCACAAAAAAAGTAATACTGTTCCTGAATTTGCCGACTTGTCATTTCGAGCTTGCCGAATGAGGAAAACTCTCATGACCTCCCTTCGGGGCTCCTGAATATGTATAACACTATAATATTTTTCAGAATCTAATTTAAAATATTTTTGTGCTGGATATGGAATTAAAAACAAGTACTACAAGCCCTAATTAACACAATTGCTAGGGCCTGATTATGGCACAGGCCATCTAGGCCTGGGACTGGGGCCTCATCTTCCTAAGGGGCCCCTAATTTTTTAAAAACTGATGCACAGCATTGAAGAATTATGTATTTTTAAGAAAAAAATAATGATTCATAAATTGAAAAATAAAAACAATCTCTTTTGATACTTAATTAGCACTTCTCTTATTTAGTTCATTTTATGGAAAGAAAAAAAGATTTCTTTCTTGGGAATTAGCTTTAAAAATCTTGAGCTAAAATGGATATAAAAAAACAGTATCAGGGCTAGACATAATGCATACAGTGCAACTACATAGGGCCTTGCAGAGCTCTATACAATGATCCCCAAAAATCACCCCCCTCAGGGGTGCCCACAGGGAGGATTATGGCGCAAGTTGCGCCAACAAAATTTTAGGGGGGGATTTTTTAAAACTGATTTATTTATTTAAATTATTTATTAATTTAGTTTTTTTATTTTAATTATTATTTTTTTTTCGTGTGTGTGTGGGTGTGCTTGGAATGTGTGGAAAGAGAAAAAAAGCGATTATATTCTGCGCATAATTAGTACTTTTAAAAAGTTAATACATGAAAAACTAATAGTTATAATTTAAAAAATAAATAAATAATATTAGAAAAAAGAAATAAAAAAGAGGAAAAAAAATAAAAAGCACAAGAGGGTTGTAAAATTTTTTGTTGGGGGGGGGGGGATTCGCGCCATTGAGCTTGGGGGGGGGGGGATGGGTAAATACTTTCTTCATTATTTTGCAAACAAAACATTTTTAATGCTTTTCGTCCATTTATAGAGTATTATTTAATTATCCCCCCTTGTATCGCAGTGGCGATACAAGGGGGGATAATTAAGGGCGGGGATACAAGGGGGCCCCCTGGCCCCCTTGTATCGCGGTGGCGATACAAGGTGGCCAGGGGGCTGGCCCCCTTATATCGCCACTGCGAAAAAGATTTTTTTTTTTTTGGTGACTTGAAAAGGCAGAGCACAGAAGGGGGCCTCTAAAGTATTGTCGGCCTTGGGCCTAAATTTTTAATTGACAGTGTCATTTATTTATTTATTTTGTGAGAAAATCTTTCCTCGAAATATTGTCGTTACATATCAAATTAAAGCGCATATAATTGTTATTAAAATGAGTTAATATGCAACTCTGTACCTCTCATAGAACTTGAGTTATAATATTTTACAACACTGCCAGCGAGAAAAAAAATGTTTTTTAACGAATTTCAGTAATTAATTACTGATTAATTATAAATAATAGATTTTTCAATATAAAAAAATAGACGTGAGGCCGCTCTGGACTTTTGAAACTGCCCCCCCCCCTTGAGGTGTTGAATTTCAGAGTTGTAAAAAAAAAAAAAAAACTTTATTTACTTGACATAAAATGTATTTTCAAGGTAAACCGTGCAAAACCCGGCCACACAGCGTTATTAACAAAGAACAGTATTTAATTCAATTGATAGATGTAATTCTCGCGGCCGATCCACCCTGCTGTCTAAAAAAAAAAAACTCTTCATTTTACATGAAAAAAGTGCCCCCCCCCCCCAATCATGCCGCCTTGGGCTATAGCCCATTAAGACGATGCGTAAATACAGCACTGTTTAAGGGTAGGATTCTCGAAAGTTACATGAAAATCCGAAACGGCCAGGTCGAGATTTCGTTTTTTGGTTGATTTAATATGGTTGAATAAAAGGAATCTGTGTGAAAAAATAAACAGCAGTTTTCGTAAGGCGCGTACAAGATTTGCTACTACTCTATAAATGGACGCAAAGCATTAAAAATGATGTTTTGTTTGCAAAATAATGAAGAAAGTACTTACCCGCAAGTGAGCTGGTAGTCTTCCGGCGGGAAAACTATCTTTAATATCTTCCGTGAGGTCAATCAATTGCTAAATTTTTTGTTAATCTGAAAAGTTTAACAAATCTGCGATCTGAAAGCTCGAAAGCATTTGAATTGGTCTTTAAACACCATTTCTTTCTCTCGTTTCCAATCTTTCAACGTCTTCTAGTTGTTAATCCAACGCAGCAAACGCGGCATCCATCTCGGATTTTAAGTACGCAAAATGGTTTTCCGCCTGAAAGAAGACGGCGTAAATTTTCCGTATGTTTACATTTTAGAGTACGTATTTTGCGTGCGGAAAAAAAGGGCAGAGACTAGCGGGTCTCGCTACATACGTTAAAATGACGTCACGGGTTGGTTTTGAATGCGGAGAATTTTTCCGTATTGGGCAGAGACTAGACCCCCTGTTAACGTTTTGCTAATAACTCAATCATTTCTAGTGTGCAAGTCGTTTCCTGTTTTGAGGTATTTTACCACACTTTTAAATTTTTAATCTTCTTGCAATAATGTTTGTTTTAAGTGTTTTATTTTTTATGTAAGATATACTTTTCATGTAATGATTTTTAAGAAACTTTTTTTTTTTGACACAAAAATATGCTTAGTACATTCTCAATTTATTTTTCATTCAGTAAATTAGTTGGAGGTCTGAAATCTAGCTTAGATCAACTGTCACTTGTCACGATTATTAATAAAGTCAGTGAAGCTGTAACAATGATTTATTCAACGGATACCAACTCAACCTATTTTTCTTGATTAAAAGTGATAATTTATAACACAAAAACATTGAACTGATAAATCCCATGAAATTTTCTAAGCTAAAATTTATATACTCAGAATTTCTCCCTTAAGGTCTGATTCCATACTACTAATTTGAATAGCAGGTTCTAAAATCCCCGTTAGATATTGTCATACTATTTAATTTAGTTTATTCTTTTATCATTAAGCTTTAAAAAATGGCTGCAGATTACGTGGTGGGCATTTTTGATACGAGGGCTGGTGTCTTCTTTAATAGCTTGGCTGTACTGATGATATTACTAACACTGAAATTTTCCGCCAAAGTTTTAGGGCATTGATTTCATAAATTTTCCAGTATCAGAATGCTAATGAGAAATAATTCAATCCCGAGTCGTGATCAATTTTATGGGAAGGGGAAATTTATGTCTCAGAAAAGAAATACCGGAACGGCGAGCTGGCACCAATTCAGTTAAGTACAAAAGCTATATTTTGTGACATGAAATGTACGTAACTTAAAAAAATAAAATAATAATAAATAAATAAATATATATATATATTCTATTCAGCTAGGGGATACCCTTCCTTCCTTTCTACCCTTGTTACGCGGGACTGTAGGTACTTCGTAACTAAATTTGTTTTTTTTTTTTTTTTTGTTTTTTCGTTTACTAGTGTTAATGAATCAATTTTGTCGCATAAAAGTAATTTTTATTTTTGGAACTCAAGTAATGTCTGATAACAACGCGAAGTGCGTATGTGAAAAATAAATTTAACATATAAAAATTTTTGGAAGCTGATGAAATTCAGCAAGACTAAATTCTATTTGGATGACATTCTTCAGCAGAAAAGTTAAAATTATGGTAGAAAGACCTTTTGACACTAATATGTATCGTTCTATCAAAAGGCACTAAGAACTATTTGTGTGGTGCAGAAAAAAATGTTTTGAATCGCAAAACACGTTTGCAAAATTTATTATTAATTTTTTTTTTTGAACTTATCACAAAAATTTTTTAAATGTCTTTTGAAGAGTAAGAAACCCTGGCCTAATCTCTAACATAATGCATTTTTTAAAAACTTATTTAAAAAACAGACGTCAATTTTAAATAATTTGAAAATGAAGTAAGAAATTTAAGGATTTGTCAAGGTGAAACACGGTCTACTTGTTTTCTTATTCGAAACATTTTTTGCTTTCTTTGAAAAAAATAAAAAAAGCTACTGGCTTCTTTCTCATTTAGAAATGTTCAAAATTTTCATGACCTTTCCTTAAAAAAAAAGAAAAAAAGAATCTCGTTACCGCGATATATTTCAGAAAGCACAAATCCATCAGACAACTTGACAAATGAATCCTCAGAAATCAATTAAAGTAACACAGTCAACTAGTTTACTAGTTTTCCGTTGAGGCTACAGTGGACAAATAAAATTGATTTTTTCAATCATTGATTTATATGTCTAAAACTTTGTGTGCTTGTATTATTGTATATTTACTACATCTAAAAGCATAAAAAACACAAATTAGTGCAAAAACAGTGAATACTTTTTTTCAAATTTCAAATTTCAAATTTAAGTACTTTTTTAACAAAATTTCAAAATGTTCCAGGCGTCGCAATTTTTTTTCAAACTTTGAATTTTCACTTAATTTCCAATCATTAGGCATGATTGCATAAAACAATGCATTACATGCAATGTTTTCTGAGCTAGTTTATAAAAGATGGCTGAAAATGAAAATTTATATGATTTTTTTTAACTGAAATTTTTTGTTTACAGCCATCTTTTATAAACTATCTCATAAAACATTGCATATAATGCATTGTTTTGTATCATCATGCCTAATGATTGGAAATTAAGTGGAAATTCAAAGTTTGAAAAAAAATTGTGACGCCTGGAACATTTTGAAATTTTGTTAAAAAAATATTTAAATTTGAAATTTGAAAAAAAGTATTCATTGTTTTTCACTAATTTGTGTTTTTTATGCTTTTAGGTGTCGTAAATACACAATAATACAAGCACACAAAGTTTTAGACATATAAATCAATAATTGAAAAAAATCAATTTTATTTGTCCACTGTAGCCTTAAAAGAAGGTATATTATAAAGCACGAATCCATCAGTTTCTGGTAATATACTTGATGAAAGTAAAAACATGTCTAATGCTTTGCTACTTTTGCTAAGCTACCAGTCGTACTTGATGAATAAGCTGTTAGTAAATGAGGCGTAAACGAGTGAACAAAGCGTAACATGCTCCGGTGTAATGACGTTTTACATTAAATACATTGCATGTGTTATGTAAATCAATGGACTGTGGAATCTTATGCACAGAAGAGCTACAGGTAGTTTGACTTCTGCACGTTGATGCATTGCAATTTGGTTTTAAAGTCTAATCAAGGGCCATAAAAAAGGTCATATGTTTAACTTTTAGCATTTCAGATTTTCAAGAAGATTAATCGAATGCATTGACCTAGCAGGTTTTCCTACTCTCCTGCAATTATATGATTCAGAAGAAGCAGAGTTTTTAATGCCACTTAAAAATATGTAGTACTTTTAAGAGGTATCTTGGTTTATTTTCCATGCATCTTTAGTGTCCTTGATTGCATCAAAATGCAGGAATGTTAACAATTATTCTTAATTAATATTGAATTATTGAAATTATTAAAGCTACAAATCTTTTGTATATAAACTCTTACAGAGCTGATTGATTAAACACTCATTTAAGAATGACCTTCTATTGTATATATATTGAATTAGGGGAGGAATTTAAAGATTTAAGAAATTGGTTACCGAAATTATCAACTTTCATGGAAACACAAGAATAGTGTAATAATAAAAAAAAAGGCAGCAATCGAAAGAGCATAATGAGATTTCGTTTTTTGAAGCACAAAATAGTTTCCCTCGTATTTTCGTTATCGATATATAAAGTCTTGAAATCTGCCTCGAAATGCTAAGAAAAACTTCAAATTTAAAGGCATGACAAGAAGTTGAAGTTACCTCGCAATTTCAGTCTTCAGGTGGCAGGACATCTGTCTGAAAACCGTGTGAAAGATGTCTTCTTTTACTCACCGAAACTCGATAAATTAGGTGACTTTTATCAAGACATAATATTTCGATAAAAGGGAAACAAGAGCAAATAGTTTATGAGTCTAGAAATATGTTTTAGTGTGATATTTCGGTTGCTATTTATTTTTTTTTTCAGTACAACACTTTTGTACAGTACGGTTTTCTGTTTAAGAATTTCAAAGACTTTTTTTTAATACTTCCGAATTTGGCAAACACTTGATGAAATCTCACTAAATTAAGCACCAAAAATGAGATTCTTTATCCAGTGTCAGCTTGGCGATACTGGTGATATTTTTAAACGCTTTCGTAGAACCCCGTATTAAACCACTCGTTCCTAGTACAGACTATCTCTGTAAAACTGTTTTTTCTGCCTACTTGTTGGGTAACGGAGAAAACGCATTTTCACCATGACGCATGCTTTTAAATTTTTAAAACATGAACTGGAAAATTCTTAAAAAGTGGGGCAAATTTTTGGTAGAAATTATGCATATTAACTTATACATTTTAAATCTGAAAATTAAATCATAAATTATTTTTTATGCCATAAGTTTCAAATGAAAAAAGTTAGAAAATCAGCTCCAAATGTTACGTTAGTCACTATATTAAATGATCCTATACAGCTTTTTAAAGAACATGAACATTTTTAGACAATTTATGCAAGCAAAAGTGCCTAATGGTCTTTAACCAACGTTTAATGCAGTTTGATCTACAACAATAATACGGCACACAAACTTCAGATTAGCATATCGTCTCGGAGATTAAGTACTTAGATTACTACATCGTGATAGAAATCTGAAGAATTAAGAAAGATGAAAGGAAAACTTTTCCTTTTAATGAAATAAAGACACAAATGCCATTGTCCTCTTGAAAGTATCAATGAACTCAAGAAAAAGCATGCATACCTTCTTTAGGAACATCTTCATACAAGGTTTCTCGCCATTCATAAGCTTCAGCAGAGTATACAACATCCCGATGACACCCTCTATTGAGACTCCTCACCGATGCGTACCACATGTCAGCAGCGCCATAAACCGCATGGTAATGGGGTGCTCGTAGAGCCCCATAAATAGCACTTGTGGAATGAGCTGAGACTGATCCATACTTGTCCTTGTAGTGCTTAACATGCGGGGGGACATCGAAATGATCAGATTTTTTGGTGGAGTCTTTGCTTTTCTTTTTTGGGATAGCTGGCAAATGCCGTTTGAAGCGATTCATGGCCATGGCCTGCGTAGGGGGCTGGGTCCAGTATTGGTGGATGGCTTGTTCGTGGTGGAGACGCCGATAACGATCCTCCATTATTGCTCCACGAGTTCTGGTCAGTGAAGCTTCAACTTGATGACGTATGGTATCCATCAGTTACCTCCTGAAAAATAAATATACTTTTAAGTCATGATTATTTCTGAGAACAATACTGCCGTGCTAAGCACAAAAGTGGTATTTGCAGTTGAGCTCAAACTGAGATATTACTCGTTTAAGTTTTGCGCCACCATGTATTTGATTCAGATGAAAAATTTTCGCAATTTTTTAAAAAATATTTCCCTTTCGCAAATGACCGTATAATTTTGTATTTAGGTAAAATGCATTACAAAGAGCCACTTGGTGGCGATAACTCAATTTTGTTAAAAAGTGCAGATACGTCTTTTGTGCTTATCACGGCAGAACATAGCAAAATAAAAGAAAGAAGCCCGTTATGGACAACAAGTTTAGCAATAGAGTATGGCATTATTTTACGTACAGCTATCAAATGTGAGTATAAATAGCATGTGTGAAAATTGACTCAGTAGACTTTGTAAATTGAGGGATTATATGTTTAGACGATCCTAAAGAAAAAAAAGCAAAATCTATGTTGCAAAAATTGCGATTAATGTACAGTTCAAACCCGAATTTTTTGGATTATTAATGACATTGCCCGCATTTAATAATCAATTAAAAAGTAATCTTAAATGAAAGTGGAAGCATGATAGTCAGCAAGTGCAGATGTATTTCGTTTGCTATGATTAAAAACAGCCATACGTTTTAAACAATAATTCACGTTTTCCTTGATAATATTTGAATTCTGATGTCTCAATAGAGTGTGGAAAAATATAACCCATAATTTATCAAATAATTTTTTTTACTTAGGGACACATATCATCTTTAGTGGATTTACTGGTCTGGTGACCTGTCGCGATGCAGTATTGGGGGCCCCTTTGTCGATTATAGAGTTTTGTTAAACATTTATTATGTTCATTTTTCAATTCCCGTCGGTGCCAATGTGGTCGTGGGGGCCCTTCGACAATACTACAGGTACAGAATGGTAAATTCGCCATTGTGTTAGAGCTATAAGCTCTGCTACTGACTTTTAAACGCTGAGAACATTCTTCAGTGGTCATTAACAGAGATAGACAAATATTTCACTAATAATTTGATTCTTAACATATACGATTAATTTTACTTATTTCAGGCTGTTTAAAGCATAAAAAAACTTTTGAACAACCTGAAAGCTATAGCAACCATAATTGTACATTATAACAAATTCATAGATATTAACATTTTAGCAACATTAAAATTTACCATTGGACACAAATTTTAGGAAGTGATTACAGAAAATCTGAATGGTTTCAAAAGTTGAACCAAAAGAAAAGTTTGATTGTTAGTCATGCATTAATCGAAGGGGAAAATGGATAAAGGTGATATGTGACATTTGAATTTCGCCGATTTACACCAATTCAAATAAGTGCGTGTTCAATTGTGTTAACTCACTAACACAATTGAAGGGGTAAGGGAATAAAGGTGATATGTGACTTTTTTTTTTAATTTCTAGAAAAAGCTTTCAAATAAAAAAATATTACATTTTCACCTTTATCCATGGTAAAAAGTAAGTGTTTTCAAAATTGTCACATATCACCTTTATTCCGCTTGCCCCTTCAATGATCAACAGCTGGAGAGAGGTTAAAGTAAAAAGTAGCTAAGAATTACATTTCTATTGGTATGATGTCAGAGATGGAGCTAGAATCCCTTCCAAGATGATTAAATACTCCTTAATAGTTTTCAGAGGAATGAACTTCATTATGAAAGAGTGCAACATAAAATAACAGTAAAAAATTCTCCCTAATAGTGTGTAATTCCGTAAAAGTATTTACTTTCTAAAGATAAAATGAAAAATGGCAGGAAGAGTTGTGTTTAACAGTTTTTGCTTCTCAATCTTTTGCATATTTAACAATGTATTTCAAAAAGAGCTAAACATTCAAGCATGTTTTTTTTAATTGTAATTGCTTTCTTTCCCCCTTTTCCGTAACGTCTCATCTTTTCTTAAAATACAAAGCGTGAAAGTACGCTTGACTAAGTTTTTGAGACTTATATCCGATTCTCAATAGGTTAAGTACGCTTGTTGAGGCGTTAAAAAATATCTGTCTGAAGTATTGAAATTTAAGGACGACATATACTACTTAAGGAAATTTCAAGCGGTTATTAATAAAAGTATCAACATTAATATTGCTTAACCCATTAGTGCCTAGCGTCCCTTTTTAGGGACGGTCCAAAAAAGGGTCTGAATTCCCCCAAAATGAACATTTCAACCAAATAATAGTGTTTAATTAGTACCTTGGTATTGTTTCAATTCGTTATTGACAGATTGCAGCACATAACCATTGTAAAGTGTGTTCTGCAGCAGTTTCAATATGACCTTTATGAAAAATGACATCGTTCACAATCTCAAGAAAAAAAGCTAAGTTTTCGAAGTGATTCCCAGCTTCCCAATTTATGTTAATGGCTGATTTTATTTCTTCTTATAAAATGTCGATTTAAATATTATATCGTAGGCGGAAAAAAAGTTTATTAAAAAAAGTATATACCCTCTGGGGTCTATCGTAACTTTTGAGGGATGATTTTTCTTTCCTTAATAAAAAAATTATTTTTTACATAATATTTTTTTTATTATTTTTCCTGTACATTAAACACTGCTTGTAACCAGTATACAAAATATCTTAGCAAAAAAAAATGTCAGGCATTAATGGGTTAATATAGACAAAACAAAGGCTTAGTATAATGAATGAAAGTTTTACTGAATATTTCAGTAATAAATTTTAAAGTCTGCCTAATTTTACTGTAATCACAAGACAAATCAATAAATAGAATAAATACTTAGCTTAAGTAAAGCACACTTTGTTTAAAAAAATAACTAGTGCGTTACTTACATTAATTATTCATTTCATTCACATTTTAGCGCAAAGATTTTTCGTATTTTTTACAGTAGTTAAAACTAGTTAACAAGGAAAGAAAAGCGAAAAATAAAGAGCTCTAGTTTTAAAGAATTAGCAGTAAAAACAAAATATAGAACGTATTGTACAACTAAAATTCTTCGTTTGATAAATATCATGGAAGATTTCCGATAAAACTAATGATTTTACAGTACTTTTTTTTATTTATTTTTTCGCAATAGAAAACCATTTAGCAAAGCAATGCATACTCATTTTAAGTTTTAGCCGTGCACTACTTTCCTAAATTCCTTTTATTTATAATTGTTATTTTGAATAAACAGCACAGAAGTTAAATAATACAAAAAAAAAAAAAAAAAATCGAAAATAATAGAATTATAACATAAAAAACAGAATTATAAACTAGTTTATAGCGTTAAAACTCGCCCCCCTCCCCCGTTGCATAATTATTTTACTATAATAAGAACATTGAGAAGTGAGCACTGCTAAAACAGAGTGCTTTGAATAAAAATTCATGAATCATCAGTTCAGTGTAAGTGGTGAGATAAACTTAAGTGAATTTGAAACTTTCACATAACTTTACCAAGCCCGTCATTTAGGGGGGGCAGGGGGGTCAATTGCCCCCCCCCTGACTTTGAGAAATCAACGTATTTATATATGAGTGGGCGTGGTTTTTTATGTTTTCCGATGAAATTGCATTGTGTTTGGACCCTTTGACTCCCCCTTCCCCCGAAAAACTTAAAATGACGTCCCTGAACTTTACATTTCAGTGTCTTTTATAATGTATAAGATCTAACGAGAACTAAACTAAAAGTTGACATCATCTACTAATGTTGCTTATTTTTACTGCCTGTTGACTGGTACATTAATACATAAAACATAATACTCCAATTCCGCAACCACCAAACCTTCTTTGAATAGTCACACAGCTTTTGCTTCGATGATACATTAAAATTTATTTAGCATACTTGAATCATTTATTTTAAAAGCCAGTCAAAGGTAAAATTTTGTTTTTTTTTAAATTTCAGGGAAAAAAATATATCATCATATTATATTAATCAAAAGAGATTGTAACACTTTTTATCGAAAAAAGGTTACCTAAATATGTCCCTTTTAAAATTTAACACATTGTTATATTTATCAAAAAATTTTAATGTGATCCTAAAGTTGAATTTTAATTAATTTTTAATTTCAGAACTTAGAGTTAGACTGGTTTGTGAAAGAACCGGTTAAATTTTAAAAATGCCCTTATAACTTTCTAATTTTTAGTTTAATCTGAAGCTCAATTGCAATGAATAATGAAACACATAAACACTTTAAAAGTATATTAAAATCAAAATTAAATCTTGTTATGAAAATTCTGCGGAAAAAAAAACGATTTATCTGCAACATTTTATAAACACTGAGTATTTTACTAAACAAAAATAAATTCCTTACTATTTAAAACATCTTAATGTTCAATTGAAACTAAAATTGCATTACATAATTATTATAAAAATACAAATTGTCATGTATTCTGCAAGTACATTATTTGTCAAAAGTCATTCAGAGTGTTTAAAAATATATGAACTTTGCCATTAATTTTCAATTTATGTCTATCTTCAAAGCCATTTTACTTAATTAAATTATATTTACCAAGCTATAATTTTAACAACATAATATGAAATTATTCTACCATAGAAATGTTTTTGTATGAGCTAAATTTGACACACCTTTATACCAGCTGCTTTCCATACAATAATAGAAATGCGAAAGTGAGAAGTTCCACTTTTCCTTCATCAACATGATTTACGAATAATAAGCCGAGTATCTTCAGGAAACCAGATCTTGCAAATAGTAACGCATGGTGTTTATTCAACTTGGGCCACATAAAGTGAGGATCTCAAAACCTGCTATTCCAAAACTTGAATTAATATTAGTCCAGTAATAGCTTGCTAACGCTGAGAATGCTGCTGCCAAAGTTGATTAGCCGTGGGGGTAGGAAGTCAAGACTTAACTACGTGCTTGTCGAGCTGAGCAACTTAGCATTATGAAGGAAACGGCCGCAATTTAAGGTGAAAAGATTTGGTGCGCAAAAGATAAATAGGTGTTTTTACATTAGAATACTGGCAGTAGAGGTTCCAGTTTAAAACTGTAAAAGCACAGTAATAAACTGTAAAACTAGCAATTATAGTTTATTACTATAAAATTAGCAATTTTAGTTTATTGCCATAAAACTAGCTGTATTATACTGTAAAAACAACAGTATAATACTGGCAGTAGGTGTTCCAGTTTAAAACTGTAAAATGCAGAGTTATAAACTGCAAAACTAGCGATTTTACACTTTATTACTGTAAAATTATTATAATATTAGCTGTTTATTTTTTACAGTGTATCTTTGTTTGTTTAGAGAAATTTTTCGTACAGTAGTGCATACAGTAGGGGTCGGCAAGTAATTTTAAGTGAGGGTCACATATTTTTGATAAAATAAATTATCGAGATCGAGGGAAAAAATATTATGTTTTGCAATATTTTTATTTCAATTTGATTCACAAAACAATGTTGAACGCAAGATATAGGTATATTTGAATACAAAATTAAATGGGACTAACTTGGAACCTAACATAATAGCCAGTCCAAAATGGGTCAAATCAATCAATTAATAACGTAATAAAAATTAGAAAAATATTAGGGGCGATTATAATCATTGTTATCCGCAGAAGAATATTTTTGCAATAATTTCCGTGTGTAAGTAATTCTTTCAAGAGAGTTTTAACTTTTCAGTTTTTAACCTATAGCGCGTCGAACATAAACCGCGTAACATCAGTAGCCGGCTGCTGACATACGGCAAAAATTCCTTTTAAAAGGCAATCTAATAACGTGTAGAGTGTTTAAAGATAGGAGTGCAGCATAAAACTGAAGATTTCTCGAGAAAATTTAATTACATGCATATGCAAAATAATGAGTTAGATAAATTAACTAGGGGAAGACCGCCTATATTGGACCCCCTAAGAACAGGAGGCCTGTGTCGCTCAATGTGAAGCAAAACAGAAATGCAAAATAGGGCATCGTAAGCTAAATTTAATCAGGAACCGCCCGAGGATCTTATATTTTCTGAAAATATGAAAATTATTTTTTAAAAAATTATCTTATAAAAAGTTGCAAAAGTCCAATTTAAGAATATATGCGCTTAAATTGAACCATGCGCTTCCTAAATTGGACTGTATGAAGAAATCATAGAATAATTTATATTTGAACTATATACAGCTTTTTTCCAGGATTTGCAACAGAATTTCTTTTGTTTCGGCCTCACTTAGGAAGTGTTGATAAATTCGCTGATGGTATTTCATACACTTAATCATATTTTACACTTCATCTCTATGACAAATATTGCAATAACAATTGTTTTGCGCAGGTTTTTGCTTCTTCTTGTGTGACTTTTTCTGCTGTATACCTCTTTTATACGGCGTTAGAATGATTGCTGAGATAGCCTTCCTTTTTGTTCCTTCTATTTTTTAGGCAAAGGTGATATGTGAGCCGGCTTTACAAAATCATAGTTAGAGTTGACAATCATGTTTTGATGAGAATTTTCCGCCGATTCTGCAGAACTTGTACTAATTTAAGTCGTAGCTAGTTCTTGTACATGGTATACAACTTACACCGAAAATGTAACCTGTTCAGTGTTCACTCTGAGTAGTTTTATCTAGACTACTTGCCTCTAATTCTGTTGCAGCCAAATCAGTGTCATTAAACACATGTCAACTAATAGGCTAAACTGTTCTTTAGAATCAACTCACAGCTTTTGCCATGGCCTTGATTGTGGTTTGCCCATAAGAGTTATCAAACAGTTCTCCTGTGAGATATTAGATAATGGATCTCATTAGATGTTCTCGCATCCATGTATTACATGCTCGATTAAAATATGTAGACGGAGACTGAATAAAGACCACATCTACGTGTATGATGTGCTTAAAGAGAAGTTTATTGCATCAATGTTCTTTATGTAAGCGCTGTTCCTATCCGTTAATAGAAAGACATTCTTTTTACATTGCTTGGATTAACAGTTTTGATGAAATGTTGCATCAATTGTGGGAATTATTGTTTGTGATCCAACCTTTTTTTGAACAAGCATATTGCTCACCAGGGAAGCTTTTATGATAACTTCATACATGGAACGTAATCTTTTGAAAATCATAGGGAGCTTGCAATTCTGTTGCACTCATGTAGCAAATAACCAGCGTATTTCTACCTCGTTCACCACTCAATACTGCCCCAACCTGGTGTTTATCTCTATACGTCAATATATCTTGGGACTTTTGGACAAATAAATTGTTTCCTATTAAAATACTTTTGAAAATATCGAAGAATTTCATATTTTTCTCTCGGTAAACCAGCATACATTTTATTCAAGTTAATAAATACGTTTCACAACCTGAAACTGCAACTTAATGGATGAAGAGAAAGAAAACATACATTTAAAGAAGTTGCAGCTTCTTGATAAAAATGTGCTTGATAAAAAAGTTAAAATGAATATCGTGAATAGGTGTTAAAGTATGCTTAAAATAATTTTAACTACGCTATTAAATAAGACTAGTCACTTATTTTATGTTACGATTTATAAAATGTATTATTTAAAGTCATATTCTTAAATTGGACCACCGGTCCAATATAGGAAAATTTTTTCAGTCCAATAAAGGAAAACACGCCATTTTTTATTCTTCAGCTCATTGCTCTGTCAAAAATTATCACAATCGGGCATATAAATACATCAATGTAATCCTTATTAAACACAGATTATAATACTGTAACCGCATTTTAAGGCAATTCACAAGTTTTTGAGTTATCCTTTTAGAAACAAGTTCACAAAATAAGATTTCGCACGTTTTCAACACAAATCAAGCCGTAACTCACGCTAAACAGTTTGAAGACTGGTGAAACTTCATACACATTGATTTTTTTCATAAAACTTCATATTTTTACTGTTAAAATGTAGCACAGATCTCCGTATTAGATTTTAAGCTCGAGGTCCAATTTAAGCAGTGGTCCAATATAGGCGGTTTTCCCCTACTTATCCTGAAAATCGGACATGTCCATTTTTAAGAAGAAAAAAAGGTATTAGTAATTAAAGGTAAACATTTTGTACGATATTTTTATCTGTATCCAACTTAGAGTCAAAAAAAAAAAAGAATTCTTGAGAATTTGCTGTATGATGAACGGTTGAATCTTATAGGTTTCAGGGTGCTGAAAAAGGTTATGTTTGCAAATATTTCCTAATGCACTATATGGAACTGCATTTAAATTTCTTGGAAAATAATCAAATAGGAAACGAATAAATAAATAAGCCAATCTGCATTTCAACTAAAAATAACTTGTAGTTTTCTGCTAATTGCATATAATGAAAAAGCTTATAGTTTTGTAGGCCGTGCTTTTTAAACAAATTGAACTAAGCTGCTATTTAAATGCTTTATCTTAATGAAGATATGCTACTTAGGGCATTTTCCATGATCCAAAGCACCTAAGTATAGCATTTGTAAATATGTTTATGGGTAAATACATGAAGAAAATTAACGTAAATTATTGACTCATGAATATTGCAAAAATCAAAGCGCACGAAGTTCCTAATAAAGTTCAAATTAGCGTTCAGTCTTAAAAGAAGTGTTTGAAGAAAGATATGGCGGGGATTTTCTGCATTTATGCCGAAAAAAGCGTGAAAAAATAATTCTAGCTTCCTAGTACGTAGCAGATTATAAGCAAGAAAAGTCTGAAGCTGCATCATCTACTGGACAAACTAGAATTAATTTTTCACATTTTATTCAGGCATAAACGTAGATGGCTCATTCCTAACGCCGTCTGTTTCGACCCTCCCCTTATGATATTTAAGGCTACAGTGGACAAATAAAATGGATTTTTTTCAATTATTGATTTACATGTCTAAAACTTTGTGTGCTTGTATTATTGTATATTTACGACATCTAAAAGCATAAACAACACAAATTAGTGCAAAAACAATGAATATTTTTTTTTCAAATTTCAAATTTAAATATTTTTTTAACAAAATTTCAAAATGTTCCAGGCGTCGCAATTTTTTTTCAAACTTTGAATTTCTACTTAATTTCCAATCATTAGGCATGACTGCATAAAACAATGCATTACATGCAATGTTTCATGTGATAGTTTATAAAAGATGGCTGAAAATGAAAATTTATATGATTTTTTCAACTGAAAATTTTTATTTTCAGCCATCTTTTATAAACTATCTCATAAAACATTGCATATAATGCATTGTTTTGTGCCATCATGCCTAATGATTGGAAATTAAGTGGAAATTCCAAGTTTGAAAAAAAATTGCGACGCCTGGAACATTTTGAAATTTTGTTAAAAAAATATTTAAATTTGAAATTTGAAAAAAAGTATTCATTGTTTTTGCACTAATTTGTGTTGTTTATGCTTTTAGATGTCGTAAATATACAATAATACAAGCACACAAAGTTTTAGACACATAAATCAATAATTGAAACAATCAATTTTATTTGTCCACTGTAGCCTTAAGGTGATCTTTGGAATTTTATGTATGTATGTATGTATATATATATATATATATATATATATATATATATATATATATATATATATATATATATATATATATATATATATATCCAACTTCTTTAGCATTTTTCTTTGCATTGCATTTACTGTATAAGATTTCAGCATTAATAACAACATTAATAATAATAATAAAGATGAAATTTATTTGTTGTTTGTTACGAATTTTATCTTAGAGGCAATACACATAACAGATTTTTAAACCGATTGTGTGGCTATCCACAGCATAAATCTTCGATGTCTGTGGTAAACAATTGAAACAAATGCTTTTATGCCACTGACGCTGATAAAAACCCCTCTACGCTCATACCTGCCATGAATATTTTATCGTTCGTATTGTTCGGTCCAGTACTATTTTTTCATCATCAAAGTGCGGTAATTTTTGGATCGTATTGAATGGAACCTGGAAAAAACATTGGAACGAGGAATTGTTTGACTTCATATCCGTGTGACCATGAACTGGATCGCGAGTGATATATACTGTTTATGGATGAGCATAAACAAGCCAAGGTCGGATGGTCAATATAAGATCACTTGGTCTCTTTTGTGAGATAAAAAATTAGCTAGTCCGTTTTTATTTTTCCATTGTTTTACGTTTATCGAAATTCGAGCACAGGATAGATACGAGGTGTGAGGGTCATCCAAGGTTGGTGACTAGTAGTATCCCACGGACAGTTCCACATGGGTTGTTTTGGCTTCAGGTCAGCGGCTCTTTGGGTCAGATGCCACGGGTCACAGTTGCGTTGCCAGCACTAATTGTCTTTGAGATAGTGAGATGGACGCCAGTTTTGTGAATCTCTTTTGCGATGGCCAATTGCCGATAAGCTTGAAAAATTTACATAATGGCCCTGCGTGTAAAAAGATTGTTTCAAACAAGAATGCCTCTCTTTTCTCTTAACTAACTCAGATGGTAGGTTATTTCAGAAGAATTGATTCTATTATGTGGGCAGCTTATTGGCTTCTTTGAAGAAAAGAGAATGAAAGAGATATATAGGATATTATTTCTGACCTTTCCTGCAAACAGTTTTATGCCGTTGAATATATCTGCGCGGTTTTGGAAGAATAACTGAATTATCTTATTCATAAATATTTTCACTTTGCAATATTTTTGGTTTATAACAGTAAGAAGTTTTTTAGATTGGATGAAAAATAATGACATAATTAAAATAATTTAAAAGCAGACAGAAAATGTGACAAAGGTAAGTTTAAAAGTAAATGGATTACGGAAACGGAGGGGGGGGGGGCAAAGGCAAATGCAATTTAAAATTTTAGTTCAAATGTTTTATTCCATCAAGAATGCTAACAGAGTAGCTTAGTGAAGAAATAACGCTTTTTATGACATTCTTTTCAACCAAAGTTATCAAGAGAAGCAAAAATATGCAAATGCATACATGTCACATACAATGCACTTATCTGGTTGCATAGTGTATGTAACCCGGGCTCGAATTTTAAACCTTTTTGTTCCGTTAAATTTATTCTGAAATTGATTATTTTTTCAAGGATGGATTTCATTGATTCCGGTTACTGGAAGTTTTAGTACTCATGATACCTTTCCTATTTTTCTTAAGTGATATTTATTTTTGTATTTACTATTGCATTAATCCTTGAAGAATTATAAATGAAACAAATGTACGATATAACATATGCTTTAATTTTCTCCAAATGGTAAATAAAAACAGAAATATTGACTTATTTTGCTACATAATTCAATGTGCCCCCCTTAAAATTAACTTTTGGGTACACCACTGAGTCCTCTTAAAGAATGAAGAGACCCAGTTTTAGAAATTACAGATTTCACTTTTAAAAAATTTAACGGAGAATCTTGATTTTATTTCCCTCATGAGATGGAATTTCGCATGGTAATAGTAAGTCATTCCTGTTTAACATCATTTTTAGCGTCCCCGAATCCTGGTGGCAGCAGATAAGAAAATGTTCCCTCAGAGGAAAGTAATGAACAATCTTGTAAATTTTTTTAGTACTGTTTGATTCCAAAAAAAGTCTCACTGCAGCGTTGTTCTGATTTTAACCTGCATTAATGCCACTAAAGGCACACAATTTCTTTAGTTTCTAGTGTGATGTTAATAAAATCCATGATAAATTAGCAAATTTCATTCCAATACTTTTCTGCCTTTCATTTACCCAGGCCCGTCATTTCGATTTTTTTCCAAGGAGGGGGGGGGGGGGGGCAAAGAGTGTATACTCAATGCAAATTTTATTGGAAAGCAACAAAAACCAGGCCCACTTATATGTAAAATGATTAACTTTTCCCAAAATGAGACGAACCTGTCTTTACCGTGGCAATAACAAAGTGAAGGCATTTCTTGTTTTTACTTCATTACACGAAAAAATATCGTTCTTTTATGAGCCATTCCAAAAAAAAAAAGGGGGGGCCACTATTTTGTCCCGCACGTGACGCTCATATGTTTCATTAAAAAGTAGCTCGTTTAAAAGTGTTTTTCATAAGAAATCCCACACAGATTTGTGATTTTTTAACCAACGACATTCCGTTCATTACCCTTTAAAATCACTACGTTTTAAAGAAATACATGAGCGTCACGTGCGGGACAAGATGGCAGCTTTTTCTTGGAATAGCCGTTATGATCATTGACATGCTTATCTAATTTATTCGGGTTGAGATCAGAAATGGCATAAATACGCGACTTATACCCTTTTTGCATTAAAGAAAAGTTGTGGCGCGTAAATAAATTGCTTTGTTGAGCTAGGTTTAACTTCCCTACTGCATTAGTTGATTTCTCGACAAAGAAATACAGTGAAATTACGGCATTGTACTTACTTAATTTTGAAATGAGACCTACGCCCTTCCTGAAATAATTAATTCACTTGTTTTAACGTCAACAAACTCTCAAGATGTGTAATGGCACTCTAATAACCAGGGCATTTTCAATTTCTTTCAGAGCTACATCATTTTACTCCAACGAAAAAAATAATAACATTTTGGTACTTTATTATTTTCGGACACCACAATTATTTTAATATGAGTAAAAATGACCGCAAATGCTGGATCCTTTTTTAGTTTGTCAAGCTGTAGTATAGTTTTGAAGGAAAAAAAAAGGACGAACGCTTACACATGTGAACGTGAGCATTAGAGTTGTCGAAGCTAAAAACAAATCGAATCAAAAAGTGGTGGGAAAGGAGGGTGCGCTTGAGATAAAATGAACAAGTAGAACAACGCAGTCTGCCCCCCTCCCCCCCAAAAAGAAAAAGATTTTGTGATTCACAAAAATAAATCAAGTAGATGAAATGGAATTAAAAAATAAAATATTGCTGTTCAGCCCTGGAAAAGGCGGTTGTAGACCCTAACCCCTTTCTTGGAAGCGACACTGATTGCTTTGTTATGGTTGAGCAATCTTCGGAATTTGAAGAATACCGTTGGTCGATCTGCACCTAGGTGGTCTCAGTGAATTTTTTTATTTTAATAAAATGAAAGGAAATTTCCCCTTTCATGCACCCGACACTGATTGCTTTGTTACGGTTGAGTAATCTTCGGACCTTGAATAATACCGTTGGTCGATTGTGGTCTCAGTGAATTTTTCTATTTTAATGAAATAAAATAAAATTTTCTGAGGTTTCACAGGGATAACCTATCATTAAAAGCTACTATTTACAAACCGAAAAGCTGTTGCTCACGAACCGAAAAGTTATGCTCCGTTGCCTGATGACAGTATTGGGCCTTGTAGCAATGATGATATGGACCCCCCAAAGTTAATTTCCGCATACGCCACTGGTCCAATGAGCTTGTTTTTCACCAAACAAAGCAGGTGATCTGTTGCAGGTACATTTGCCCACCAGTGTTATTTACCTTATGCAGTAAAACCTGTAAATTTGATCACCTGTGTCAGTGAACCACGTTTATCAAATACAAAATTACTCACTCTCATTTTATAGAATAAAGAAAAACCTTTAGATTTGACTATCTGTCAATGTTGACCATTAATATACACCAAATTTTGTTAGGAGTACAATAAAATGCTTCTGTGAATTGGCAACTGTGATTTGGATTATTTTTTTTCTTATTATTTGCTTTCTTTTTTGAAAAATATATGAACTGAAAATAAATAAAAAATAAAATAAATAATGATTTTTCAATGACATTTATCATGTTATGATGCAAAAAAAAAAAAAAAAAGTTCAATAAAATAGCAACACAAAACAATAATTATTTTGAACATAAAAATAATAATAAGGGTAATTAATGACGCAAAATTATGTTTTGAATTGATTACGTATTTTTATAATTCATATCGAAAAAACTTTTCAAAAATAATGAAATACGTATATTTATTTTTAACTAATTACTGCAATTACAAGTTAGTATGCTACTTCCATAAGTCATTCTGATAAATTATCTCTAACGAAATTTTAGATAAGTTTTAAATGAAACATTAAATCACGATTTTGAAGTAATGTTAAAAATTAAAATGACTTAAAAACTATTTTAATTAGCAAAAAAGCAACGCTCGGTGCTAAAAGGACGTTAAAAAAAAATTATATATATATATATATATATATATATATATATATATATATATATATATATATATATATATATATATATATATATATATACTGAAGTGACAAAAGTCATGGGATACCTCTTAATATCGTGTCCGCCCTCCTTTTGCCCGGCGAAGTGCAACAACTCGACGTGGCATGGACTCAACAAGTCGTTGGAAGTCTTCTGCAGGAATATTGAGCCATACTATCTCGATAGACGTCCATAATTGTGAAAGCGTTGATGGGGCAGGATTTCGGGCACGAACAGACCTCTCGATGGTGTCCCATAAATGCTCAATGGGATTCATGTCGGGCGATCTAGGTGGCCAAATCATTCGTTGGAATTGTCCAGAATTTTCTTCAAACCAATTGCGAACAGTTGTGGCCCGGTGACATGGCGCATTGTCATCCATAAAAATCCCATCGTTGTTTGGGTACATGAAGTCCATGAATGGCTGCAAGTGATCTCCAAGTAGCTGCACATAAGCATTTCCAGTCAATGTTCGGTCCAGTCGCACTAGAGGACCAAGTCCATGCCATGAAAAAACAGCCCACACCATTACGGAGCCACCACCAGCTTGAACAGTGCCTTGCTGACAGTTTGGGTCCATGGCTTCGTGGGGTCTGCGCCACACTCGAACCCTACCATCGGCTCTTACCAGCTGAAATCGTGAATCATCGGACCAGGCCACGGTTTTCCATTCATCTAGGGACCAACCGATATGCTCACGTGCCCATGAGAGTCGCTGCAAGCGATGTCGTTCTGTCAGTAAAGGCACTCGAGTCGGTCTTCTGCTGGAATAGCCCAAGAAATCCAAATTTCTCCGCACAGTTCTAGCAGACACGTCCATTGTACGTCCCACATTGATTTCTACGGTGATTTGACGCAGTGTTGCTTGTCTATTAGAATTTACGACTCTTTGCAGACGTCCTCGGTCTCGATCTTTAAGTGCAGGCGGTCGACCACTGCGCTGTCCATGGTGGGATGTTATGCCTGAAATTTCATACTCTCGGCACACTCTTGACACAGTGGATCTGGGAATGTTGAATTCTCTAACGATTTCCGAAATGGCATGACCCATGCGTCTAGCTCCAACTAACATCCCGCATTCAAAGTCTGTTAATTCACGTCGTGCGGTCATCATCACGTTAAAACCTCTTCACATGAATAACTTGAACAGAAATGAAAGCTCTGTAAAAGCACTGCGCATTTATACCTGTTCTATGCGATGCTACTGCCATCTGAAAATTTGCATATTGCTATCCCATGACTTTTGTCACTTCAGTGTATATATATATATATATATATATATATATATATATATATAGTAACAAATTGTACAAACTTTGAGGGGAGTTAGAGGGGATGATAACAAGCAAGAATCACCCAGGAACATAGGTTCGGAAACGCATAGTTGACGAGCTACATATTTACAAAGTTGTCAAATTGTTTCAGAATGGCTCGTTATTACGACGGTTTTTTATTATCATTTCGATGCATTTTTTTTTTTGAGCATCGGGCACCAAAATGTTAACAACCACTTCAACCTTTCTTAAAAATTAATATTGTTCAATGAGACACAAGATTGGGATCATCCGAAATGTTTATTGGTCAAAGACATTACACGTTTAATGTAAATAATGTTAGAAAATGTCATAAATTATGTTCAAAGTTTCCACCATTGTTAGCGATACATGCGTTACACCGTTGGACCATAGACTGGCGAACTCTCTCAAATACACCCGGATTTTCTTGGATATCTGCAGCAGCACAGGCGATTCTTGCAACTAGATTCATTTCTGAATCCACAGGAGTTGCGTACACAGCACTTTTCAAACCACCCCAAAGAACGAAATCGAGACTGTTTAAATCAGAAGAGCCGTGGTGGCCAGGGAACTGTAATCTTAAGGGTTGTTAGAGGAGACAATAATTTGAAGCAAATCGCACGGGAACATAGAGTCGCAAAAGCGATGCTCAAGTACTACAGACACACAAAACCTGTAGTCAATAATTTAATATTCAACAAAGGTTTTACATAATATTAAATTTTTAAGAAAGGTTAAAGCGGTTGTTCAAATTTTGCTGCCTGTTGCCCAAAAAAATGCACCGAAATGATAATAACCAACCGACATAATAACGAACCATTCTGACACAATTTAACAACTTTGTGAATCTGTAGCTCGTCAACTATGCTTTTCCGAACCTATGTTCCTAGGTGATTCTTGCTTGTTATCATCCCCTCTAACTCCCCTCAAAGTTTGTACAATTTGTTACGGAACACCCTGTATATATATATATATATATATATATATAAGTTGACCACCTGTTTAAGCTTACCACTATAGTACTGCATTACAAGTGGTCAACTTACACAGGTTTCGCTGCATTATGTTCTGTTTAAAATGTTACTAATATTATTAACTTGACTTTACATAAATGAAAATTTAATTTTCATTTATATATTTTAAAAAATAAATAATAGAAAAAGACTTAATTCACTTTTCAAGGAGATAAATTGTTGATTCTTGTAGACATACGTCATGCTAAGGTGTTTATATTTTAGGACAATGATATGAGTTGGACAAAAAAAGGACAAAAAAAAAATATTTTCAAGTGAAAATAGGTCGGTTGTTCACTTCTTTCTTTATTTCTTTAATTGATTTTCGTGGACTAATATCTGAAGCGCTTAGAAGATGAATAAATTAAGGGGATTTCAATATGATCTCTGTAACTGGAACAACATGAAATAACGAAATCAAAACTGACTACCTACGTACACTAAGCACCAACAAAACAAATGTAAATCGTGCCAGAAAATCCCTTCGGTGCAAAAAAAAAAAAAAAAAAAAATAGTGAGCTGAAAAAATGATTATGTTTTTCAAATTCACTTATTTGTAACGTAACATTCCACTAGGCTCTGCATTCTGCGTGTGTGTGTGGAGGGGTGAGGGGATATTTTATTGACGCTTACCTAACTTTTATCAACTTGCATATGAACTACTTGGAGAAATAATTTGAGCGCACATTTTATCTGATATTTCAACTATAGTTTAGTGAAATACCAAGAGTTTTTCTGTTATTTTCTTTATTTTTCTTTTCGTTACGTCTAACGTTTTTAACCTGTTACAAAAAGAAAAAAAATATTCTGATACATTTAAAGCAGTTTTCTGGACATAGTGGAAGGCAAAATATCATAAAAATTACGAATAATGCATGTTGAATATTTATGAGATACTCCAGCTATTCAATATTTCTGCCAAAAATATGGAGATTAAATTTAACAGTCTACCATAAACACAAAGGAATAAAAGAATAATTTCTTGGTTGAGCTCTTTACTTTCTCTTTTGGAGAATGTAGGTCAGAAATTACAGCAGATTCCAAGCACATACAATAAAGGCTACTTAGTATGAATCTAGGAGAACAAAATGAAGAATTATACCATATTTTTTCCTAGCTCTGAACATTTCAATTATGGAGAAGCGTATCTAGAGAAATAATCTGTAACGTAAGAGCTTTTTGCTTTAAGAAGAGACAAATTTCGCAAAATATTGCAAAAGATCTTTTGCATTTGTTGATTAATTTTGTGATGCATAAAACAGATTAGATCTTCAAGTTTGAAAACTGATTTAGTGAAAGAAGTAATTAGTATTTAAAATAAAGTTACAGTTAAGCTAAAATAGTAAAACTGATCTTATAAATATTTGACTTGTCGATGTTTGGCTTAAAGTTCATTAAAAAATGCTTAAAATCTAATTTTTATTAATTAATTGTTTTTTATTACTGTTAATTGTTGTTACTGACGAAAAATAGGCCCACGGTCAAAAAATAGTTTTTTTTTTGTCAAAAAACCCTAAAATCTTTTTTTCTGTTTCTTGTAACATATTACTTTAAAAAATAAAATCCAAAAAACAAGGCGCATTGGGGCTGATGGTAGAGCGTCGTCATGCTTATAATAGGAAGATTATGAATTCGAATCTGGGCCGAAAAATACCTTAATAGGTATTTTCTTTAAAATAATTCTAATCTAACATTCAATAATAATACATATTATTTCTCTAATCTTTCTTTTTTTGTGGTTACACCATAATTGTAGTAATACTTCATCAAGCTTTAAAAGTAAGGCATTAATTTAAATTATATAATTTACCAAAGTAATCAAAAAAACTCCAAATTTTGCTGTTGTTCAAAAAATTACTTAAAAAAAACGAATTTCTGCATTTCTACTGTCAAGTGCGAATGTTTCGCTAGGGTCAGCTGGTATATATTAATGCCACACTTCATATATGTACACGCTGTAATTGTTAGAGAAAATTTTAATTTTTTCTTTCAACTGCGACAACAAATTTGTAAAATATAATTGCAGTAATAACTAGAGACAGACGAAGATTATAAATTTTTAGGAGAGAGGAAAAAATTTTAAGCCCCAGACAAATTATTTTACTGAAGTATTATATAGAAAATTCAGAACAACATGGCTTCCGAAACATTCTTGTTCTGAAAGAACTAGTCATCAAGGTATTTTTTAAGTCACCCGCAGGCAACTTGAAGCCCAGGATTTGTCGGATTTTAATACTAAAATTTTTTTTGCTTTTGACAATAACACAGTTAAGAAGCAAATAACGTGACCTGAAGAACAAATAAAAATCTTCAAGCATTATAGCATTTTTTTATGTTACGTAAGTCAAATTACATACTGTCCCAAAAAACTAACTAAAGAACTTACGTTGAGAAAACATTTCTAACCGAAGAAACCAACAAGAATTATTTCTTGTTAACAGTATTTATCCTTTTGCTTCTTATCTTATCACAACCCTAGCTGGAAATGAGCCATACATTCTTAATGAGTGCACGCAAACATTTTTTTTCCATTAAAGATTAAATGAAACGACTGAAATAATAGTGGCGTAAAGTAAAAACTCGTTTGAAACATATAAAAAAGCACATTTAATCGACAAAAATAAAATAACTAAATAAAAAAAAAAACGGCAGAGCCGTTTCGGTCAATCTCCAACTATTATAAAACCTTGATTTACAATCTGATACACAGATAACGCTATATTTAGGATCCCCGACATCCTTATATGAAAATGGCCGTTTTTAATACGGTATACAGCGATTAAAGGCTTTAAATCCGTGTTAGTTTTATTTGAAGGATCAGAAATGAAATAAACTGATAGGAACAACCGGTTTGAGTACCAGAGAAAAGAGGCATCACTAGATTTTCCAAGCTGGTTTCTTAAAAGGACAAAAATATCTGGCCTGACTTCCGGTGAACTCGCTGTGTTGCCATCGCTCGCATTAGAAATAACGAAGACCTCATTAAGAGATTCGACGCACGATTTGTACTTAACAGATTTTTACAAGTCGAGTCATTAACTGATAATGTCATTTTGGGGCAAAAAAAAAAGAGTGTCTGGCACTTTAAGTTTTTTTTTTTTTTTTTTTTTGTTTATTACGGCAGGTGGTTTTTCCTGCAATGGCAGTTTGGTTTTGAAACGACAAGACAAATCTTATCGAGCCGAGTGGTAACCTTTTTTAGTGAGAAATGACATGAAATGCGCTCATTTATTTTCACCTAAATTTCAATTAGGGAAAATCTATTGGGATTTGAACTTGAGAGAAATTTTGAATACAAATCATATTTAAGGAAATCCTAATGTGTCTCCTGAGTTTGAAAGTGACTTTTAGTAATAGTAGTTCTTTTTTCAGCGGAGTTTCTCAAAGTTTACGCAAAGAGATTTTTCGAACACGGTCTTGTTTTTCATGGATGATATAAAACAGGTTCGCTTATAAGTATTGATATTGACATCAAGCCCATTAACGACAATGGGGCATATGTGTCTGCTAAGTTAAAACTTTATTTTATTAGCTGACGAATACAAATAATTAATAAACTAGATCCCCCCCCTTTGTTATTGAGGCATCATAATCGCAATATTAGCAGAAAAAAAAATATCAAAAAATGCTCTAATTTTGAAAACATCGCAAATGAAATGCATCGACTTAAAATACTGCAGTCATTCTACCACGATTTTACAGCAAATTCCTGATTATCTGCAGTCAGATTATTCGCGATTTGGATTATCTGCGGTTTTGCTCTTTTTTTTTTTCATTTTACTGCAATGATTTACTGAAGGAAAGCGCACTAATTTTAAAATCAGCCACAAAGCAGCTTCACTCACGTTGAAAGACTTAGTAGGTGTTTAGAACCAGGGGTGCCCACAGGGGGGGGGGGGATTGTGGCGCAAGTTGTGCCATCAAAATTTGGGGGGGGGGGGATTTTTAAGACTAATTTATTTATTTATTTATTTAAATTATTTATAAATTTATTTTTTTGATTTAAATTATTTACTGATTTTTTTAAATAAAAATTATTCAAATTTTTTTTTTAATTTAAATTATCTTTCATTACTTTATTGTTATTTATTATTTTTTATTTATTTATTTTGTGTGTGTGTGTGCTTGGAATGTGTGGAAAGAGCGAAAAAGAGATTCTATTCTGCGCATGATTAGTACTTCTAAAAATTAATAATAAATTAAAAAAAACAACAGAAATAATTTTTAAAAATAAATAAATAATTTAAAAAAAAATAAATAAATATTTAAAAAATAAATAGATAAATATTTAAAAAAAAATAAAATCAAAAAAAGGGGTAAAAATAAAAAGCAACAGAGGGTTGTGAAAAATTTTGGGGGGAATTTGCGCCATTGAGCTTGGGGGGGGGGGGGATGGGCACCCCTGTTTAGAACAGCATAATGATACATTACTTTGTGACAGGTTGCTGTTCAAAAAACTTTAATCACAAAGAATGAAGACTTAAAAAAAAAAAAAAAAAACAGCAACGAACCAACTTAAAAAAAAAGGAATGTGCTAGTGTTATGGTTTTTATTTTTTTGCAAATGTATTAATGTATTATTTCTCGTTTAGATACATGTTTAACATTCAATGTCACCTTTTTTAGCTACAATTCAAACGTATATGGGAGTGTTATGACTTTATTTAGCTTATTGTATACACTAGTATCGATTTTACCTATTTTTCGGATTATACACTGTATTCGTCTATCCGCGGTTACCGTTCCACATTATTAAGTGGATAATCGGAAAATTACTATACTTTTATTCAAGGGTACATTTTAGTTAAGGAATTAAATGTATGTAATGTCAATAATTACATAAATATTTATGAGTTTGAAGATAAAATAAACAAATTTTGATAAGTTGCTGCAGTTTTGCATTTCTAATAAACCACATCGACACATACATGTATGTCCCATGCATTTACACAAAATCTATAGAACCATTTTTCACAAAATCTGACTAGCATGTTATTTATAACGCCATTCAACTGTTTTATGAAAAAAAAAATGTCCATGCTATATCGCAAAGCAAATTTAGGAAGTTTTAAAGTGCTAATTAAGACTTGAAATTAGTGACAACTCTGTAGTATCTGATTCGTGAGTTTGAAAAAAAAAATAATAAAAATTTTTTAAATAGTGACGAATGACAGTTTCTATTTCTACGTCCTAAATTTAACAGTGAAAGAGAGATTTTGAATTTCGCACTCAGAACATTAACACAATGAATATAATTTAAAATTTCATCGAATTATTTCTTAGGGAAGTGCCCTCAAGTTATAATGTAAATACGCTGCTGAAATTTGCAAATTTTCCTCATATGTAAGAGACAAAAATCGCCTAATATTTATTCTTATCATGTGCTTCATACTTATTTTTCTAAACTTCATGTGACATTTTGTTGTTCCTTGAAAGTTATCTTCATTTCATTTTAAAATATCCCCATTGGTTAATTTAAGGCTTCATATCGACAACTTATACTAAAAAGCTTGATTTTTCAAGTAACTAAAAAACTAGAGTTTGACTACAACTGTCTGCACATATTCGGCTACTTTCTCTGTCACACACTAGAATTGTTTTTTGTAGATTGAACTTTTAATTTATGAAGGTTTCAGACAAACATTAGAGTGCACTTAAATGGTGAAGTTGAAGAAAATAATAATACTAATAATGAGATACATACAAGGGCTGTTTTCATGTAAATTCTTGAGCTGAGAAGTTCCATTAAGTGGAGTAAATTCATCCATATTCCATACAATCCGCTGCTTTTAACTTTTGCAGTATGAAATGCATCTAAAGATTTAGATGTCGCTCACAATGTCTTTTCTTTTTCAATTAGTCTCTCTGTTTTATTATTAAAGCATTTTTATGAAAACTTCCAAAAAACGAAAGCACTTTCTTTTTTTCTCTTCCCGGACAATTGTAAGAAATAAACATACTTTTCTCAAAATAGCTGTTTATCTCATGCAAGAAGATAGCAATTTTTTAATGTTTTGGACACCATAATAGAACATACATGTCTCCTTTTCTAAAAATAGCCGCCTGAGCCATGCAAGAAGATTGCATGAATTTAGCCTTCTAAGGACTTTAATGAAACATATGTGTCCCTTGAGTCCAAAATTTATTTTTTTAATTGTGTTTTCGTGTTATTGATACACCAGAGTTTTAATATTAGCGAAACAAAGAAATTATTCTAAAAATATGCATTTTTTTTAAAATAACGCCATAAACTTCTATACGCTACTGCAAAGTAAGTGTTTATCGAAGAGTTGAGAAATATCTAATAAAACAAAGGACATTTTTCTTAGTAACGAAGGTAAAAATTGAAAAAAAGTTAAGCAAGGAAAGAAAACGCTATAGATCTGATATTATCCAAAACACACTCACACGCAGAGACAAACTCAAAATTTGTTTTTTTTTTCTTTTATATCTGATAACGTCCTTCTAGATTATTCTTATAGAAAAAAGCTCACATAAAACTCATTTGGTTTTTCTAGCAGAAAAGCTCACATAAAACTCATTTGGTTCTTCTAGCAGAAAAGCTCATGCACAAAACTCATTTGGTTTTTCTAGCAGAAAAGCTCATGCACAAAACTCATTTCACTTTAACAAGTTTATTTCCAGTCGGTTGTTGTCTACTTACGCTTACTCCGTGATATGATTGTCTTTGGCTTTTTTTAAAACTGTAATGCGAGGTAGTGGTAAAACCCTGCATATCAGCCTGCAACAATAGGGCTGAAGTAAACCGCACATTTGGAAAAATGGACATTTCAGCTGGAGTCGTGCTTTGCTATCAAGCGTGCATGTAAGAAAACACCAGTTACTCATGATGTGCAAAAAAATCGTGCCCTTCAAGTGATGGAAAAGGCTCCAATTACACTTTGAACTGAGTAATTTCAGAGATGATGAAAAAAAGAAAAATCTTGGGGAATTCGTTGTTTCATGTAAAATTTTAAGATAACAATGTAAAAAGATAGCCGAAAGTATAGTATGTGTCATATATTCGTGCTTGGCCGGTGGCGTTTGGAAGTTGAAAGTCCGTCTAAGGAATTAGGAAAATAGCTGTGGTGTTAGAAATACGGCGAAGGAGGATCGTCAAGGTAGTCAATTATTTTTCTTCGTTTCATGCCGAAATGGCAGGATACTTTGAGGCTATTTTTCTATATATGAAGGGCGTAGATTCAAAACTCATTTTCTCCAATTTTTTAGGTATTAAGTTTTGCATATCACCGTGTTCGTCTTGTAAAGGAGAATCGACCTGTAATATTGTTTTGGACCAAAAATAAAATTTTTATTGTATGAAAAAAATATTGAAAATCACGTTTTGAATCAATAGTTATATTATCTAGCTGCTGGTTTGGAGCAAATTTCATTCTCCATTCCAGCCAATCAGAGAGCCCGTAGTGAACTCAGGGCATCATGGGATTGACATCAACAGCTGATGTTATTTTGTTTTCAAATATTCGGCACTAATCTCTGATTTTAATGCAAAAATATCACGTCATTAAATTTTGTCTTTCCAAAATGTCTTTCAAGAAAAATACTTCAGCTTATTCAAACTTTCTAGAAAAAAAAACTACCTCTTTAGAAAACTATTTTGATTATTACTAGCTTCTTACAAAAATAAATTGACTTATAATAGACATAAAATAAATAGACTTCTTGGAAAAATAAATCAATTTATACAAGCATCTTAGAAACTGAATCGGCTTTCACAAGAGTTCTAGAAAAATAAGTTGTCCTATACGTACTTCATTGAAAAATAAATAGTCTAATGCATGCTCCCTAGGAAATACTTTAAACTGCACGAAAGTTCCATGAAAATATTTTTATTTGCAGGATTTCAAGCGAAATGCTTTCTAAATAAACTTTCTAAAGGCCCATTTTGTTTTACAGGTTTTATAAAAAGCGCATTTTAAGTTTGAGTTTTTAACAAGCTGTTCTTAAGTTACCACTTTACACAAACTTGGTTATTTTGATAGTAACAATGGAAAAATATAGTACATAAATGAGAAAAAAAAATCAAACTTTTTCCCAACTTCTTATTGCATCTCGGATATTTAAAACGAAATAAGTAACACATAGTTGTCGACACCCACCAAACACATTTTACAATTACAGAACAATAGAATTTGCACAATAACAATATGTTGTTTTGACTCATGTCCGTATTTCATTTTTGATCGCGGTAAAAGATTACAAGGCAGGGAAAGAAAAAAATGTTTTGTGAAATTTCCCAAAAGACTGAAAGCCTGCATAAAATTACAATTCTTTCTGGAACAGCAATATTAGATCGTATAAGCTAGAGATTAATTAAATTGTAAAAGAAGCAATAATCAACACTTCATGGAATCGCATACCAGGCACTTTTTCTTTTCTTGGAGAAATTATTCAAATTTTAGAGTATTTTAATTTGATATTTCAACGCTTATCTTGTAGCTTAAAGGCTGTTTTTTTAGATATGAATGCTTTATGAAGCAGTTATAAAACAGCTTTCAGAAGCAAAAGTCGGAATGTTATAATTAAACTGATATAGAAATGTGCAGTACAACTTCTTGTTGTTTGAAAATTTGTTTAAGATACTCATTTAACTAAAGCGACACGTTTCAAGAACTCTTTCTTTATACCGAACAAATATTTCGGAGTTGTTTGGTGGGAACATTCCATTAACATTCTGATAACTTTAAGTGGCATCAGATTGCAGCTGAATTCAGTAATGATAGTGGGATGTTTTATTTTAAAATTACAACGTCCAGATTTCTTTATTTTCTAAAGTTTAGAAGGATGGAACTACTCATCGTGTAGCTGGTAGCATGATGTGCTAATCACCCTATGCATATTGGTGCTAAGTTTTTAACGCATAATCTTGAAGCAGTTCAATGCAAAATTTCACTATTAATGAAATTTAGCACAAAATAACGAATATCAAGCATTTACAATGTTTCATTACAGTTTTAATGAAATGTAGCATAAAGTGAAAAAATTAAGCGTTTATTATTTCTCGCCAATTTCAATGCTTTATTACACCTTTAATGAAACGTAGCATAAGTTAAAGGACATGAGATGTTTATTATTTGTCTCCAATTTCCAATGTTTTATTCCACTTTTAATGAAATGTAGAGTAAAATAACGAATATCAAGCTTTTTTTACATATTTGTTTTCACTTTTTAATGCCCAATTACAATTTTCAATCAAATGCACCTCAACACATTGAGCATTAAGCGCTTATTATTCGGCTTCACCTTTGTTCAAAGTTTTTTTTTTTTTTTTTGTTCGCAAGCATCATAAAGAAAGAATTAACTACAGATCATATTTTACCCTTGTACATAAAAAAAACTTTACAATTGGCTGATAGCTATTGCAAATTTATTTTTTGTTCGCAAGCATCATAAAGAAAGAATTAACTACAGGTTATATTTTACCCTTGTACATAAAAAAAAACTTTACAATTGGCTGATAGCTATTGCAAATTTAGTTTCTAAGTATTTTTAAGCCCGTAATGTTTCAAACAAAACATTTAGTATCACTACTCGAGACGTCTTTTTCATTTTACGTCTTTTTTGCACTTCAACTAACCAATGTTCTATACTGAAGTAATTTTTAATTTTTTAATTTTCTCAAAAACTATTAAACTAAATTACAATTTTGATGTCCCTTAAAATTATTTTATTAAATATTTATGAATATATGTAAACATATGCATTGTTATCAATTATGAACAAATAATAATAAAATATGAATATTACTTGCTGCTATGAAATAAAACTATTTAGAATGACAATTTAGTTTTCGTGGACGAAGCTAAGGAGTTTCCCTCAGGAGCACATGTTATATACTTTCCCTATTTCAAATTGAGCAACCTACTTTACGTTTTATTTCACTTTGATTCTCTTATACTCGCAGTAATTTTAACTATGTTTCTTTTGCTTTACATAAAACATTAACCAGCTATCTCATTCTAAATCTTTTCCAGGCTCCTAAGAATTTAGTTTTTATCTCTCTCTCTCTCTCCCATAGTTAAATATATAAAGAGAGAGAGAGAGAGGATTTATTTAACTGATGAATGCTTCAGTTATAACTTCTTTTGAAGACTAAAATGTATAATTCTAAAGCTGTTTTAGTACAAATACGCGGGATATATCAAGGATTGCAATTCCTATTACTTTTCCAACTTACGAAATGATTTTGAAAACCTAGAAGGGGTTAACTTGAATTCCAAGCTATGGTTGCTGCACAGGTCAGAAGTTTAACGCTTAAGACCAGTTCGCAGAAACTTTTTCCTTATGTTTACTTGCTGAGAAAAATAATTGCCTTCACAAGCGACACTTAATGTAAGGAATGCGAAAAAAATGAAAATTAGAAAAAGAGAGAGAGAGAGAAAAAAAAGAAAAAAAAAAACCACGAAATTTTCGCACGCATTACAGAGAGAAAAAAAGAACACGAAGCCAGTAAATGCAAAAATCAATTTTCCTTGTATAGCTTCCAAAAGCTTATTTGTTGGAACGTATCAGCAAAGTCGATGACAGATAATTAACTGATTTCGGCTGAATGCTTGAAATGTGTTCAAAAAAAGGCATCCGTTCAAACGATTCCATGTTTTTTGTCACTCGGAATTCTAAATCCGGTTTGAGTTTCTGCGTGCATGAATGCATCTGTTCATGCCTGCGCTGGTTTACAGAGCTCCTATTTGAAATAAAGTAATTAACACATATCGCTCACCGACAACAATAGTGGCACTTTTCAAGAATGAGAAAAAGTAATTATTGATTTAAAATCAAAATTCCGCGCTCTTTTTGCAGACAGAACTTGCACAAACTTCATTTTCATTACTGGCGCGTAATTCAGTATAAATTATATAATTACTAGTGAAACGTTAAAATTTTCTAATTTATAAAACAATTCTTACTTCAACTATAAATTTCTACTACAAAAACCGGGGCTATAGCCGAGTGGGAAAAACACTTGCTTTGTATACCTGAGGTCATATGTTCGATTCCTGTCGGTGCCCTGGGTGTTATTTCCTCTCTCCTGTAAGGTAAACCTTTCTCACGTTGACAAGTTTGTAAATTAAATAATTGTACTGTTTGCTATGTTCTTACCAGTCCAACCTCTTTGAGAGGCAAAGGCACTCACCCCTCTTTCTCATAGATGAGGAACATGACAACCAAAAACAACTATAAAAACCAACCAGTAAACATACCGACAAGAAATGTTTTCGTGTTTTATAATGTTTGAAAATAAATCAGCTAAAATTAGATTTTTGGAAAAACCTTGATTTTTTTCATTAGTTCTTTTTTTTTTCTGAGAGAGCAGGGGGCGGGAATAACTCTACTGCCACCGGTGCATGATATAATTCTGCACTGCAAAAAATTAACTGTTGTTTTTATAGTATAATACTGGCATCCGAGGTTCCAATTTAAAACTGTAAAATGCGCAGTAATACTAGCAATTTAACAGTTACCAAGTTTACAGTTTATTGCCGAAAAATACTGGCAGCAGAGGTTCCAATTTGAAATTGTAAAATGCACGGTAGTAAACTGTTACATAAGCAATTTTACAGTTTATTACTGTAAAAGTAGCAATTTTAGTTTAGTACTGCAAAAGCAGCAATTTTTCAGTTTATTACCATAAAATTAGCTGTATTATACTGTAAAAACAACATTCATTTTTTACAGTGTGAGGAAATAAAATATTTATTTCAAACGTGTTGTTACTTCGTTTTAAATCGTAATTAATCGTTTCGTAGCGTGAGACGTAAGTGTCTTTTACAATTCCGGTGTTAGAGTAAATAGCTGCTGCAGTAATTATACAAAAACGCGTATATAAAAACATGTTACAATAGTATATTAACATTGCAAGAACTAAAACTTATGGAAAAGGAATTTCTTTACATTGAAGCACTAAAAATACATAACTTGAGAAAAAATTTCAAGAGTAAAGGTGTGGAAAATAAGAATAGATTTTTTTTAAAGTGTTTTCATACGAGAGAAATCAGTTCGTAAATTATTGATGCTAATATTTTCATAATGTATTTATTGCATAACATTTTCATGCTGTGTCATAGTTACCAGGATTTGAAAAAAAAACTTGAAAAAGCTTGAACAGGACAAGAAAACGTAATGTATCATAGGCGTAACACACAAATGATCATGGAGTTTTTCAAACACCTTGAAGATTAATTTACATGGTGAGAACGGACAAGACTAGGACATGACGAACAAAGTGGTTAAGCAGTAACAGGTGGTGTCGTTTTGTACTATCGCTCAACTCTAGGAGTTCGAACTTTCTGAGACTTGATATTTTGCGTGATACTAACGGAGTTCATGAGGAACTTTATAGTATTTAAAATTGTGTTGTATAAAACTGTTTTATACTGTCTTTTCAAAATAAAAAAATAACAAATACCCCAGTTAGGTTTTTTTTTTATTCAGGCATGAAATGCACTCAGTACTTTTGGCCTACAAAGCATATTAACCTTAACTGAAGACATTAATTATTTGTAACCTTAAAATATTCAGCATGTAGCACCAACACTATAGTTCTTGTGCACTCCGCAAAATTTCGCGAATTAAAATTGGAAATGCTCTAATGATTTTCGCATTATCTACTCATATAAAACAAACTGAAACAGTACCGTCAGTGGCATATAGATAATGC
Source organism: Uloborus plumipes (assembly GCA_038373865.1). NCBI lineage: Eukaryota > Metazoa > Arthropoda > Arachnida > Araneae > Uloboridae > Uloborus > Uloborus plumipes. The sequence goes on from JAXGGA010000240.1 coordinate 51,293, forward strand.
CACATATGTAAATACTACAAAACGTTTGAATGCATAAGTCCAATTCTTCACCTCATCAGTTAAGGGGCAGTAACCAAGTTAATCTGTAACTAAAGAATTATTAAATATGCTATTATGCAAGGTAATCCTGAGTTTCTTTTAAATTTTAAAGGCTACCTCTGTTATTTATGAACTAAACAAAATCCTTCCAAAATGCCATTTTTCATGAGATTTCAAAAAACAGAACATGACCCTTTCTTCACATACACGACTTGCTCATGCTTTGAGCCTACTAACATCCACGCTCTCAAGGTTGAAGTTAGCAGAGGCAAACAATTGCCTTAAAAATAATGATTCGGGACTGCCCTTGCAGTTGCCGCGAAAGACCATTTTCATGTCTTCACTCCTTTTTTTATGAGAATTACGGTGGTCTTCAGATAATCTAAAGTATAATCATGTCTAATAACTGCTCAGCTTCAGCGAACATCACCGTCATACCGGCGCTACGCTTCAGTGCAATAGCCGGTGAAACAAAAGGTTCCAAAGAGATTTTTCACATGTATTGAATACTTACTAGAACAATATGAAACCATTTTATATGAGCATTAACAGTAGTTGAACGCCTTTCTGGTACTTTGAAACTATCCATGTTATCTGTATTGAAAGATGTGGCCATTGACACCTTTAACTGTATCGAGAGATCTGAAAGTGCTTCGACCTCCGCAACAGGTGATGATAGTTCAGTACCTTTTCAAAAGAGTCATTCCATAGCGAATAATGTCTAGCGATGTGATGGGAAATATTTGAAGGTACTGGGAAACAAGTCATAAACATATTACTATAACCTGTTATCAAATTCTTCTTCAGCCTATGATAAAGAAGTTTTAAACAATGTAATTGGTATCACTTAGTAGACGTAGATCGAACTCGGCGGTTCAAGGAATAAAGCAAACAAAGGGATAAAAAATCACGCAATATAAACATTTATGCAGATATTTACCTCCCTCATCTTACATATTGTGAAAACATAAAAAATCGAGTGTTATTTAAAATAAAACGAAATTAAAAAAAAAAAAAAAAACTTAATACGGTTAATTTAAAATTTATAATACCCTATAAAATTATAATTGTAATTTTATAACAGGTAATTTATCCTTCAATAATTTAAAGATTTTTTAATAAATCAAATGGAAAATAGAAACTTATATGTATTATGCAAAAACCTTTCACATATTTTTTGGAGGTAAAATGTGTATAAGTGTTTTCAAAAGATTTTTTTATTTCAATACAAAATTAGATCGTAGAAAACGTTACAGAACGTAGCCCCTAGGTTCATTAAAGCACTATCCAGTAATCTATGCATAAAATTTACACCCTCTAATTACAGTGCCCTCTGTAGCTTGATCCCTGAAGTGGATTGGTAAAAAGAATTGGCCAGAGCCTAGGACTGTCATTTCGAATTTTTCCAGGGGGGGGGGGGCAAAAAGTGTATATACAATATAAATTTGCCAAAAAATTGCACAAATTCCGGCTACTTACATGTAAATGCATTGATTTTCCAAAGTCAGGGGTGTGGCAATTGCCCCCCCCCCCCCTGAAACCAGAATGACGGGCCTGCTATAACCCGTTTGAAGAACATAAATCAAATACTGATAAAATGCATCACTTACAAGGAAAGTTATTTTTTAGATGTCAGAATAAATTTAATGTACGTTTGAATATAAAAACAATCAATTGTTTTAAGGTCCACTTTGTATGAAAGTTTCATGATTTTTTCACATTATAAACGAATCACGATTTCTCTGACGTATAACTAAAAAAAAAACAAAATCCTGAAAATACATTGAAATACATCAGACCTGCAACGGCAGTGACGATATAAGTTCTAGTTGAGGGCAATTCTAAAAATTCAGTGGTTTTGAATGAAATTCGGTCAATTTATTTTGGAGTGGTACTGCTTACAAAATGAAAAGAAGAATTACACGTTATAGATGAGCGATTGAATTACATTTCGTAGTTTGCTTGGTTGTGTAAGTTACCGTTCTGTCAAAGTACACTGATTTGAGTTGGATTGCAGAACACATTTAATCAAATTTAACCACTATTTTGAATGAGTAATTTATTACAAACTTTTGCGAAGCATTTAAGCATTTCGTGATTTTACAACGTATGGCTGATGTAACAGCCTTTGTAACAGGATAAAATGTTGTTTTAACAGTATAATACTGGCAGCAGAGGTTCCAGTATAAAACTGTAAAATGAGCAGTAATAAACAGTAAAATTAGCAATTTTACGTTTATTACTGTAAAGCAGCAATTTTGCAGTTTATTAATGTAAAATTAGCAGTTTTACAGTTAATTACTGTAAAATTAGCAATATTTACAGTTTGCTACTGTAAAATTAGCTGTATTATACTTTAAAAACAACATCTACTTTTTACAGTGTAAGGCATTGAGATAAATCGAATCAATACGTTAAACCATAGGACATTAAACAATCACCACTCAAGGATTTATCTTCTATGACATTTTCAAGCAGTTACTCATTTTTATAATAAAAATATACAATAAGGTTAACTGTATCCACCCACTAAATGATTAAATCCGTACGACTGAACGCATAACCCGACAGTCTCCAGGGTGAGATAATTGTGACTTGCTGGGTGGAGAGGTTGGAGCGGTAGATGACGTCTTTGTTCTGCTAGATTTTACTTTTTACTCATTTGTAGAATCATCTGGGTTATCCCACAATGAACCATTGTTCTTTGAAACATTTTTACAATCATGTATTACATACTAACGACATTTTCTGGCTTTAGATCATCAGGAGTGAAAGCAGAAGCCCTTTGGTAAATGACTGAGCTTTAAAGCAGAATTATATAGGCTACGTTCGCCTAGTTACTAGAGGGATTCACTAGTGAGAAATAAGGATGTTTTTTAAGAATGTACATGCATGTGACACTAGTTTTTAAATCCGTTACTTCGGCTTAACTCTATAAGGAACGTTATTGAATGTTATTTAACTACGTTATGGGACTTAGTTAATTCAAAGTTTAAAATTTATTTTATAAATTATCGAACACATTAATGAAAGATTTTAAAGAAAAACTTCAATTAATCATATCTTTTTTAGTCCTTGCAAAACCTAGTTATGTGTAAAATACGGTGATTCAGACGTATGAGATGCATAGTTTTCAGTAGCATATGTTTCACAAAATTTTACACATCATTAAAAACATCTATAGAATGCACGGAAAAGAAATTCAGTTCGTAAAAACGTTTTAGAAAATTACATAGTAAAAACTTTGCCAAGTTTTCCGTACACGGATTAAAAAAAGAAAAAAGAGAAACATGATGTAAGTGACTAGGCACTCGCTCTCCAATTTCTAAAGTCATAGTCTTATGCTGAGTTTATTTTCTGACATATGTTAAAACAACTCTTTTAGAGCCAAGACGAAGATTTTAAAACAGCAGAGTTAGTCAATTTCTCTTGTAGTTGACTCTGGTTTTATCTATATTTTTAGTTAATACCAAGTTGTACTCGAAAAAAATTGTATGCACTTTCGGCATTGTCCGATAAATGATATTTGCAATTTCCACACATTTATATTTACTGCGACATATTTGGTGTCATTAAGGCTACAGTGGACAAATAAAATTGATTTTTTTCAATTATTGATTTATATGTCTAAAACTTTGTGTGCTTGTATTATTGTATTTTTACTACGTCTAAAAGCATAAAAAACACAAATTAGTGCAAAAACAATGACTACTTTTTTTCAAATTTCAAATTTGAATATTTTTTTAACAAAATTTCAAAATGTTTCAGGCGTCACAATTTTTTTTCAAACTTTGAATTTTCACTTAATTTCCAATTATTAGGCATAATTGCATAAAACAATGCATTACATGCAATGTTTCATAAGATAGTTTATAAAAGATGGCTGAAAATAAAAATTTTCAGTTGAAAAAATCATAAATTTTCATTTTCAGCCATCTTTTATAAACTATCACATAAAATATTGCATGTAATGCATTGTTTTATGCAATCATGCCTAATGATTGGAAATTAAGTGGAAATTCAAAGTTTGAAAAAAAATTGTGACGCCTGGAACGTTTTGAAATTTTGTTAAAAAAATATTTAAATTTGAAATTTGAAAAAAAGTATTCATTGTTTTTGCACTAATTTGTGTTTTTTATGCTTTTAGATGTAGTAAATATACAATAATACAAGCACATAAAGTTTTAGACATATAAATCAATAATTGAAAAAAATCAATTTTATTTGCCCACTGTAGCCTTAACAAAGTTATGCGATATAAAATAATATTCACAGTACTTTACCTCATCTAATTTAATATAGTATAAGGAATGCAAACCCATAAGATATTGCTGTTCGGGACTCATGATCAACTGCCAAATCTAACTTGTCAGTTATAGCCTTAAAGGTTCCCCCCCCCCCCAGGCCTTTGGCCTATTAGCTATGCTAGAGAATCATTACAAAAATAATGGACATATTTAGTTATTTAACTAACACGTTTGTTTGACTTATCTCATGACGAGACTTGAACGTAGTCAGTTTTCCCCACCATGACGGAGTTTCAAAGGCTTAGAAAACTTTCAGTAAATGTGATACGATTAGCTGCACATTTAACAGATGTACATTTATCACATAACAGATTAACAATGATGTCATCATTGTTCATCAGTTGAGATGGCTTAGATAACGGAGACAAAAAGGTCGGCCAGATGGAAATCGACGTTGTCGCATTAAGTTCTTTCAACTTTGGGAAGAAGTCAAAGCGCGGACAAGGCAAACAGTGAGGAACCCATCACGTACACATTTTTTTCTTTATACATATATTTTCTTCCAATCATTTCTCAACGTCGATTTTCACCTGCGCAAGTTTTCTGCATACTGTACACGAAACATGGGACGGATGGACAAAGATTGTCTATTATATGTAGTTGAAAAGCTTTCAAGCCAAAGAAACTACATAGTTGTGAGTAAGAGAGACTGCATTAAAGATCTCTAAATGAATATTGTAAGCCAAACAAACCTGTCCGTAAAAAACTGGCATTGCTTTTTAAATAACCGTCGAGTAAGGCTTGTTTAATGCATACGTAACCATTTAGAGCCTAAATAAGTCTTAAAAGAAGCAGTGAGTAACCGCGTCTAAGCAAGGGCTAAGACAGGAACATGCAAAGCACCGCCAACTCGGCTATTTCGATCCATGGACTGTAATTTCGTGCTTATTATGCACTCATCAGCATGGAATACGAAACTAGTCGCAACTCGGCTAGTTGATCTACTAGCAATTTATACAGAAGTTGCCTCTTTTTCTTAATTAAGACTTTATAATATAACTTCCCTTCAACGATGTACTAAAGAAAATTATAATATTGTCTTGCAAATAAAATGAATGTAACCTTTAAAACGAACCACCAGGAAAAGTGAAAATGAAATAGCGTAAACTTATCAATGTTAATAAAATAGCATCAACATATCTACGAGTTTAATCCTTTTCTTTTCTCTGGTTCCTTTTATGAAATTATTTTTGCTAACTACATTCAAATATTATGTGGCATAAGAATACCAAATTCAGAAAAGTCACATATCCAGGATTTTTGACATTGACCGTTATGCAACAATATTTGGTTAATTATCAGTACCGATTGCTTTTGAAAGAAAACTTGCTCAACAATTTCACACACGCTTTTGAAAATTAATTGCTGTTTTATGGATTTTCGCAAAATACTTTTGCTACTCCTGTGGAGCTAGCATATAATTCGTTTCCACAATAGGTAATTCATATACAAATATTAATATACATTTGTCACTAAACAACGCATTGAACTACGCATATCATTTTCTCTTCATGATTTAGGTATTTTAAAGCAAGGCCAAAGCGAACAAAAATTAGCCCAGAGGATACCAAGAAAACTCAAAGATATACATGATAAGTCAACTTAAGGAAAACTTTTGAGAGAAAATAGAGGAAAATATGAAATGTAAATAGAAAGAAGGAAAAGCCAACAATGGAACGAAATATTAAGAAACAAAAAGATGTTTTCCTGAAAAAGTTTATCATTGAAGGACGTAGTAGTAACGAAACTCGTATTAAGTGGATCACTCATTTATTTCCCACAGATGTTTTCGTATGATTAATATGTGTTTGTGTAACTTTCATTTTAAGTAACTCAGATCAGATGTATCATTTAATCACAAAAACTTTCTCCTAAAGCTGTCAAAGTAAAATTAGTGAGTAATTAGTTTTTAAGTTAGTTTAGTTAGTTTTTAAGTAAAAATTAGTAGTCGTTTAACCCTTAACTGGTAAAGTGGGATAACTCACCCCTCAGAAGATTTGCATTTCAGCAGTAAAATGTTTCGTAGTGTTTTCATTTGTCATATACAGTTTGATACTATTTCAGGTGTATTTATACAAAGAAATACAAATAATGTTGGCAATTTTTCTATTTTAATTTGCAACGTTTCGTCGAATGCACAAGAAATTTTTTGTTGCGATAATGTGTTCTTCATCTCACCACTTACATAACAAAAAAAAATCATCTGTTTTGGTCAAAGTTACTTAGCTTTACTTAAAATAGTTACTAGTACGCAGTTTCAAACTAGTTTTATCAAGTGAAGTTAGAAGTAGTTTAAACTTACTGAGCATTTAAACTAACAAAGAAAACTACTAAACGAAGACTTATCTACTTTATAATGGCCACAAATTTTTAGCTAAATTTCCACATGCGCACTGCCATCACTACTGCTTGATTGCTGGCGCTTTGAATTGTGCGTTCAACTCCCTAATTCATACCTATATAAACCCTCCCCCTTCAAAATAGGCTATTTGTTAGTTTTAAGCATCTGCGCAGGTATTTTAAAAAAGTGATTTTTTTAATTATTTTTTTGTAGTTTATGACAAACAAAAAGAAAAATGAGCGCTTAAAACAGAAGAACTGATGTAATTTCTCAACGTACTAATTTTTCTGAATGGAACTTAAGACAAGAATGGAACTTTCTGCAGAGTTCTATGCAGAGTACTTTTAAAATCAACATCATTTTAATAATTTCGATTTACAGCTGAGCTAGTTTGTTAAGCCACAAATTAGACCCAAGAAAAAATACCCTTTCAATGAGTGCATTAGGCCAGCGCAAGCGTAAAATATATTGAGTAATTGTGGATGATTTAATTAACTGGCATGAAAGTGCTTAAACAGCTCCATTCAGTAAGTTTTGAGTGACCATCCAGTCTCCTCAGAAAACGGGACATTTCGGTATGTTCTGGGATAACTGGACAAGATATCTGAATATGGGACTGTCCCAATTAAGCGGGCCGTATGGTTACCTGATCTATGCCTCTTACACAGAGCTAGATTTGAAGTGAAGCGACAGTTTTAAATTGAATTAACCGGGAAATTGTCGAGCACAAAAAGCGAGAAGGGCAAAATATACACCTGTCTACAATTTCGATTGCGAATAGGAATAATTCAGCTGTGAGGTCTGATAATTCAGCTGTGAATTATAGTTAATTTGAAGATACGTGCTTCTCCAGTTGCTGTAATTAAAACTCTTTAACTGTGAGAGTAGATTTTGAGCTTCTATTGTAAACTTGCAAAATGGTAGTTCTGCTTTCACCGTGTAACAGTATAGCTAACCACACCCCGTTCCCAATCAAAAATATATAATTTACTAGAGTGGGAATTGTCTGAAAGCTTAAAAGCATGAAGATTTATTTTCTTACGGATAGCCTCTTATTATTACGCGAGAAAAACAAAATCAAACTCTTGACAGTTATTTGTTACCAAATCGGGCACCGTGTAAATAGCAGCAAATCTCCAAGTGTGAAAGCTGAACTATAGAAGATCATTTTCTTCCGCTTTCATGGTAACCGGTCTGTTTAGGAAGCTGGAAATGACCCTGACCCATAAAAATATTATAAATTGAAAGTTTTAAAAAATAATAAAAAATAAAGTCAATAATTTGGTTTTACTTACAACTCAAGATACGCGCAGTTAAGTTTAACAATCAAAAGATTGATAATATTGATGAAAAAAAATGGCATGTTCTCATTCATTTTCTGACAACAACTAGTCCTGCTGACTTACCATTGTTTATCTCTCAAAGGTCTGATTGGTTTGGGATCTTGATGATGAATAGTGTAAAAAATTAAATATATTGAGAATTGATTTCAATTATGTTTTCTATTTCATCCTATCTAAATTGTTTTATTATTTTTCAAACTGTCTGGTCATTTCTAAGCGGACTGGTTTGTTTATTGTGTTAGCGATGAATAATGTGCAAAATAAAATAAAACGAAGTTTGATTTGGTTTTTATTTTCTACGTCGTTCAAACTAAAACAAATTAACCATTTTCTCCACATTGCTTTTACAAACAGCTTTTCTTTTTCTCCTTATTTTTCTTTTTTGTGCAAATATTTTTCACAGCATTACTGACTGACTGCGTTTAATATCATCTCAGCCAAGCGTACAAAACAAAAGAAAAGAAATCAGTTTTAAACATAGAGTACAAAGTAGTACCTGAGTAATTTCAGATAAGTATGCCAATATGTATATATTTTAAATTTTAAAATATTTTTCCTTCACAACTTTTGCAATTTTCAGCACCTTAGTTTTCGCTGAACGTTTATTTAACGCTTCTTTCATATGGCACAAAACATTCTGAAAGTTTCAGCGAAAATATAAATGTGTTTTTATTTTATTTCTACTATTGATTAAAAAAAAATAGAGCCCTGCGTTACGCACACGTTAGAATAATAGTGGTGAAGCCAAAAAAATTGCAATTTAAGATACACAGGCTCCTCGTTAGTTCCTCTAGTAAGTGAACCAATTGCGCAAAAAAGTATTAAAATATATCGACCGCGCAGAAAAGTTATCCACAAACCTCATTTGCTATTCAGTAGAAAATGGTAGTAGTGTACGCAAGGGAGACAAATCATTGTGCAAAGAGAAAGGATTGTGCATAAATCTGTCTATTAGTAGAAATACCAGCCCACTGCCATTACTCTGACTTTCTCTATTTCTATGAATATTTTATAAAAATAAACATCTACGGATATGATTTTAAAGAGTCGTGGTTTTATTAAATCAAAATTTCCAATATTTTAAAAATTTATTTCTTAATATGCCTAGTGCATGACATATAGTAGCAAGTATCCAATGGTACTAGGAAAAAAAATCTCTGTGTGCAATGTGCATACAAGAAAAAACTAACACAGCATATTGAAAGTTCAAGCAAAATGTAAAAAACTATATGCTGCCCGGTGGTTAAATGTTAAGTAAATTAAAAACTGCTTGTTGCATTTTTGGCGTTTTTTCCTTCAATACGAAAAATGCCTACCATACATAAAACAAAATAGTCGTACATTCAATACGAAAAAAGTTTTTACTGCGTTATATATTTTAACTATTATTATATATTGTTTTCGTTAAAAAGGTTGAGTAGGAAACTTAAAAGTGTACGGATTTACAAAGAAAAAAAAATAAATAAAGATTTTCTACGGGAAACCTTCTTGCTTTGACATTTAATTTTATAATAGTTATTATTAGTTTAATTTTGGAAGATTGTGAATAAAAACCAGGAACATTGCAAAAAAATGAACTGTTGTTTGTACAGTATAATACTCTCAGCCGAGGTTCCAATTTAAAACTAAAATGCACAGTAACAAAACTGCAAAAATAGCAATTTTACCGTTTCTTACTGTAAAGTTAGAAATTTTGCAGTTTATTGCCGTAAAATTTAGCTGCATTATTCTGTAAAAGTAGCAGTATAATACTGGCAGCAGAGGTTCTAGTTTAAAACTGTAAAATGCACGAAAATAAACTGTAAAATTAGCAATTTTGCAGTGTAGTGCTGCAAAATTAGCAATTTTATTATTTATCACTGTAAAATTTAGCAGTTTTTACAGTTCATTACTATAAAATTAGCTGCATTATACTGTAAAAGCAACATTCGTTTTTTACAGTGAAGTATTGTTTTTTTTTAAATGTTAGCACATAAAAACATTCCTAAAATATTTAATATGCAGATGTAATAAAAAGAAACATTTTTTTCTAATGCAAAATACCTTAAACTGAGCCTACTTTCTGAAAAAGTTATGTTCATTGCTGTTTTTCGAAAATGTCAAAAAAAGCACCGTTTTGATGACAGAATAATGAGCTTGGAATTTCAATATTTATCTCAAGATTACTAAAGAGCCTAAAAGAAATTTTATCTGGGCAAAACTTAGCTATTCTATTATTGTAATAGAAATTCATGTTAGTTTTTAGCTTTACAAGGACGAATGCTTGCGAAAGAAAATGTAGCAACGTTGAATCTCAAAGCTTTAACCGGATAACTTTACATCCAAAAGCTCTCTTTCTCTATTGAGAAAGGGGAGCCTTTATCTACAAATTTGCAATTTCACGTTGTTATATTGCCTTACTTTCTGCAGAAATGCATTTGTTTATTTCTCACAACTATTTGCGATTCACAAATGATCGTGTAGGAAGAATTCTAAAGTTCATAGAAAAACATTATTTCTTAAAATATAAATGACCATCAATTGAACAGAATTTCTGAAACACGACTACGCAAACATCCGTTTTTCAGAAATGTCGGAAAAGTAACATTTCGAGAATAATATGAGAAATTGGTATGCAATACACCGCCAACTCGGTTATTTCGATCCATGGCCTGCAGTTTCGTGCTTATTATGCACTCAGTGTATAATAAGCACGAAACTGCCGTCCATCATGGATCGAAATAACCGAGTTGGCGGTGTATTGCATGTTTCTGGCTTAGCCCTTGCTCAGAGGCGGTTACTCACTGCTTTATGAGAAATTGGTATTTCAATATCTGTCTTAAGGGCATTAAACAGCATAAAAGACAATTTATCAGGTCAAAACATTATTTCTCAAAATGTAAAAGGCCATCAATTGAACCGCTTTTCTGAAACATGACTACGTAAACAGCCGTTTTTCAGAAATGTCGGAGAAGTAACATTTCGAGAACAATATGAGAAATTGGAATTTCAACATCTGTCTTAAGGTCATTAAACAGCATAACAGAAAATTTATCTGGTCAAAACTTGGCAATTCTAGCCTTGAAATAGAAATTCACGTTAGTTTTTCCACGTTCTGACGTAGTGAGGCGTAGAGAGGCGTAGAGAGAAGAGACTGGTCGGTGGCATCGAAGCTTTCCGGTCCAGTGCAACTTCTCTTCCTACTGTTCTTTGAGTCTTATACGCAGACGAACGGGATCTCGAACCCTGACCTAGGCCCACAAGCAGCAATTAAAGATCTCGTTGCTAAACGAAGCGAGACATGATTCGAATTCGATAATAGATTCGTAAATAGTTTCTGTTTTCTGATGCAGTCCGCAGTCTAAATGTCGTCGCAGCACAGGAACGGAGAAAAACAAAATTGGTTTGTCTTTATGTAAAAGGTTTTTTTATCTCAACATAGGTCTCTATCTCATGCAAGAACGTGGCACGGTTTTAACGCTTTATTATAGTAAATGTGTGACCCTAAGTTCAAAACCTATTATAAAAATATTGGATGCAAATAATTCATAAATCATATTTTTTTTTCATGCTATTGAGACATGAGTATCTTCACATTATCAAAAAAAATATCTATTTATTGTTTAAAACCTGCCCTTTTTTTGAAAACACTACAAATTTCTATATTGTACCGCAAAGTTTATAGCCTTCGAAGGGTTAACGCATACACCTAAAGCGTAGCGTAAAAAAAGGCGTATAGTATAAGGTATTATTATGGCAACTATTGATTTTATCTTGTGTAAGCAGAGAAAACGAAGGAAATACTAATATCTTCATCACATTTTTTTATCGTATTTCAATATTAGCCGCGAAAGAATCATAATGCACACCATCAGAAGCCAACTGAAACTTTTTCAAAATAACTGAAATTCTTGCTACCAATTAAGAATCAATCTATAATAATAAAAGCAAGTGTAATGTGTGTCTGTCTGCCTGTCTGTCCATTTGTCTGACCGAACTCTCTAGCCAAATCTATCGCACGCAGGGACCTGGAATTTTTTACACGGAAGCACAAAGGGGCTGGCCACCAGACCTCGAAGCCCGATTTTCGATTTTTGAATTAGAAAAATTTTAAAAAATCTCTATATATAAAGATGACGGTGTTTGTTCGTTTGTAACCATTGGCCAGAAGTCCCCACAGCACCTACAGACCTGAAACTTGGCTTAAAAATTCGAACGTACCCCGCCTTCGTGCACCTCGAAGGCCACATTTTTAATTTTGAATTAGTTATTTTTAAATTAATTAATTAGTCTCATTTTTGGTGTATCCGCCATAATTGAGGGGAGAAAACCTTCCCACACCCCAAAACATTATATATCGTTGGAAAGGGGTTTTTTTTCTGAAAAAGAAAAGTTTTAGCACGTTTCTGTCCGTTAATTAGGACAGGAGATATTAATTAATCAAATTTAATCAATTTTCAAGGCCTAACTCTGTACGCAGAACTGAAACACTAGAGCCATTTTCCTGATCAGCTGCTCTTTTGTCCCTGAAGTTACTTTGTGATTTAAATTTGCGTATAGATTTAAGCCTTGAAAATTTATTCAATTTGATTAATTAATATCTCCCGTTACTTACTTAACTTTCTGTCTCTTATATTTATTTGGCGAATTGATTTAAACTTTAACATGACTTTAAGTGGAATTTAAAAGGTTGTGGAGCGCATTTGAACTAAAGAATATAATAATTTGTCTTCAGAGGGGTTAAAGTGAATTTAAATTTATTAAGTTGACTTCCTCAAAATTCGGTGTTACCGAAAATGTCACAATGGAACTATTATTGTTAAAAATTTAGGGATGGCTATTCGCATTTGGCGTCGTAAAGTTTGGCGACAATCAGGAAATTTGCCAAACCTCCCAGCCAGTGAAACACTACTTTCTCCAAATCAAAGAAAAAGAAAACTGTCTGGGAAGGAACAGTAGTTGTTTGCAGTCTAAAGAGTATTTTATTGCATGTTTAAAACATGTATTTAATGCCGCCATCACTAAATTTTTAATAATAATAGTTCCATTCTGACATTTTCTGTAACACCGCTATTCAGTTACTTTTCATATTTGGCGTCGTAAATTTTGGCAACAATCGGGAAATTTTCCAAACTTCCCGGCCAGTGAAATCTTGATTATTTGAGGGTCACTGTTAGATTGTAATCACTTCAAAGCAATGGTACGAAAGACATTATATTTCTTTCCTTTTAATGTTCACATTAAAATCATGGAAGAATGGTTGTGGCTGATCTACCTGATACAATCGGTTCCCTATGTTAATAAATTTAGATTTGGCGACCAACTTTACATTGAAATTACGGTTAAATCGGTGAATTATATTAAATTTCAAGGGCAATATTGCTGTGGTCGTTGAGAGTTTTCGAAAATCTTAGCTCTACAGTTGTGTCAAAAGTTCCATTGGAACGTAAAAATTTCGCTAAAAATAAATAAGTTCGTCACACACACACGAAAAGAAAAAAGTCTTTAAAACTAAAATAATCCTCGCATTGAGCACTACAAACTGAAATGGCATTAAAAGTGTCATCAATATATTTTAAAAGGTCGTGGTGCACATTTGAATTAAAGAATATAATAATTTTACTTAAGAGGGTGGAGTGAATTTAAATTTATTCAGTTGACTTTCTTTACATTTTTCGCACGGGCATCGCCGTGCGGGTACTGCTAGTAGTCTATAAGTAGTAGCAGGCATATTGCTACGATTTTATTTTTTCAACATCAGAAAATACTCTGACCCATTTTTCAAAATTTCACTTTGGAATAGTGAAACGTGCAAAAACAGCGAATACCATATTATTAATTAATACCGCAAAAAAAGATTTTTTTTAAGGATGAAATGAACCATTGCTGGCAAAGAGAGAAAGAGAGAAATGTGTATTGGTTTTGCTGTAGAATACTTGATAGTTTATATTAAAAAAAAAAAAGAAAGAAAAACAACGATATGTTTTAAAAATTCTAACTGCTTCTTTCTTCCTTTTCCATTTCCCACCATGTTACTTCTTTGTTTCAAATACAAAGAGTGAAAATATGCGTAGCTAAAACTTTTGCGCGTGACTCCGCTTTTCAATAAGTGAAGTACGTTTGCGAAGATACTTCGAAAATATCTCTGAGTAGTACGATCTAGGAACAAGCAAATGTAGAGATTTGAACAAAGAGATCATACAGAATATCTATGATAGTAATTCAAAGTTCAAACTCATCGGAACAGAAACTGTTTGCTTTTGTACTATGTAGGATTGTTTGGTGGACCTATTGAGCGTTTTATATATATAACTTATCATAAGTTCCTGGAAGAGATCACGAATTCACTGTCATTAAGCTAAAAAACGAATTTTTGAGAGCCTAAAAAAATATTTTGGCAAACGGTAGGCAAAATAAAAGCAAAATATAAAATGTATTTGCTTAGTTTAGTTTGAGAGGAAGGCAAATAAAAGACATTTAGTAAACAAAAGAGAGAGAGAGAGAGAAATTAGAGTTAAAATCTAGTCAATATTAAGGAAGTAAGTGGACTCAGTATGTCATCTCATAAGGTAATCTACTAATGAAATTTTTTTTGAAGCATGCGAAAAAATGAAAGACAGAAAGAAAAATAGTTATGATGTCACATACAGAATGGCAGAAATGGTTTTGTGCTGACTTCTCTAAAAAGTGGAGTATCAGACAATGCTGACTTCCGTATTTGCAGCCTCAAAACATAGAGAATTTCCTCTAACTCAGTTTATTTGATGTCTTCAACAAAGAAATGTTCAATGTAAAGCTGAGTTCAGACTAATTAGCATACCTGCTTTTTCTCAACCCGTGAACTAGCAAAACCTTTCCTAACCCATTTGCTCTTTTCATTCTACTTCTTTGGAATTTTGAAATTAATGAATTTCCGCTCTTAAGGAAATAAAATTGAATTCTTCAATTTTTGTATAAAAATACTTTAAAAAACATAGTTAATTATTTTCTGATTATCGCCAGTTAAATAAAATAATACATAAATAGCACAAATGATGATTTAAATTAAATGAAGCAAGAAGTAAATAACATTGCCAACGGTAATAAATGTAAGTACAGCAGACAAATTTAAAATTACAGTGAAACCATTTCAATCCAATTAAATTATGTGTGCATCGTGTTTCCCTATAAACGCCCATTTTCCCCTGAAATAAAAATTATTTGACACATTGTTTCGCCTATTTTCAACGCACTTGTTAGCTTCCATATTTTAACTTCTTTCAGGGGTTTTAACGTGCCTTAGCAATCCCGATGTGTCACAAGAAACGTTTGTTTATAATGGGTCGGGTAGTTTTATTAATAGTTAGTGATAATTTTAGAGTTAATGTAGCCACTGCTGATAATACGTACCGGAAAATATACATGACACTTTGAAATACATTTCATCAATAAATCCTTATAATCCTGAAAACTTTTCAGTCAGTACTACGTTTTAAAATTTTGACTACGGGTTTCTTTGAGTTTTGAGCCTGAAATAAAAAATGAAAGATTTATTTTGCACAACATGAATTATGGGCAAAACATGCATGTTTTTGAAGGTAAATACTATGTTTTGAAAGCTACTGTACAGTTCAAGTGGACTATTTGCAATTTCTAGGTTTATGCCTAACATTACGCTTCACGTGAGTGCAAAATTAGAATGTAGAAAACTAAATTTACGAAATTAAAATATAATGTTACTACTATCAGCATAACAAGCATCTGCAAATAAGCACCATTTACTCCAACATCCATGATTTTTCCCATTTCTCAACTGCTTTAAGTTAACAAATTTTTAATTAACTTAATAACCTGAGTATGACGCAAGCATTCTAACGCTATTTCAGTTCATTCAACTGAATCAAATCATTTAAGAACAGAAAGCGAAAAGTTTTTTGTAATTCTTTTTTACGACCTTTGAATTGTTACATGATACGGCTGAAAGAGTACCAGGAAAAAGAATTGTGAAACCCAAAACACAGAAAGAGGTTTCGATCCTTTATAGCTGTCACTATTATTATAAAAAGATGTTTCTGGTTGTATAACATTTGCAAGGACACTTTTAGGCCTCGATGAGCACTGGAAAACTAATAAATGTATTTGATACAAGTTACAATGCATAAAATACTGTTGATAGATTTCGTGCAATGTGAAATTCCTTCGAAATTGATTTCTGCAACAATAAATCAGGCAACTTTAGATTCGTTGCATTTAATGCGTTTTAAATAAAATATTCGTTGATATAACTATCCCTGTGTCATAATTTCGATAAAATTTTTTAAATAAAAGTTAAGTATTAGAATTTACAAGTATCAGTAGGCATCAGATTTGACTGACAATGATCTGCTGCTGAATGAAACTATTTTAGCCTAATTTTCTGCCAAAAAATAAAGTTAAAGCAAGAACGAACAGAAGTTTTTGCAACTTACCGAGAACGGTGTGATTTTTTCCCCTTATTCAAACATTATTTTCTATTAGGAAACAGTATCCAAAAGTAATTTTATTTAACCTTTTTAATTTTTATAATCTAACATAGAACTTCTAAATGACGTTTAAAAAAAGCGAAAATATTTACCGAAGGTAAAATAAATAAATAATGAAAAAAATCCGGGATAATTGGTTAAACTTTCAAACAATTTAACTTTTTCAGCTTTGCGAGGAAATGTTTCAATTTTGTGGAAAGCATATTTTGCTTTCTTGTTCCAAAATTTAAATCAAAATCGTACTATAAATTGTTTTATGATTTTTTTTTTTTTTAACGATAGAACACGTTTTTAAAAACGCTTCTAAATGCAAGCTTTTGAATCTGCTCATTAATTTAACAAGAATACCTAATAATTTTTAACGTCATGTACTGTCTAAAAACCAAGCTTTCATTGTGAGCATTCCTTCAGTGATAGTCGATAAAAATAGAAACAATGGACAGCGATACAAATCTTTGCGTTACAGCGAAAGGTTTATTAAAAGTAACCCCTTAAAATGGAAACTTATTTTTCACTTAAAATACCTACGTGTCAGCAAAATTGGAAGCAGATGAAAAAGAGAACAGTAAAAGATAATATCTGAAAAAAAGCAGTCTTGGACAAATTACTCGTGGTTAAAAAAATTTACTTAAAACACAATGCTATTTCAAAATAATGCTGCAACGTTATCAGTAAAACAAACCTACAAGCTGAAAATTGTACTACAATTTCGCGATGAAACGAAAAGATTACAGAATGAAGTTTCCCCAAAAAAATCTTAACAATAGGACTGTGGAGTTCCTTTACGAATACACACAAATAACTTTTGTCACCAAAAGAGCAAAAAGTCACTGAACTGCAACTAAAGTTCAGAGGCCAGATAATCTCTCTCTGTCTTGCCGTGCTCTAAGTTTAAGGTAATACTTTAAATTACTGGTAACTTCGGGATTTTTATTTGTTCTTTTTTTTTTTTTGTCAGCCATCGCGGTTGGCAGTGTCATTTTGTCCAGCGAAGCGTTATCTTTCGCATAGTTCTCTTCCTGATGCTTTACATGGAATACAGTTACGGGAATTTTTGTCACTTTGGGAAGCTTGCACAATGAACGGAAGTTCGACCTAGTCAACGTCGAGCAAAACTGAAAAATATTTATTCAAAAGGCATAGATGTCTATGAATATGTATTTTATATTGTTTTGGCTTGAGTAACGAGAAATCTATGCATAAAATAAAATATATGATGTACTGTATTTGAAGTTTTTCTTTTTTTCTTTTTTTGCTCCGAGTATATTCAATGAAATACTGAACTCCAGGTTGAAATATAATTCCGTCTGGTACGGCAATTTTGACATGGGAGAGCATTTTTGTCTTTTTGGCGTTATTTCACACTGTTGGGTTAAGAAGAAAAAAAGAAAAAAAAAAGAAAAGATGAAGAAGAGATTGGAAATCAAATTTTTACCCTGTAAAAAAAGAATGTTGTTTTCACAGAAAAAGCTAATTTTACAGTAATACACTAAAAATTGCTAATTGTACAGTAATAAACTGTAAAATTGCTAATTTTGTAGTACTAAACTGTAGAACTAATTTTTCAGTATTAAACAGAAAAATTGTTTTAAACTGGAACCTCTACTACCAGTATTATACTGTTGTTTTTGCAGTATAATGCAGCTAAATTTTGCGGCAATAAACTGTAAAGCTGCTAACTTTACAATAATAAGATAAGGTAAAATTGCTAGTTTTACAGTTTATTACTGTGTATTTTTCAGTTTTAAATTGGAACCTCAGCTGCCAGTATTATACTGTAAAAACAACGGTCCATTTTTTGCAGTGTAGCAATTATTGGGTGAATTTTGCAATAAATTACTCTGGCCCTGACCAATTGAAAACTACACGTCGGTCAAATTTTACATAAAGATAAAATAAACACAAAGAAACATTATGTGGCAATATGGGATCGGAAACCACAAGTTTTGCCGGAAAAGCAAACAGTCCATACCAATTTGCTTATACTTATTGGAAATCAATTCAACTACAGATTATCGATCATGAATGAACGGGTCTAAAAGTTTGACTTTAAAATGAACGGAGAAGTATGATGTCCTGTTCATTGGAACTGTGAACAGTTTGGAAATTTTAACATTGTGAAGTCATACTTACAATTCTCTCGTTTTATTTAATTTCTTTATTTGGAATATTTTCTTAATGTCTCCCTAAATAAATTTTTATTTTAACATAAAATGCACTTTCAAAATCATATTTTATTTTACTTTTACGAGCGAACATACTGCACCTGGAGATATATTTTTGTTTGTAATTAGTGCATTTTCATGCAAGTTCATATTTTGCTTTTTCATGAAAATGTTTTATGAGATGGTATTCGATGGGTTATCCCCATCGAATTATTTTTATGGAAAAAATCAATTCGTCAAAATTTTATTTTATTATTATTATTATTTTTTATTTATTTAATTTTGTGCTGGAATCAAACTTATGACTTTGGGAACGGAAAACATATGTCTTGCCATCCGGTCACCGAAAAATATCCAAAAAATTATCTATAATTGCTTTAAATAACATAAGCCTTAATAAACATTTGTTTTATTACTTTTTATTGAGATTTTTAAAAAACTTTTAGGTAGTTTTAGTTGTTTTTCCTAAAAAAAGTATTGATCCAATGAAAATTTACAACATGTTTAACGTACGTGAGTAACTCTTGCAGGGACATCCAATGCAGATTTTTAAAATGAACTAAGTTATTCCAATGAACGAGTTCAATGCACGGAAAAAACGAAAGATTCTCTTATGAAAGGATCATTGAAAAGAACGACATTACCCATCCCTAGATTCAACGGTTGTATAATGTGAAGAAAAGGTGAGGTAAAATGTCCTAAAGCTGACATATTTAAACAAGACAAATATTTAAAGCATACTAGCTTTCTAAAATTACTCAGAATAAGTTTTTCTTGCTCTTAAGGTATTTTCTAGTTATTTTTTTTATCACAAAACGCCATCGTATTTCATCGTGCTTTTTCATTGACTTATATTCATTACCAGAGCATATTTTAAATACATTAAGGACACTTATAAATCAACCTTTGTCCCTCGAAGAGTTGACCTATGTGTGACGGGATACTACAAAAATAATGCATATTTGAACAAGATGAAGAAAAAAAAGAAAAAAACGTAGAAAAGAAATAAGAGAGCGAAGCAACGTGCTTAAAAAGAAGAAAAACGATTTTGAGAGAAGTTCTCGTACTGTTGCGCCTGAGTGATAACCATACTATAACTATTGATAACTATAACTATTTAAAATGTTTGATCCTTAACGGTGTTTGTAGTCTTAATTTTAAATTTCTAGCTATTTTTATACAGTAATTTATACTTTAATGTCTGTTGCTGTATTTATAGGATACAAACTGTATTGCTACGACTAAAATCCCTTGAAAACTAATGTAGAGAAATGTTGGGAGAAAAGATGGATTTCTTTTGGAAACTTATACGTAAGTGAAAATCCACATTGATTTTTTTTTTTTTTGCGAACACCCATATTCCCCACCGCAAAATATTATTAAACCATGAAAGCATCATTCAGTAAGATTTAGCCATGCACAAAACTTACTCAAAATACACTGTCAATAAGCGCAAGATGTGATTTTTTTATTACGCTATTGCGCTAATACGTATATAGGAGCGATTGAAAAAGTAAACATACCCTCACTTGCAAGTAATAAGAAGCAATTAATCAAATAAACAACCACACTGAAACTAAGTTCAAATCCTGTCGCTTCATCTGTGAGAGATGAAAAGAAATTTAGCTAAGTAGCAGTGCTGCTTACTTTTTCGCAATAATATTATTTATATTAGAAGTGAATTCATAAATTTTCCGGTACAGGAATGGCAATGAGAAATAATTGAATCTTGATGAGTGACCAATTTTAAGTTAAAGGATATATATATATATATATATATATATATATATATATATATATATATATATATATATATATATATATATATATATATATATATATATATATATATATATATATATATATATAAATATAAAGACATTCCTGGCTAACATGAACGCAATGCGTCAAATTTCACGGAAAAATAATACTCACGAGCTTTGCAACACACTTTTAAAACAAGCCTTATTTGCACACTTTTAAAACACATATAAGCACACTTTTAAAACAAGCCTTATGTTCTGAGTGACGCCAGCTGCGCCACACTTATGCGTGGAGCGCGAAATTTCAATCGATGTCATCTTTCAGTTCTATAAACTCGCCTACCAAATTTCGTTTATCTAACGCAAGTCTTTCTTGGTGTTGGAATTTTTTTTTCTGCCAGTGTATATATATGCTTGTGTGTATGTGTGGTGTGTACGTGCATTATCTCTCAGAAAAAATACTCCTGAAAAAAAAACATCATGGGGCCTCGGTGGCGTAGAGGTAGAGTATTCTCCACGTAAGCAAGAGGTCGCGGGTTTGAGTCCCGCCTTGCCCATCGATGTTATTTCAACCTCTCTGTGCCGAAATCTGTCCTGTGCTAGTCAGGAGGCAAGGCGCATAGTACGCAGTCCTCATGTATGTTGAAGCTGATGGCTTCTGTATATAAAAAAAATAAATAAAAACATCTCTTGTCTGTAATTTTCCCCAAAAAATCACGAAAGACCCTCAGGCAAAACTAATTCGAATCTTTTATTACCGAAACAATGATAAGCTATTCTCTGCGGCAAGGCTTGCTGTTGTCACACAATGACCACAACACATCACGTTCTGTTATTCGAAACCGCCCAACCCAAGGAAAGCAAGCGTTGTGAGATCCAACCTGCACAACATCACGTGCGATGACCTGCGATCGTGTTTTGTTGCATCTCCCCCCCCCCTTTCGTGCACCCAGCTAACTAGGCGTTACGAAAGAGGTTGGAGAGGGTAAGGGCCACTTCCTACCCCTTTCCCTCCTATAGGAGAAACAAGTTCCGTTTTTGCAGGATTTTTGAACTTACAACGAGGTGCTTCTTGCACAATATGTGGAATTATGATTTTCGGTTTCAAGTGGAGATTGCGAGACGGATGATTGACGTATTTTTTCGTGTTTTTTTTTTTTATTGGGTTGGGATGAATAAAGAATACGAACTTGTTACAACGTTTCGCGTAAAATTTTGCTTCGTACGATTCCTCGCTTTGGTTTTATTTTTGTTTAACAAAAAAGTTTGTATGGCAGTTGAAAAGTCTTGTGCAGCCTTTGAATGTGAAGAGAGGTTTAAAAATTTGTGAAAGATAAAAATAAAGAATAAAAAAAAATCCTAAGCCTAACATTGAAATACGATCTTGATTATGTTTAAACTTCACGGACATAGGGTTTTTTTTTTTTTTTTGCAAAGAAAGAGTTTTTTATGCATTTAAAGAAAGTGAATGCGATTTATACATTTAATATTAACTACTTCGTATTTTTCAGAGTCGCATTTTGATTTAATAACGTTAGTTGAAAAAAAAAAGTAGTTCAAATAATGCAGCTAATTATTTTATTAACTTTAGCACTGCGACATTATAAATTGTGCCTGATCGTTTAAAAAATTACAGTGAATATTATTACGGATTGTCGATTTTAACATTTCAGTTCATTTCACCTTATACTTAAACTATAAACTCTCATTAACTAAGTAACTAAGCAAAATTTTATTTTATATTCAAAAAGTAATAATATTTATTTGTTTAATATTTGATGTGAAATGTTGAAATGTTTACCTCACTAGGGCTTCTGTATTATTTATTTGGTCTAGCAAACTAAAATGCAATTTTCTGCTTTTGTATCTTCAAACAGTTTTTAAAAATATGTATGGATTAATGTGCTCCATTAAAATGTAGAAATAAAATCAGCATTTAAACTCCATGCATAATGAACTATAAAATAGGCTAAAAGCAATTTGTTTTCTCATTAAATATGTTAGTACGCAATAGTTTTTACCTTGCAGTTATTGCAACGAATACTAATATTTGCTCAGACTGATCTAAAGGCCATTTTCGACTGAAATGTGCAATTACACTGCACGTACAAAGGCATTTTTTTTCCTGTTAACATACTTTTACTCGAGATTAAAATAACTCGAAGACACCTGGCCCTGTAGTAACTTAAAACGAAACGGCATGGCCTCGGCGAGCTTTAAAAAATAGTTAGCAAAAATTTAAAGTTTTGATTAAAAGTGTTACAATTTCTTCGGAAGAGGCCCTATGTTTTATTTTTACCCCCTTCCCCTCCCAACTGTCAGACCCTGAGTATGTTTATGAATTAAATATGTCAAAATGATACTAAGCGTTTCAATTCATTGATGACCTTTTCTCACCAGGCAACTTTAAAAGAATTAAACAAAGCAAGATGCCACAACTTTTATAAAGGAAAAAAAAAACATATAGCTGCTGAAAATAAGCTCAGTTAGACAATGGAATAAAACACGTGTCACAATTTCAACGTAGCAATAATGTTGCCACCCTTAACAGTACTACGGGGGTAGTGAACACTCAATTAAAAGCGTCGTGATAACCTTGGTGCACTTCGGTCATTTCTGCCGAACACTAACGCATGCCTGGTTGTACAACTAAGGTCAAAGCTGACACTTGTCTCGATATGTAAATGAATATCTCACGCTTGTTGAGGGCAATGGTTTTCTTAGAATATGTCACAGAGAAATGCAAGTTTTTGCTAATTAATTCTCATGGAACTAGATTGTAGTATAGCAAAAGCATGTCCTTAGCTTCTGTAACACAAAATAGCAATTGCTACTCTCTAAGAGCTGTCAAGAGTAATATCGTATTTTCTGGTTAAAACACATGATTCTGCACTACCCTGCATTACTGCTACCTTTTATTTGTTTTTTATACCTTCGTTTATTATTTTGACGAATTTTAATGCTGTTATTGTAAACATGCTGTTGCTGTCGCATAGTAATTCTTAAATACAGCAAATTAGAACGATCACAATTTTTTATCATCTTATTTGTTTTTTTTTTCTCTCCCATCATAAATAGCTTAGGGTACAATTAATACTTACGTAAGCATATCCATAAAAACCAATAATTTTTCTAACACGTTGGCAATGCATAAAACTTGTAGGAAAGTTTTAACTTTTCACATTATAGCAACATTTTTAAATTTCGAGCTTCACACGCAAATCAAAATTACTTTCCCAAGTAGCACACTTCGTTTTTTAAAGGTTGTAAAATGGTTATTAACGTTGTGACAACGGATTAAAAACGTTTATAAAACGTTTAAACGTTTTTTGTGCTACCTGGGTTAGTTAGCTAAATTTTCACACACTATCTATTTGAAATAAACTGAATGAAAAACTATTAGGCAGCACATATTTTATGCTTTTTCAAGTATTTATTTGTCCGTTTATTAGTATTTTTGAGACACCCTATGCATAACTCATCTTTTAAAATAAAAAAAAACATTAGCTCAAAACAATTGGAGACTACATAATGTGACAATTAAGAACTAAGCAACGAAATTCAAGTTAAATTCTCAGCTGTGATTGTTTCCATTGTTTACAATTTTGAAGCTGTATAATTCCATCTCTTACTTTCTTTCACATTTATATGCATGGTACGTAATAAGTCTAAATTATCAAATGGAACCTAGTTCTTGATTTGTACACAAAAAAACTTAAAATTCACTCATCATTGCAAAGAACACATTTTATGTACCCGCTGAAATATGCTTTTAAGTGACCATTTTCTAGAGTAAATTAAATGCTGAAGGAAGTAGATATTTTCATTTATTCGTAACAGTATGCCGAAAAAGAGACGTGCAGTTTTTCAGGCATGAAACTATCTAAATATGGTAGCCAAACAAAATCGCTTTTTTCTTATAAGGATTCATGTTGCATGGCAATAAAAATTGAGACTGCTTTCTGTTTAATCTAATTTAGTAGCGTGAATAAGGTGAAATACCACGAAGTGTGTTCCGTTTTGGAAGCAATTTCTGCAAGCTAGAACGCCGAAACGACTGACAGCACACGGCAACTTCCTGGGTTATCTTTTTTAGAGTCCACTTACAGAAGAAAAATATGAAAAAACAAAGGAATTAAAATGTTTCTCTTTTTTTTTGCAGAGCTGTAAGATTCAAAAACACATGTGACTACTAGTAAAAATACGTCTCCCTTTTATGCGTCTTTTATATTTATACCTCGTTTTCATAAAGTTTCGATTCATTCCCATTTATTTTAATGCAAAATTAAATCGTTTATACATCGCGAAATATTGGTCATACATCTTTTTCCCCCCTAAAATTCGTTTCATCGTTTTTATTAAGTCTCTATTCATTCCTAATCATTTTAAAGCAAAATTAAATCGTTTTGTGCTTCGCGAAATATTGGTCATACATCTTTTTTTTTATTGAAATTTGTTTCGTCGTTTTTACTAAGTCGCGATTCATTCCTATTCATTTTAATACAAAAATAAATCTTATATCCATCGTGATATATGGGTTATGCGTCGTTTTCTCGTCCCTGAAATTTGAAGAAGTGGAAAATGCTGTTTATGTCAAATGGTTCGGGTGTTCATTCACTGAGTCGAGCCACTTTTTTGCATTTCAATCTCTCAAAACACCTGGTGTAAAATCATAAAAATTCTCGCCCGAAAAAAATATATTACAGGCATCATCTTAGGAGGTTTTACTGTCATACGGCAACTACTATAATTTTAACGAGGCTATGAATTTTTGAAAATGAAGTTTCGCTTCAGTGTTCACTGTTTGGTATATCTTATGTAAGAAAACCTTTTAAGTGGCGCAAGTTAACCGACAAGGCTTTAAATTACCCTAAATGACCACACAATAAAATTTTAAACTGCTTCAAATAAAGTTATATATTCTGCTTGCAATTCAAAATACAATACAAATTTATTCATTTTAAAAGTAGCTGTAAGACTCACCGTTTCACACACATATCGAATCTATAATCAATCTTCCTTTGCAAGTCGGTTGACTGAGCGGACTTGCTCACGTTTGAAGAACAATGCCTGCAATTAAAATATCATTATCAATGACTAAAATTCTAAAATGATTTATAATTAGAAAAGCTTTGCAACAGTAGATAACAATGAGTTCGTCTAAAATTAATTGCACAGATTTCTTATGATTAGAGAAAAAATGTCTAAGTATTCAATAAAACATTACAATGTGAATTCAAACAGATAGTTATCCAGTCATCAAAATGACCTCCAATACAAACAAAAACCAAAGCTTCCTCAGATTGCAGGATTGAGTTTAGTGCAAGAAAAAAAAAATAGTGATGCAAATTTATAGATTTACAAGTGAACGAGTTTACCACAAAAGCTTGAGGCGGGTAATTATGAGATTGGCATTGTGGGAAAGACTTATGGTGTATGCCCGCCGTTTTACTTAATTGCACGTGCCATTAATGATTGTGGGGTCATGCTTTTCAGAACTGTTGAATCACTGACACATTTTCAATCGATTACTCCAAAACCGCCTATTTTTCCTTTCAATGTATTACATTTATAACGATTATACACTATATTAAACGCTCATTAACGTTAGAAAAAATAATCAATTCATTGGATTACTTTTAATGTTTTTCAATTGCAATAAATAATATGTTTGAACCTCAAAGCAGAATAAAAATTTACAAAATTTTCTTTTACCAGCAAATTTTTGTTATTCAATAATTGAATTATACACAGTCATTTTTATTTTAAACACCAAAATATCTAATTTACTAAAAAATATTTTTTTCAAACATCAAAAAATCTAACTTACTGAAAAAATCTCTTACAAAAAAACCTTTTATTCAAGTACCAAAATAATCTAACTTTCTAAAAAAATGTTGAAACTGAAAACCACATGTACTGAAAAATGTTTCACTACATTCAGTTTGACCAGCTATTTCAATCACGTTTAGTTAATTCAATCTCCTGTATAAAAATAATAACAGTTATATGTTCCCAGAAGCTTGTGACTGAGCACAATATAAACATTTCTAAATCAACCTAAGAAAACTGAAAATAGTTGGAAAAAAGGGAAGAAAATCTTTCACAAAAGTATTAATGTAAATCATTTTAATTTGATGATCATTCCTGAAAATTTGGATTGAAGTAACAGTATACTAAAGACAACACCAGGACTTTTCCTAATTTGAATGAAAACCCAAATATTTTTTTGTATTTTAAGGGTTGAATATTTTCCTGAACTGTGTCAGATTTGTAGATCTGTAGTTAATGAATATACGTTTTCTCTTAAGTATTAATTTCAATATCCAGACAAATTAAAATAACAGACAGATAAAAAGATAGAGGAATGGATGCACTGATAATTCGTGGATGTGTATACATATGTAAAGAGATAGATATATTTTCTTTTACTAAACGTTTGGTTTGCGTTTAAAATTAATTTAACACATTTGAATACATTTTTACAATTTAGGTACATTTTAATAATTAAGAGTATATACTACTTCAATTGTGCAAATAAGTACTGATCGCGTCAAGATTTTTAAGTTTAATAATGCATCTTTTTTTTTTCCTTTTCCTTATTTATTTTTTTAAAAGCGCTACAAATTTCAATGTTCAGCTTTGGCCTTCAAGTGGGGTCTTCAAGTAGGTAATGCTTTTGCAGGGGTGCCCATCCCCCCAAGCTCAATGGCGCAAATTCCCCCCCAAAAATTTTCACAATCCCCTTGTGCTTTTTATTTTTTTTTACCCTTTTTTTTTTATTATTTTTTAAAATCTTATTTATTTATTTTTTTTAATATTATTTATTTATTTTTTAAACATTATTTATTTTTTTTATTTATTTTTTATCGTTATTTATATATTTATTAAAATTATAACTATTATATTTTTTATATATTATTACTTTTTTAAAAGCTCAAATTATGGGCAGAATAGAATCGCTTTTTTTCCCTTTCCAGACATTCCAATCGCATACACACACACAACAAATAAATAAATAAATAAATAAAAATAACAATCAAATTAAGAACCTAATTTAAATTGAAAAAATAAATTAATGAATAATTTTCATTTGAAAAAAAAACAGTAAGTAATTTAAATTAAAAAATAAATTTTTAATAATTTAAATAAACAAATAAATGAGTTTAAAAAAATCCCCCCCAAAAATTTTGATGGCGCAACTTGCGCCATAATCCCCCCCCCCCCTGTGGGCACCCCTGTGCTTTTGTATTAATCTAGCACAGGTTTCACAGTTTTTTCAACCAACCATAGTTTCAAAACTAAAAGAAAGTTCTATACTATTTATTAGTATTTTTAAGATTATAATTCAGTAGGAGAAATAAGAGTCACAGAAACAAACTTTGTGCGTACATTTAAAGTATAATTTGACACATTTAAAGGAGCATCAGCAAAATATATTATGTGAAAAAAATATGAATAAAATGTCGCTACGATTGGTGACATAATAAATACAACTTCTATAAGTAAAGTGGTTAACAAAGTAGTTAACGAAACCCTTAAACTCGTCAGTTCGTATTTTAGAAGCCTTATCAATGGTATCATCCTAAATCATAAATTGAAAGAAATACAGCTTCAGAACAAATGATTTCAATGTATTTCACCTCAATCAACCCCCATTAATTGAAAAATAAACTTTTCAAAGATTTTGAACTTCAAAATTTCTTATAAGACCTTGGTTTTTTTTTCCTTCTGTAATGAAAGAAATCATTTAAAAATTGCCTTCTGTAGCATTTTTTCTTAGACTTAATTTTTGGCAATATGTGCCGAAAGATACAAATTAGAGTGGAGCGAAAGAAACAAAGTTTTTATTTCGAATCGTAATAGTGCGGAAAAGTTGCGACTGGTGAAGACTTATAAAACAAAACAAAATTTTTTGAAATCGGATAATATCTTCCGATCCCGCAACGAGCCTGAAATTTTAAATAAATGAAAATTTTCATGTGTTTTTAGTGGTATCTTAAAATTGTTTCAATGTTTCATTTTAATGCTCTTGGACGGAAAAGTTACGATTGGTGAAGCCTTCCGAAAATTTAAAAAATATATTGAAATCGAATAAAACTTTCTGATCCAGCATTCGAAAAAAAAAAAAAAAATCGCTCCACCCTAATACATATCCCACAACCCCCTTCTTAACTAAACGAAAAATGACCACAGTTTTTTCTCTATGACTTCAAATTCGAAAACTTTCCAAAGGAGGGCCATTTAGCCCCTCCAGGAAACAATCCTGGTTGCGCCACTGGGTGGGAGTAAGCTTTACCTTACATTGTCAGTCGCTCTAAGGTCCCGTACGCATGCTCCAGACACTATACATACACTTAAGCTTTTGTCATACGTCTGTGTCTCCATAAGCTCACGCTTTTTGCATTGAAAAAGGCGTTTCTTGTACGACCGAAATACGTGTATCCAGTATTCGTGCGCATTTGTGCTTTTCAACGTTGTATTATGTGCTTTTACTCCAACTATTGTTTGAAGAATACGCACTAGAGAATATGTGGCTCCATGTTTGTCTGAGACAGTGAGATGGAGCATGACGCTTTATTAAAAACCAAACCTTTTTACAGAGCCGTCAGTTTGCAAAGTTTAAATTATCTTCGATAATTAATATAAGAAACATTTTTTCATATTGTACTCCAATAAAAAGTAAGTGTCAGTAGAAATATGAAAGGAATTGGTTTAAGCCAGAAAGAAAACTTCATTGAAAGTTGCAACAATATTCCTTTATTTTTGATAGAAGTTGGCGGAAGTAATGCTTGGTTACCGAAATCATATTTCCCACTTACATTAGTACGATAATCAATGAAAAAAAAAAAAAAAACATGCACCGTACAATCTGAAATTGTTTGCCAAAGCTCACTAAAAGCTAGTTAAAAGGCATCGCATAGCTGAACTAATCAGAACATTTTAGTGGCGATCTGCAACGGAAATTGGAACGTTTCAGTTCACCAGTGTGCATCCCAGCGAAAAACAAGCATAGAAAATCTTTCCCAATAACGAGAATACATTCGCATTGTTATGCTAAAAGAAAATTCAGTGGAAAAAATTCTCTACTCCAACTCGGCTCATTATACATTAGCTCAATGACCTGAAAAAAAAAAAGAAAAAGAAAAAAGGTTAATAAGAGGAGTAAAAAGAAACGTTAAAAAGAGGAGAAAGTATCGATACTTCATTTCCCTTTTACTCTTGTTCCAGTTTCTGATCCTTTATTTCTTTCGATAATGACTATTACACCTAAGCTAGAGGCAAGTGTAATGATTGCTTGAAAAAATCATTTTGTTTCAGCACACGCTGTAAGGAGAGTTAAAGAATCTAGCACTTTTTTTTCCCTTGCGTCTATTCTGTATTTGCTCTCGCATGTGCCATACTTAAATTATTTATTGTTATACAGAGGAAGGAATCGAAATTATTAGGAAACAAATTGCGTCATGTAAACAGTTGACCGAGCATAGCGTACATAAGGAAACGAAAGGTTGCCCGTTTTGGCTACCTATCTATAAACTTGGCTAGGTCTCGGGTAAATACAAATTTCAAATTCGATAGATTGAACGTTAATTATCAATTCGTTATTCAGTGTACTGAACGTCACGGCGACTGAACTAAAAATTTGGTATTCGTTCGGTTGAACGTCACATCGCTTGAAATAAAAATTCGATATTTGTTCTTTTGAACGCCGCAGCAACTTTAGTAGAAATTCGACACTTGATAGATTGAACGTTACAACAACTTAAATTCGGTATTTGATAGATAGAATATCACAACTTGTTCGAGGCCACACAATAGTTATGAAATTAGAAATCGCTATATTAAGAGTTATTGCGATCCATTTGAAATACGAGGACATTACACTAAACATAAAATACATATAAAAATAATTTCGGCACTATATAAATATATTCATTTGTTATAAATAGGATAATGAATTTTCATCGAACTCCGTAAGAGGCGTCCACTCAGTTTATATTGATAATTATGCAGACTAAAAAACAATAGTGCAGTTAGCAGAATGTCTACGAAGAATGGATTTACAATGCACGAACAGTATCGATGAAACAAACTTTCTTGTTTCTAAAAAAAACCCACAAGTCTGCTATTTATTAAAATCTAATGATAAATGGCAGCACTAAATATTTTACCTGGTTCAAAAAATTGAAAGCCTTTTATATTGCAAAATATAAGTTTACCATCATTAAGCTTTATATCTATACCTCAGAACCAGACTAACGTAAGCCCATTTTCGTCATTTTTCAGTAGAGGGGAAAAACGATGTATTCGACAATCGTTTTTCCCCTCTATCGAAAAATGACGAAAATGGACTTACGTTAATCTGGTTCTGAGGTACAGATATTTTATAATATGTTATTATTATAAAATTACGGAAACTTCTGAATTTCTTTTACTTAAGCGCATGCTTTTTTATATACACTGTTTTGTATTGTTTCTAATATTCACATACATTTTTGATCAGTTATTTTTTTATTCATTACGATTGTCAAATTTTCCTTCTTATTTTAGATGACGTCGAAGACTATTGCAGATTAATAAAAATAATAAAAACAATAGGTAGACTATAGACATTACGCAAAGGGGCTGTGCAGAGTCATATTAAGAACTCGATATGACTACATAGCCGAATTTATTCAGTAGTTTTCTTTTAGCCGGTGTTTTTTCTTTTTTTACGCAAAAAAGTCACAGGGTTGTTTTGACTCTTCGCATTACTTTTTAGCCTACTTTCCCGATAAAAATAAAAGAAAAACGAAAAAAGTATTAAAAGTAACTTAATGCATCCAAAAAATATCGCCAAGTCCAAAAAAAAGTCAAAAAGAAATAAAAAAGAAAAATGAATATTGAAAAATTAAAAATTGGAAAGTAAGGTATTGAGATGTTGATTTTGTGCGTCGGTCGGTCGGTCGGTCGGTCTATCTGTCCCCCCCCCCCCTAATAACTTTTTGTTCAAATCGGAATGTTCATTCAACTTTTTTTTGTTGGAAAGATCTCGGCGAGTACAACTCATTCCCATATTTGATTTTTCGATTTGAACAATTTTTGGTTCAACTTTGAGCCGTTGAAACAACCTGTCCCGCAATACTAACTTTTTTGTGTACAGTCCGATTTGAGCAAACTTTTTTTTTTTCGAAAGATCTTATCAAGGATACTTCATTCCCGTATTTACATTTTCGATTTGAACAATTTTTCGTTCAACATTAAAACGTTCAAATAAGCTGTCACCCCTAATAACTTTTGAGTGAACAGTCCGATTTAAACGAACTTTTTTTTTTTTGTTCGAAGGTTTTCAGCGAGGATACTTCATTATCATGTTTAAAATTTCAATTTGAACATTTTTTCGTTTAACATTGAACCGTTGAAGCAACACTTCCTCAACTAATAACTTTTAAGAAAACCGTTCGAATTGAATAAACTTTTTTTTGTTCGAAAGATCTCGGAGAGGCTCATTCCCATATTTCGCTCTTTGATTTGAACCATTTTTCGTTCAACGTTGAACCCTTCAGAAAAAACTTAACATTAGCGCCTACAGGGAAATTTAACTTGAACGTTGATCCTGAACTTAAAGACGGATCTCCTTCAAACTAACTTTGTAAGAAAATGGCTTTGATAAATAATGTATGTAAAGTACTTTTCTGAATATTCTTCTGGGAGGACTCTGATTCCGACTCCGCAAACACGGTAGAAATGCAGGCTCAGAAAAAAATGACTGACTGTGCAGACGATTTTTTGTTTATTTATTTATTTGTTTTGTTTTGTTTTATTTATTATTATTATTTTATTATTTTTTTTTTTTTTGGCAGACGATTTTTTTGTAACAAAAATTTTTCATTCACGAGAGCATTTTATTCTTTATTTATATTTATTAACTGGCAACGGAATAAAAAATGAAATTCTCGACATTTTATTAACGAACGAGTTTTTTTTTTCTTTCTTTGATAAAATGTGTTTTGATGTTCTTTATACTTTTATTTATTTATTTATTTTATTTTTATTTTATTTATTTTTTTTTTGAAAACGATAGACGAATTTTTCTACGGAAGAACTATAACAGTTACATTCTCTAAAAGGTGCGACAAAACTTTATTCGTTTATTTACTTTTTACTTGTCTATTTCATCTGATGAGATTGGTATATTTTGCATTTAGAAATCAGCTTTAAGTGCTAAAAAGGTATATTTGACATAATTTTCAGTCTCAGATAATCAAGAGAATATTGATCAGATGCTAGAATGCAGATGTCGATGTACGGGAAAGTAGGCTCGAATAGTTCTTGACAGAACTTCTTGTTACATTCTCATTTGGAAAACGCCTGACATAACCTTCTTAGTATTGCACAGTTTTATAATCATAAGTCACTTGTTTTCATGATTAACACAGTTAATTCGATGATGCAAACATAGCCGTTTTTCTGAAGTATCATCTCCTTGCCTTGGATGGAAGTGAAAGCAAGAACTTAGTATAGCTTGTAGTCCTCACGTTGAAAAGAGGCTATTTGAATTCCGAAACATGCGCATGTAATTGTTTTTCATTTTTGGGTTATACTTGCTACTGTTGATCAATTGCTTATTTGAAAATTTCAAACGCACACCTGTAGACTTAAATTTTATCAATGTGATGGATTTAAGCTTTATAAGATTTTTATTTAAACATTTTAATTTAGAAATTGTGCTAACTAATTAAGCTGGTTTAGATTAGGTGTTGAAACAAAGTCGAAGACCAACTTTAATATTCAACGTAAGGACGTTGAAATATTAGCATATTTTGCCACCTTTTCATAATCATAAGTGTATTAACTGATAATTTAGTTAGTTGTCAAACTATAAAAATGCTCATACGGTTGGAGAGTTAAATAGTGCTGGTTACGCGTCGTAACAATAACTAACATATTGCGCAATGATAAAAAAGAAACCTTTTTTGAAAATAATGTTTACTTACGGGGGTAATTTCATATTCAATTATTATGCAATAACTACTTATATTCAATTCTATTAATTAATTGAAATACATATGAGATGACGAAAATAGCTCTTGGCGTATTATTTGTGTGAAGAAAGTAACTTTACTGTGTCTCTAAAATATTAAAATTATCAACATAAAAGGAAGTCATTTGCACAATATATATATATCATTTATATAAATAAATATCTTCATCATACGCAGTACTTCTAACCTACCAAGTACAATCATGCCTCTGTGTTGTGTACTTACTAGGTACACAAAAAAAAAACATAATGCACATTCTGATGGCTGTTTATTTCTTTCTAGAAAGAAAGAAAAAAGATGCAGTACTTTCATTGCAAACCGATTACATGGCGTGACTACTGTCGGTAATTTTAACTTGATGCATCTGGCACTATCCGCTTCCAAAAGTATAAATTGGGGAAGAAGACAATTGCAATTTTTTTTGTCAAAGACAGTTTGGAACAAATTTTGCAATTTCGTAACAATAAACAATAGGTCAAACGTATAATGTGTGCCATTAAAACTGGAAATTTCTTGGTATTAGACCGTTAATTAAAAAGTTATGCCACAAGAAGGTTAAGGATACACTGCTATAAAAGGAGCATTAAAATGTGACACAGGGGAATGGTTTTATTTTGTTGATGACTTTTGTAAAGTTCGTTCTTGGTAATCTTTGATTAGGCAACATATGTACTTGCTTAATTTTCGATGCGAAGACAGGAAGGATTAATTGCGATACATTGGTGCAAGAAGGAGACAACTCTACTATTTATAGGTTTTGTGCTTTATATTGAAATATATAAGGAAAAATTCTGTACTTCATTATGTACAAGAACGAGACATTTTCCAACCAATATTCCATAACCCATTCCCTGCCCCGGCCGACATACGATCGGCCGCGCACTTTGTGTAAAAACCGCTCCGGCCGACGTAGGCTCGTCCACAGAATTTGGTTCCTAACTGGCCGCGACGATCCTGTATCGTCACAGCGAACCTAGCAGTTTTCGCTCTTGACGATCCTGTGTCGGCCGTTTTTCCAGGCGCAAACCCTGTTATCTCGCTTCTCTGCTGGGTTTTGGTGCTTTGAGGGGAGCGGTACCAAAGGTATTTTCTTTGGTCAAATGGATGTAACTTATAAGATATTAAGAACCTGTGATCGTTATATAATTTATTTTATCGAGATTTTTCATCCTTTCACGTACTCTTAGAAAAACTAAAGAGTACAATGTCGTATGTCATGTATCGAGTATAATGCTTTAAATCATCAGACAAAAGTTTTTTTTATTTATTTTTTATTTTTTTTATGGAAACTTTGTTTCTTCTGCTTTCTGTTATTTAAACTCTTGATGAACAAGTGAAAAAATATTCTCTTTGAGGGGCTATTACAAGCTTGATTAAAAAATAAAGGAACTAAATCAGTGTCCCCCCCCCTACTTTTTCGACTAAACCTTCTTCATTTAAAAGCTTCTTTTGCCAAATTTATCATAATTCTCCAAATTTATAAGATATTTTTTCACAATATTTTTTGTATTGTGTTTTAATTTTTTAATCATTGTATTTTAATTTTGGAACATGAAATGTTCCAAAATGTAACAGTAGTAATGCTCGTTTTGAAATTAATTTCTGATTTTAACTACATTTTGTTGTAAGAAAATCATGTGGAAGGGGTAGCGCATGGCAAATGATTTTCTGGCTATTGCTTGAATGGAAACCTGTTCAGATGGCTTGTAAAAAGCTTTCTTGGGAGACCTCCCATAGTGTTTCTTTCTGGCATCTCCAAGCTATACGACTGAGATTAAGTGGATACGGCTTTGGGGCGAGGGGGGGGGGTATATTCAAGTAAATAGTCTTTAGGGAAACGGGGGATTTGTCGCAAGTTTTGATCTTTTGTAACTGCTTATCGTTAAAATAGCTCACACGATTGAGCTACTAAAATCCGTGCACTCAAAGTGGGATATAGACTCCTATAGAAGTTAAGATAAATGGACCAACACTTAAAGATATCTCTTTGTGTTATTGGTCGCTATGTTTACAATGCATCAAAAGTCGCCGATTCCTTCTACCCTTTTAAAAAGTCATTTACACAGCTAAGCTTTTTTTTATGATCTTGTACTAAAGCACGTCAAATGCTCTGTAAAATTGCATTAGTTAACCTCCTTTTAAGTACCCGAATCACTTTGAATTGTCTCATTGTAAAATAATCACATGGAAGGGATTGGAGCGGCACTTTTGTTCCAATACCACTGTCCGATTTGGTTCGGACAGCAAGCAACGGTGAGAAGTGTTCTCGTGGGAATAAGGCGACACCCCTTTCCTCTCTCCTTTTCTTTGGGATGCACCTTTGTTATGAGCAGTTTAGCAGGGCTTCATTGACAGTGCTTTCTGTAAATGTCAAAATAGAGTTCAGTTTTTGTCCTTTGTGATACCCCTATTTTTAAAAGAAAAGTCTTATACTCAAGGAATGGACTTTTGTTCCTTTCCCTGGAAGAAATAACTATATTTTAGATAAAATGAAACAACAAATGAAAGTTTTTTCGTTTGTTAAGATTCCCTTGTTCTGCTATTTGTTGCACGTAATTACTTATAGGGATATTAAAAGGGAATATGTTCCACTTTATTTTGTGAAAGCGATGAGTACTAACACAGTTATGTTAGAATAGTAAATAAATTAGTGGAATGGTAAATAAAAAAAATAAGTAAATAAATAAAAATGAGCAAAAATAAAATTATTGTAAAATGATTGACAAAAATAAATAATGTAAAATATAAATAAATTACAGATACTTAATTGCGAGTATAGCTTTCAAGTTCATGTTCGACTGCAAAAACAACATTAAAAACCCCGTAGCAAAATGAGGAGAAAAGTTATCATACTGTGGCGAAATGGAACCGGTGAGTGATGCACGGAGCGGTCGCTTTGCGGCGGAAAACATTTTTCGCTTGGGTCAGTGAATGGGTTACATGGCGTGACTACTGTCGGTAATTTTAACTTGATGCATCTGGCACTATCCGCTTCCAAAAGTATAAATTGGGGAAGAAGACAATTGCAATTTTTTTTGTCAAAGACAGTTTGGAACAAATTTTGCAATTTCGTAACAATAAACAATAGGTCAAACGTATAATGTGTGCCATTAAAACTGGAAATTTCTTGGTATTAGACCGTTAATTAAAAAGTTATGCCACAAGAAGGTTAAGGATACACTGCTATAAAAGGAGCATTAAAATGTGACACAGGGGAATGGTTTTATTTTGTTGATGACTTTTGTAAAGTTCGTTCTTGGTAATCTTTGATTAGGCAACATATGTACTTGCTTAATTTTCGATGCGAAGACAGGAAGGATTAATTGCGATACATTGGTGCAAGAAGGAGACAACTCTACTATTTATAGGTTTTGTGCTTTATATTGAAATATATAAGGAAAAATTCTGTACTTCATTATGTACAAGAACGAGACATTTTCCAACCAATATTCCATAAGATACTTAAAAAAAAGAGATCTTACAGGCTTCGTTTCGAGAGAAAGTAATAAGAAACGTTACGGATTTTGTTGTACTATTTAAAAATAAAGGGGGATATTTTTTTTTAAAATTTATTTATTTAAATCACAAGACTAGTATTGTTTTCTTATTAGAACCAACTATTATTTGAATGAATATTAAAATTCAAAATTTATTTCTAATGTTATAGGTCGGGCAGGAATGGGACATCTTTTTAATACTTGAAAATTAATTAAACATAATTGGCATTGTTTTTCATTAAAATTACATTGAAATTGGTTTCATAAACTTCCAACAATTAAGTACTGAAATGTTTTCAAAAAAATACACCCACCAAAAAGTTTTATATGAAAAGATAGTACATGCAGAGAAAATTTTTCTGTTACATTATTGTCGGTGATTATGAACGTTAAGTTTAAAGAATAAAAATAGCTCCTTCATGAATCTATTAAGATTATCATAAACGTGTAGCCTTTCAACATACATTTGAACATGATACTTTAAAGCATTTCATTTTTTTTTTCTCGTAATTATCTAATAAAATGGATGGCTATCACAAGACTGCAAAAACTAATGTGTAAATGAAATAGTAATAGTTCTTCAGTATTAAAGCTTGTGTATAACTCACCCCAATTTTACACTCGTTTATCTTTAACCACAAATTATTATACTACGTTACTTTGTTTAACTAAAAGAGAGGTTACCAGCAATGTGTATTTTTTCGCTCACCGCAAACTCTGAAAAAGCTACTAAGTTTATTCTACACAGATCTAATCATGAGGGAAAATTCCAACAAAATTAGTTTAAACTTCATAGCTAGCTACAACTCTACATTTAAATATATTTCGGGCATTATTTCTCATCACGTGCTAAATATCAAATATAGAAAACTAGCAACATTTACGGAAAGCATATGGCAATATTTATGTCACCTATGCTCAGCTTACCTCGTTCGCTTTCATCAGCACTGGTGCTGATTCGTGACTTGCTTAGATATGGCACAATTCTGAGCAAAAAAATAATGAAACGTAATAAATTGTTTCGTGACTAAATATAAACTTTCGTATGACCAGACACCCATCCTCGGGTTTATAATTCCATATACATATTAATGATTTTTTACTTTAAGTTCTGCTCGTCAAGTCTAGTCGTTATTTCGAACTTTGCTGAACTTTCTGCAAAATGTAAAAGGAAATTGCCAGCGGGTGTAAAAATGCTCATAACTCTCAGGCGCTGAGAGTTGGAAAAAAAAAAGACACATCGCACTTGCTTTAACCTTTTAAGGACCATAAGCTTTGTGGTAGAATATAAAAGTTTCAGACGTTTAAGAAATATTAATATATATATATATATATATATATATATATATATATATATATATATATATATATATATATATATAACTAATATTACGATTCTGATGTTTTAATACTATGAAAAAATTGTATACTTTTTCCATTTTTTGTGTTCTCTAACTTTTTTTTAAATTCTTCCGGCTTTTATCACTTCAGTGAGTTGAAAAATCAGAACCAAGCGCTCTTGGAAACTAAACCCTGGGAGTTCCGTACTCGGCTGACAGCCTAACCGAACACCAGCTGCCTTGCACCCCAGGACCCTCGGTCAAGAAATCTGAGATTGGCACAGGCCTTGGCGCTCATTACCGGTCCTGAAATTTTTAGGTT
The DNA here is from genome assembly GCA_038373865.1 of Uloborus plumipes. Classification (NCBI taxonomy): domain Eukaryota; kingdom Metazoa; phylum Arthropoda; class Arachnida; order Araneae; family Uloboridae; genus Uloborus; species Uloborus plumipes. Next base: position 89,915 of record JAXGGA010000240.1, read on the forward strand.
TGCAAACCGAGCGGTCTTTAAATTCGCACTGCAAGGAAGGTTGGGGATCTGTAATTCAATTCTGGAGGTTCCGTAAAACAAATTACAAATTAAAATTTTTTATCATAAAACGCTCATACTAGTTTACTTGTGTATTTAAATTAGAAACAAAAAGAAGAAGAAATAGGAACCCTGGGTATCTACAATTCATCATTGGAGGCTTCCGGAACCAAAATATAAATTTAAAATTCATATTATAAAGCACTTATACTGGTTGATTCATGTATTAGAACTAAAAATATAAAGAAGAAAGAATCGGAAATGCGACTGAAAATGCCATGAATAAGGTAGGACCAGGCCCGTCATTTCGAGGTTCGGGGGGGGGGGGAGATCAATGTATTTGCATGTAAGTAGGCTTGGTTTTCGCTATTTTTCAGCAAATTTACATTGTGTATACACCCTTGCCCCCCCCCCCTGGAAAAATTCGAAATGACGGTCGTGGGTAGAACTTATGAAAAAATAAGCAAGCAGCTTCCATTAACTTAATATATAACGTAAGGATAAGTGATACCTGAAGTGCTAGTTAATTCCTTCTTACATTATTTCAAGTTAAATTTTTCTATGAACAGCGCAACACTTTTCTGTAATTTTGTTTACACAAATACCTGCGACATATTGATTTATAGTGTTGCTCTAGTAAGTTGACTTTCAACATTGACAGTGTTTACCCATTTTTCGGGTAATAAGAAAATGTAATTTCCGTTAATTTAAGTTGGAATACTTCTGCAAAACGATTACAAAAATAACCCAACTCCAATTCATCGCCAATTACTCTTTCTTAAGACTGGAAAAAGAGGTAAACATTGTCAATGTTGGAGGCCAACTTAACAAAGCAGCACTATACTTTAATTATGATTTTAAGAGATATTTCTCTGAGACTGGATTTAAAAACCTTGTAGTTCTAAACAAAAGATTACGTGGAGAAGCAAAATTTGAATACTAACGATATTTCAAGATTTCTGCTTTAATTATGAAAAATTACAACAACGCAGAACTCAAAGAATTTTAATGAGTCATTTAATAAAATCTGAAAGTTTTTTTTAACGAATGAATGTTGCATTTAACTTTTCACAAGAAGAAATGTAGTTCAAATGGTTATGAGTTTAAATAAATTTGGTAGTTAAATGAAAATTGAAATAAAAAGGACAAAATTGTTCAAAAGGAACTGTAAAATGCTTCACTTCTGGAAGCTTGCAAGACAGCTCTTTTGAAATACGATCCATTTAAAGGGAAAAAATAAGCATTTAGATAAGAAATTTGTTTGTCTGATTTGAAAACCTCCACGAACAACATAAAAAATCCTACGCAGTCGTCCGGTTTAACGCATTAATCAAAATTTAAAACATGTTTTACTATGATACCGTTGACCATGTGACCTAATTTGACTTGTTGAATAGTGCTCTTCACAATTTGCGAAATGTTTTTTTCTGCAATATAAAAAGCTTAAATTGACATTCTAAACTTCCCTAAATTAAAATAATATATATGCTTAATTGAGTTAAATGCCCTCGGGATTTGCAAAAAATTAATTATCTCATCAATGCGTAAAATGAACTTTACACGTGCTCAACAGCAAGAGAACGCAATGCGGAAGCATTACATTTAGAATTTGGTATAATTTAAATTAAAAACGCAAAAAAAGTGGGGAAAACAAGTATATTTTAAATTGTGAAAAAGTTGGTTTTCATTTAGGAATTTGACATCAAGATTTATTTTTCTCGCTTAATTCAAGGAAAAATGAAAATTATGTTGAAAGTTAATTAGAAAATTAAAGAAATTAAGTTGAAGTAGTAATGGATAGGGAAGAGGAATGTGGGTCAAAATGAAATTGATGTGGGGTGAATTGAAATGATAAAATAGTTTTACAGTTTGCACTCCACCTACAAGACACAGTTGATTCGAGTGAAAAAATAATTTACTCTAAAGATCAATGAAAAAAAAAGGCATTTTGAAAATATGATACTCATATTGTAATATTTCGTGGCTCATTAAAAATATTTTTTGCTGTAATAAAATTAAAACATACTTGTAATTATAATTTTAAGCATAAATTCAGATCTACTGACCTCCAGTGGCAGGTCTTATTTAGTTTGAATTAGGCATGTTGTGATTTTAAATGTTCAATGCAATTTGTCGTGCAAAAAAAGTGGGGCAAAGTAAAACTGTTCATTTTGTTTACCTATTCATTCATTTATTAAATCTCTTATGTATTTATTCGTTAACTGATTCATTTTCAAACCTTTGCTTATTTATTTATTCATTTATTTATTAACTAATTTTCTTATTAATTCACTATTTTATTCCCTCATTTTTCCCTCATACATTAATTCTTTATTAATTTATTCGTTCATTGTTTCATTATTAATTCATTTATTTTTTTATTTACACATTTATTTGATGAAAAATATTTTTAATAATCAAACAGGAAACAATTCTTTACAAAATATTTGATTTTTAACTTTGCCCCATGGTACTTTGAAGTGAAATTTTTCTAATTTTTCGGCGGACACAAATGAAAAACAACGTTTCTACACAAGTGGCATAACAAAAAAAAAAAGGTTAATTCTTTATACACACAATAATTTTCAGATCAAATTTCCAATTTATTTATCTTGAAACAAATAAGTTATCTTAACTATTTTACTTTGTCTCACATTCCCCAAAATACTTCCTCGCGATGTTGGGCAAATTTTAATTGCATGGACAATTAAAGATTAACAATTAATTAATTGGCAAACGTAATCACAACAACTAACAAGTGATCAAGTGCAAATGTAAAAATTTACAATTAACAATCTATTAATTGTTAACTGTGGTAGTAACAGTTAATAATTGATTGCAGTTTACTACAATTGCCAATTGTCCATTGTTTTGTGAATTTTAATTAAAACTCTACTGGCTTCGTATAGTATACTGTACAGACGACGGGTCTACTCGAGAACGTGGACGTGTACTATATTACTATTTAACTTAAAATACACATGTTAGCAACAAATAAAAGATCAATGTAAATACATCATCAGTAACTTCAACGAAACCTATTGAAACATTGGAAAAACAATTAAAACAGAAACTAACTGTAATGCCTATTGATACCTTAAGTTAATTGTTAGTTTTAATTGTTTTACAAAACAATTTTAAGAAATAATTACAATTATTTTAATCGCGACAAAAGATTTTCGTACATTAATTCAATTAATTTAATTACAATTACTTTTTAAATCAAGTAACATGGCATTCGAAAAAAAATGATCAATGCCCAACGCTGCTTTCTGCTAGACGCTCTTTCAATTCCCGTATTTTTTTTAAAGAGAAAAAAAAAGTTGTGTACGAAATGTTCTAAATACGTCTATAACATTTGTCACTAATACTCACTTATTAAATTCGTTAGTTGATATACATATTTCAAACTTCCCCCAATCTTCTCAAGTGATTGAGCAAATTTCACGTACAAAAATCATTTCTACAAGAGCTAGAGTAATGAAGTAAAGCATAGAAAATTTATTTCCTAATGCGCTTGGAAAACTTAAAAATCAGCCATCTTCTGAAGAAAAAAAAAACAAGTATTGAAGCCTTTTTTTGTTCATTATTTTCTACCTGAACTAGATCCCCCTCGAGTTTTCGCTTGCTCAAGAATGTCAAGCAACCTACCCGGAAAGCGTTTTTAAGGACGTAAAAGAGGTCAAGAAAAATCGCTCGATGTGCTTAACAAATTTTCGAACAGTTGAGTATAAAGAAAAGTATTTCGCTCGAGTAGAAGAAAAACTGATATGTTTAAGTGTGAAATATTTTTTAAGGAGAGCATTTTGAAGGGGATTACGTTCTCAATAAGCTATTCTCAGATTAAAAAAAGGAAGATGAAGAAGAAAGATCATTTTCTACCCTGTACTCCTATGTAGGAATTTACGAAAAAAATACAATAAAATAAAAAAATAAATGAAAAAACGATGAAAAGTACGTGAAGAGTGCTATAATTTTTCAGCGCAAAAACACTTTTTCTTTTTACAAGAGTTTTAAATAATACACATAGGAGTGAGCACGGAAGTCACTAGGGATACCATTGTACCAGCTTAGCTCATAAAAAGGAGCACTAATATAAAACTAGTAAAATAATTCCTTTATATATTCCAAATTCTGTACCAGGAATGCCCCAGCAAGGTTTCTTTGCAATAAAAATAACACAATGTTTTGTGGATTAATACTTAAATCTTCCTCTACTGGCAGAAATCTAAACTCCTAGAACTTTTTGATGCAATAGTATTCCGAATACTAATGCTCTAAGCATATCAATGATAATGCTTCCACAGGTATTTTCGTTAAGACTGCAAGTGAGCTTTGAAGCTTCTGAATTGACCTTGTCTACAGTATACCACAAAAGCCCTTTTAAATTTTTGTCTGCGAGTTTTTTTTTTTTTTTTCAGAAATTAGAGTTACTGATTACGCTGCAACAGTACAGAAATGCAGATAGCAATCATTGGACTTCATATACATCCTGAGCCCATGCATGGTTCAGACAAACTTAAGCAAATGAGATTTCATCCATTTTCCGTTGAGGAATAAAGAGATTTAAAATCGGGGAAATACAATTGAAAAGAAGAATTTCGTGCCAAATTAAAGGTGAATCTTTCTTTTGTAACATTTCTGAGAGAAAACTTTCAAAAAAACATGTCTTGCAAATAAAATAAGTTTATAATCAGCGGAAATACCCTCAATTCTTTTGCCCGTACAATGTTCGGGTGTCGCAAGGAGGTCCCTTTTTGGATTTGCCCAAACACCACACGAGACCCAAATTTTTCTACGTCAGTCCTTTGATTTGCCCATGGTTATCTATTTTTCTTAATTTTCTGTATTTTCAGTTGATGGCTAAAGTTCCCAGTAAAGTATTACTCGAAAAACTGCTGTTAAACAGTTTCACAGGTTAGATAAACCAGATTGAGTCACGTAAAATGCTAGAATAAAAAATGTATTTGAGATAATAAATACGCAACTTAAAACATTTTCTCTGCAGATTTGAGTTCATGAAGTTGATTGAACATATAATATATAATAAAAAATGAGCCCTGGGGGGGGGGGGGTGGAGCATAACATGACAAAAATCTCAACCGTTAAGGGGTTAATGGAAGCCGGAGAAGTGCTTCTTTTATTCTCTAGGACCCTCATTGAAGTCATCGTTATGTACCGGCAGTCAAAATGCGTCCGTTAAGAACTGAAGTCGGACTGTTTTCCCTTTTCTTTGCAGACATGACCCATCACAGAAAGAAACAAGGTGCTATCAGAATTAAGAATGGCTTTGCACTTGGCAACGTATTTGGCGCGAAGCTACCAAAACCAGAGCAACCCCCGGTGAAACGAAAAGGCAATGAACTGAAACCCGGCTTGTGGGCGAATCAGGAAGTGTACCTCCGATGAACTAAAAGTTGACAGCAATCGACGATAGTTTCGCTACATAAAAAAAAGCCCAAACAAGATACGATAATTTGGCCATGATGGTGCCCCGCTTTAGAGCGCTTAAATTCTTTGATATAAAATGTTGGCAATTTATGCATCGTTGTTTTGCATTCTCTATGTTTGGTTCTGGCAGGCATCGCGTGAGCTTATGCGCATAAGGCTTTTGAATTAAATTGTATCCATCATTTTTAATGGTAAGGAAAGGAAACATTTGTGAGAATGGAAACTGGAAACCGCTGTGAAAATTGTGATAATATTCTTAGACAAAGGTCAAACTTTACAAATGTAAGCTATGAAAATGCTGAGGTTACTTACCCAGCTGACATTGTGAAATTTCTAAGATGAGTTAATATTTTTAGCAAACTTTATCACGTATAATGTGATAAAGTCAATTTCACTCTAAATGTCCTTCAGCAAAAAAATATTTATTTATTATTTTTTCTCAATTTCATGCAAGTACGAATATTTTTCTCTTTATGTCTACCTTTTTTATCGATTTGTTCATTGAAGCATCCAATGTTACTTTTCCAAAAACATAAATAGAAGAAACAATCTAAATAAATACATAATTCTAGTTATTACCAATCAGCACAGAACTGCATCAGAATTAAATGCGCCAAATAGCAAATGAGTATAATTTTATTCTTTACAGCGGTGAATCAAACTGCAGCTAATTTTGTTGAATTTCGTATGTTGCAATCACTACAATCCCAATTATAGTTGTCTTAAGGTTAAATGTGAAAGACTTAAAATATAAGTCAAATATAAATGTCTCATGAGTTAAAACGATACGTTGTGATAAAGGTGAGGTGGCGATGAGGTTAAAAGAAAAATAAGTTCCAAAGTATATTTTCGGGAAACACAGATAAAAAAATTATGAAGAAAAAAGAAGGATACTTATAAAGTGGTCAGGTTAAAAACAACTCATTTTTAATTATATTCAGTAACATCACAATTTGCTACTATATACATAACGAGCTTTTACATGAAAATGTGATTATTATAATTGAAAGGTAAAATTTTATGGTTGTGTTCAGCAAGTTTTCTTCAAATACATTTAAATAAATTTCATGTTAAAGTACAGAAAAAAGTAAAATGTAACTTTTTTTCATTAAAGATTGGGCTTTTGTACCCTTTCCCATCCCTTTTGACCCCATTAAATAAGCACGTAATTATACTGCTATTCAAACTTACTTAAATTTTAATACTGAGTGCACATTACATATTCCCTTGTTTAGCTATTTTCAACATAGCTGGTGAAAAACTGAAAACTGGAATTCAGCTGTAATTGAAAATATCTATTGATATTAAAAACTGAGTCCCTTTCTATCTTTCTTTCTTTCTATGTCATGCTTCTTTCTCCTGAACGCCAATGAATTGAAAGTCTAACAAGGTACCGATAGATTGATAATTTTTCAGGCATTATTAGTTTTATTCATATAATTATACGATTTTAATTGACGAAGATATCAATTAATAAGTAGTCAAATTTAAAGCGATCTGTCCTAAATGATTATATATGAAATCCATTGTTACAAAACGTGGTTGATATTAAACAGTAATAACAATGATAATGAGAATTTAGAATGAAGGTTTAACTAAATCAAACATGAATCTCATTAGAGTGCCACGTACGTAGTATGTTTTAAAATCTTAGGAACATTAAATTATATCAAATAATATAACATCAGAATGAGGTAAACGTTGGGAGGAGGGGGGGGGTCGTTATGCATCAACATGGAGCAGGAAGCTAATCTAGCTGCCCTTGCAGCTAGTTTAAGACTAAAATGTGTCAACGTTTCTGATTTTTGATTTAATTTCTGGAAATTGAGATTTCAACTGCAGCAACTAATACTCAAAATAAACAGAAAAGTAAATTACAACTGATATTTTACAATTCATCACGGGACAATGCATACAGAAAATTGACCTTTCTAAGAGCAACAAAACAAGCCAATTAACGGTACTGAATGTAAAAAACTATTAGAGCACAGGTGAAAAAAATTTAAAATGTAATTTATGCCATTAGCATGGTAAGAGCACACGCTTAAATGAATGTTGAAAGAAAAGTAGAAAAAAATCTTAAAATGCCTAATTTGAGCTCATTTAAGTAGTCCCCAATATGAAAGCTTTAAGTTAGAGAAACTAGAAATTAACATTACAGAAAAACGTCATTTTAAATCGTATACTTGTGGCGCAACGGCGGTAAGCGCAATGAATGTCGAGATTACCAGACCGGAAAGAATTAGTTCTTTTTTGCTGAAAAAAAAATTAAATTATGTCTTTCTTGGTGGATTAAATCATTAAAGTACTCGAAAAACAGAGGTAAAATCAGTTTTTTATTTCGTAAAGCAGTTCGCCAGTTGACGTAAAAAAAAGTGGCGTTGTCGATCCAAAAAGACAACGGACCCAGTTTTTCTCAGACTGGACTTCAATGTAATGTTTAAAGGAAAAGTTAAATTCTCCTGTTTTTGCGTAAAAAACAAATCAAGGCATTGCCATCAGAAAACATTTGTAACGTTCATCTACTATTAATAAAAGAAAAGAATGAGTTCGTAATTTTCGATTTAAAACTATTAACGTTTCTTTAATGTTAATTTTACTTAAAAGGTAGCAGAAAGGATGGTCACAATGTACAATTTTACCTTAAAACCTGCTAAAACTAAATAATAATAAAAAAAAACCTCACATATCACTGCTTTAGTTCAATATTAAAGTACCTTTAAAAAGGGCAATTTTATAAAACCCATACAGATAGACCCATATTTTTAGTTAATTTCCAGTGTTTGCTAGACACTTTTAAGCTAAATAGACACTTTTTTTATCATTATAGGCCAGTTTATCTAGCATATTTTTTGATGCAAAATAAATAAATAAATAAAAAGCCACTGCTTCAAAAGATATGCTATGGGATAAATCACTGCCATATAATATCTAACCGCAATTTTATTCATTTGCATTTTCTTTTATTTTCCCTCCCTTCTTCAAGGTGTATTTGAAGTTTTCGTTCATGCTCGTGAGTTTGCACAAGCTAGCTCATGAGGGATGCGTGGAAAAGTGAAACAAATGATAGTTTTTCCTATCCGTTGACGACACGGAATATTATTTACTATGAGAACTTGGGATCGTTTTAGCATTGCAGATTAAGTGCTGCAAAACAGAAATGAATGGTTTCGAAAAACAAAATAATAATAATGAACAATAATACTGCCAGGGCCACAGAGAGATACGGTGGGTCAGTTTTTGTCAGTCCGATTTCCGGCCAAACGTCCCCCATAAATCTTATAAATATACCACTCGGAATCCAAACCGGGCCCCACTAAATGTAGGGCTGACGATGAAGCTGAATCCGACGAAGCTGACATGACCTCTCGTCGGCAACGAAAGTGGCCTGCTTGGTTTTAAAAAGTGGCTGGTTGAATATTTCATTTCGACGTCATAGTAAGACCTTTAGTCATCAGATGATCATTTTCATGTACTTTTTAGAGAGATAGAGTAATTCAGGCTTTATCTAGTTCGGTACTGAGATATGTTGAATTCCAGCTTATACCATTCTCTAATTTCATTTTTCTTGGCACATTTTGTCTATTACAGTGCGGAAAAATAAATGACTAAATACGGTTTTGTTCAAAAAAAAAAAAAAAAACAAACTTACCACGTCTCAGTACTTAATCAGGATAGGAATACAGCGAGAGTCCGACAAATCAAGGGCGCCAGGTCACCCGGGTGACAAGCAAGAAGTACATTGGCCAAAAGTTTCTCCAGAATAAGAATCTTTTACAAGCCATACTGCACTTACTTTTTCTACAAACTATGAGAAATAATTTGTCTGGCACCTAAATTGTTTCACTGGTGCCTAAGATTTAAGTTTTGTCGGTCATTGGATATGACTGTTATTTGGGCACGTCGTATTGAATATTCAGTTATTAAGCACCATGGAAGCGTTAAGCGCCATGGAAGCTTCTAATATTTCACATCAGATAATATCAAATGGGTCGTTATGCAGAATAGCCATTGGACCGAACAGTCAATCGTATTCCTTTAGTTGCTGAGAATCTTTCACTGTTTACCATTGCAAAATACCACAGGTTTAGTGATTAGTTTTGATCAACTTAGGGCAACGAAGCATGTTTGATCTTTATAAAAACAACTATTTTCTTAAGACGTTTGTTGACCTTTATAAAAATCCACTACTTAACCGCATTAAATGAGGGCTTTGCTCAGAAATCACCTATGTCATAAATTATGTAATAGACACCTTTTCCTCGTGCATGAGTTCTCGAACTGTAGAGTCGCCGTTTTAATTTTGCTGTTGATTAGAAGTCCTTATGAGTCATCTCACAGTATTTGGCTGTGAAATGTCCCGTACGTAACGCTAAGCTTAGAAATATTTGGGGTTTTTTTTCTTTTTTTTTCTCACTCCAAAAATATAATTGAGGGCTTTAAAAAAGCGAAGTTCGTTTTCTCGATTTTCAGAGAAAAATATATAAATATTTCGAGATTTAGCATTGCGTACGGGACATTACATAGCCAAATATTGCAGAATGACCTTTATGCAAGCCCATCATTTAAGGGGGGTCAGAAGGAGTCAACTGCCTACCCCTTGGCTTTGAGAAATCAATGTATTTACATATAAGTGAGCGTGGGCTTTGTTTTTTTCCACTGAAATTGCACTTTGTGTTCACCCTGTGCCCCCCGCCTCCCGGAAAACTTGAAATGACGGGCCTGCCTTTATGCAGATAAATTTAAGATATCCAAGAGATGTAAATTCTAGCTGTTTAATATATTTCGCTGCTGTAAAAGCCAAACTTAACAATTCTAGGAATATGGTGCAAACACATGCGTAAAGATGTCCCATTTGTGCAAGTGAATTGAGCAAGCATTCTCCTCAAGTTTATGGAGGTAAATCAAGTTAATAAATTCGGTTTTCATTTTGAAACTTGCTATGATGTAGCATTCCAACATAATTTGCGTAAAAAATAGTTTCCTTGTTAAAATTGTCCGACCCATCGCTATTGAGCCTTGCGGAAAAACAGTCAAACTCATGTTAGTAATTATCTGAAAATAGCACAAAATCTAATATTTAGAACTGCATTTTTTTTTATAATTTGAAGAAATAGTTCTCTATGGTGTATAACCTAGCATTGACTTTGACTCTCTCATATTACACTCTAATAAATACAACAGTTTGATATTGTATTTCGCAATGCTGTATCAACTGATTTATGAAGATAAACAAAACAAATTATAAAAAAATAAAAACATAAGTTATTAAGAAATAAAACTTTCATATCATATATGCTACACACCACTAAGTATCCACTTCATAAAATGACCTTTGCTTTGATTCCCGGCTTCCCCAAGAAAGTTCAAAGAAACTGATTGATAAATTTGCTGTTGGGATAACATGATCTAACTACTTGTTGAAGCATGAAGCGCCCAAAACTTAGTGGCACAGCGAAGGAATATTGATTATTTTAAGTTCAGCATTAGTGGTTTAGACGGAATTATAAAGTTGTTTTGGCGAATAAGCATACAGTATTTAGACTGAGAATATTGTACAATATTTTTTAATATCGTAAATTCGATTTCCGCAAATATGAATTTTTACAAGTTTAAAGATTCTTGGAGCTGGATTAAAAAATATTTTTTGAAAGTAAATTTAAAACAATAAGTTAAAAGGTCAGATAGAGGTTTTTAAATGAACTGGTTCTATGTATCTGGATCAATGTACTTATTTTCATTGCTTAGAACAGCATATCTTCTTCGTTTTTCTGGTGGAAACAGTTATAAAAATTTTCTAATTAAAATGAAAGGAGTACCAACATAAAAATATGAGAATTATTTATAAACTTGATATGAAATAACTGTTCTCGGCTCATCGCTTACTTAAAAAATAAATAATTCTATCGCAGATTTTGACGTTTTATCTGTCAATCAACAAAACCCTAATGAAACTTTGAAAGCGTTAGGAGAGAAAGACCTAGGGCTAAAGCAGCATTTTTCGAGTTATCGAAAACAAAAACAGTTATCTGAAGGCAATTCTTGAGATAGTGCTTCTTCAGGTTTTTTTGCAAACAGAGAATTAAAGCCATCGAGTTTTTCACCTCAGAGCAAATAAATTTGTTTTTTCGAATAGTCACAATCGGTCTGCCGCAAATTTCCAGTAAGGAAGAAAATCAACGAAATTAAGAAAACTACTTGTACTGACTCTAAAATGAACATTTTAACTATTAAGTAACGAATTCAAAATAATGGAATTAGAAGTATTTGAATTGATTTGCAGTCAATTTATGAATTTAAGAATGAATGTATTAATTGCACCCTGAAAAAATAAAAAAAGCTTAATATATACCTTATTAAGCATTAAATGCCTTTGGCATTAAATATTCATTATTAAATCATTTTTGACAATTTGGCATTGAATTTTCATTCTTGGGGCTATACATCCCCTTTTTCAATTTTCTTGACCGCCTCCTTTCCTTTACCACAAAGTGTTACACGTGACCTTAACCCTTCCCTTCCCTTGTCACATGTTACGCTATTTTTCATAAGCATATTGTAATAAAAAAATGTTGATGTCGCATTTCCTGTTACCCTCGGACCCCCCCCCCCCTCTTGTCACAAACCGTCACAATTACCGAACTGCCTCTCTTCAAATCATAACATTTGTGGACGGCCCCTTAAGTCATTTGGAGCACTTTCTAGTTTCCTTCTTCAGCCATTTATAACAAAATAAGCTTTAACGCAAGGCATTCCTTAATTACCTGTACCTGTAACACCCCATTTCTCCCCCCTCCTAAGGAAAAAAATATTTCATAGTACTTCAATATTATTTAAAGGGTATTAGAAGTAAGGACAATTCTGACCTAAAACGTCATTTAAATGTGACTGGAGACTCAAGATCACCGAGTAAATAACGCTGGATTGTTAATGATTCTTGTCAATATCGAACAAATAACTTAACTAACAATTGAAAAGCATAATTTTTTAAATGTAATCAAGTATTGATAATGTATTCTTGAACATATTTCAATAACATACACGGATAGCCTTCGACTCCTTTCTAGAAGACTTAATTTTGCGCTTACAACATCCTCTGAATTCATATGTCTAACATTTGTTTCGACCGCTTGTCTCTTTCATCCCGATCAATTTCCTCAAAAAGGATTCTTTCCTCAAGATTTACAACATGTTTCATTCAAGGCTTTTGAGAAAAGATAATTTTTCGATTCCGTTAAAGGATTGTTTTCGCGAAGAATGATAGCTTTTCTGCTATCAAAATAGCTCTATTAACGTTGGGCTGTTTCGTGCCTGTATGAAATACCACAGGTACATCATTCAAATGTGATAGAAAGAGGATGTTGCAGCACTTGGGTAAAGAAAGGGTTGTAAATGTACAAGTTTCCTCTTCTGTCAATATCTGCTTCAAAGCGTATCAATATTTAGCTTATTTACAAGCGTAAACAAAGGCTACAGCTTGTAAAGGAAAAAATTGACACTGATCACATGACTGCTATGTCACCGCCTTCAAGACCGAATTGTCACTCGCCATATGACTGATGTGTCACTGATCATTTTGGGATACTGAAGTCATAAAAGTCGCAGGGCGTTAACCTTGGCTTCTTTTAGAGCGCACTCGGGGGGGGGGGGGTATGAGTTATACCCCCAACACAAAGAGGAGGGGGTAGTTGCGTATATTGATTGAAAAGTAACCTGTAAGTGAGATTTTGACACTTTTCTTGAAGAAGGTAAGCTATTAATTTAATCGAACGTATGACAACTTTTTCTTTGGAATCTAAAGGGGAAATTTATACAAGTACCGAACACATTCTGCAATGCTTTATGAGAAATTACTGTACTTTTTTTTTTGCCTGGCACAATATATAATGAAATTATTAAGTTAAAGAAATAAATAGAAATGTATTCAAAAAAAAAAAAATAAGTAAATTGTAAGACATCAATTCCTTTAAATACACGCATACACACGCACGAATTTCTCACAGCCTACAAAAATACCTCCTATTCCATCATAAATGTGCTCTACTTAAAGTAAAGTTCAAATTACTTTAACTTAATCACTCAAGTTTGAAGCTTTAGAAATGCGAAATAAAAACAATAAAATAATAATAATAACAATAATAATAATAAGAATAATAATAAACTATTGAAAACGATAAACATTGCTTGAAAATTTTATTTGTAAGATGGATGACAAAGATAATTTATAGTTTGATGGATGGAGAATGAAGAAAATGGGATGCACAAAGATTAACGTTCAAAATCATCAATTCAAATTTGACTTTCTCCAACCTTAATTCATTCATCTTTTTGAACTGACGGTATACAACGTACTAACAAATTTTATTTGCATCAGTGACACGTGACTTTTGTGGAAAAAGATAATTTCTGTGGTCAAAGGAATTTTTCTTTTTTTAGCGTAAAGCAATTAAGAGCACATAAGTGGAAAATTAACTGGATGCTTTGGTACTTCTGATTTGAAAAAATATCGTGAAGAAAAAGAATGGCTCTTTTAAAAAAGATCTTTTGTTTGTATGGAAATTGTGAATTAAGTACTTTCTTTTGCATAATGATGGCCAAATGAAGATGAAAGATTTTATATCATGAATACATTTACTGTAGGCTGTGTTTAAGATAGTTAAGTTAGTTAAGATAGTTAAGATAGTAGGTTACACCTACGTAACCTACGTACACCAACGTTATTGTTTTACGCATCCATGATGAAATTAAGTGATTGTGTATAACGGAAAGAGGAATCTTTTTGAAACGGAAAACATGATTACTTCATAAGAAAATTAGGGGGGGGGGAGGCATAAGGGTATCACTTTCCATCAAGAAAACTTGCTATTTGTTTTTATGGTGTTGATATTAGAGTTAAATAAATTGTTGCGCATTTAACAATAGACAAATGTTCTAATTTTTTTTTCTATATATTGAGGGGAAAAAGTTCCTTTATATCACTTGCTTCTGAAATATAGTCAAACGAATCAACTTCACAAGATTTTAAAAAATAAATGAAAATATAAAAAGGCAATAAACAGAAGGCATCAGTTCACATGCACATACATTCATTTTACATACATTCACAATAGCTTTTTAAAGTTTCAAAACGTAGACTAGTTTCTTATTATGAAAAAGACATCTAGGTAAATACTTAAATGTATTCAAATTAATACTCTTCACAAACTCCAAGTATTAAAAGAAGTCTCATTTTTATCGTTTATTAACACGTTGTTCAGCTCGTCTTTTTTTAACCTGTCAAACGGAGCGAAAAAGATTTTTTTCGACGGCTCTTAATGTCAAAAAATGTTCGAAGCTTCTTCGAATACACATTTTTCTATTTTTTACTATGACAGCTTATCAGAAGTACGAGTATTTTTTAAAGTACATACTTAAAAAAATTTTGCACTTCCGCATCACGTCAAATCACGTTAGAGAATGACCAAAAGTTATGAAACATTTCTACCGAGATTATTCCTTAATGTTGCTAATACGTAACAAACACGGTGCAAAAAAAATGTCAACTGAACCGTAAAATTCTATTTTTAAAACTTTTTCTCTTTAATCTTACTTTTCTAATTGAAGTATTTGACCAATAAGTATACTAACATTGTCAAAGCAGAAATAGCAAAAAATTCTAATTAAAGTAACCATTAATTTTAATAAAGCCAACTTAATACATCCCAAAGATCATATTTTTATACTTCGGTGAAGGACTCCTTTGTAACCCTATATCATTTGTATGCAATAGATAAAAAATAATTTTTGCTTTGCGTCACTCGGTTTATTTGCCTATCGAAGCTCAGTGACATGAATTTATACATTGACAGATTTCTACTCTTTCAAACATGAATGGATTATTTATTTATTTATTTATTTTTGAACTTCTTATTTATTTATTTATTTTTGAACTTCGTGCTATTGTAATGTTTCTACACAAAGTGCGGACCTTATTTCTTAAGTAATCATGTTATAAAATTTACATTGCAAAGATTTTTGCATTATATTAGTGGGGAAAATATTGATTTTAATTTTTAACCACCTGCATACTCACGCAAGAACTCAAATGATACATTTTTATCTTCAAATTAATTTTACTTTGAAACACACCAGTTGTTTTTAGGACACGCGATAAACACATATTACTTATGAATTGTACTTGACACTAGGATTATGTGCAAGAGCTCTGGTCTTTGTACACATAATATGACAGTCAGATTGGCGTGGTATCCAGGTGTTAGGAAAATGAGGTTCAATTGCATATTTATTTTTATATTGCGCAACGTGTGCAGTGATATTTCATGCTGACTGATAGACAACAATGCCAACATTCCGTAAGACAAATTTATCTACCATTGATTTAGTTACTTCCTTATTTTGTGTTTCGCAAGTATTCCCATAGAAATCAGCTTTGTGGTAAGATCGTCTAATAAGCTGAAACATGAGTGGTCTGTTCTTTCGTTCATTGCAAAAGTTAACTGTTCGTGATTTTATTTTCTTGTTCATTATTGGCGACAATATTGATAACACTAAAATTCATAAGGCTAGTCGGAGGTGCAACATTAGTAAATAGTTAATTTAGTCCAAGTGACAAAACACGTGGTGACAAATGCGATTCCTTTAAGATATGTTGAGGTTAGAATGTTAGAATAAGAGTGGCGTAGGTTATTTAACATAGTTTTGCGTAAATAATGGTTTCGTAAACATCTGAAAAAATAAAAATAGTACAAACAGATAAAAAATAACTAAATAAATAAAAAATAAACCGCGTAAGTTTCATCTTTCAAAGCAGGATTTATAAAAAGATTGGCATTTAAGAGAAAAAAAATAGCCAATTTTTATCAAAAGTTACTTGTAATTAGTTTTTAAGGTAACTTTCAATATCCTTACACCACTATCATTCTGCTCTTCTCATTGGTATGCTTATAAAAAGTCAAATACACACAAGGACTTATAGATTAAAAGATAGCAGAAAATTTCGGCTGCTAGTCCACTCAGCGGCCTGGAAACTGACTTGCACCTCTATCGTTGTCACCTGCACAGCAGTTTAGGTCAGTGGACATTTTTCTTTTTTTTTTTTTTTGGGGGGGGGAGGGGCTCTTAGTGGGAAATATATTAAACTAGTTTTTTTGCTCAACTCTTGGCACTCTCAATAGAGGAACTAAAGAGAGACCCAAACCCAGGCTTAGCAAATCGTAAAATTTTTGATTTACACCACTATCATTCTAACCCGTCCCTATGTCCAAACAGTGAGTCCTTTTTCAATATTTACAAACATATTTGGGAAGTAAATGCCGGTGAAGCAATTTCATTCATTTTATATCCTCTAAATCAGATTTATTACGAGCACTTTGGTTCATTAACTTTATTTGCCAATAAAACGAAACAATTTTCCCTTCAGAGAAAAATTCTTTGCGCATTCTTTCGTCCAAAACGTATAGCATTTCACGATATGTTCCCCTCTAGAAAGTTCAAATTCTTTCTAAGTATTTCAGGAACTAAGTGCAGGAATTAAAGGTAATAAAACAAAAAGCTCTGTCACGTAAACTTTCGTTTAACAAGATTGGGGTAGTAGGGTAGCGACATACACGTTCAAAACTCGAAACCTCAAACTCACAATGCGACAAGACATTTTTTTTTCTCGTCAAGAGCACGCAACTTAGATGTTTGTGTCACGAGATGTAAAAAAAGGCTACAACCAGGTTATTGGAGTTTTATTTTTGGCATTAAAAAATACCTAAAGCAGTAAACACGTTCCTCAAACATTCGCATTTGAAATTAATGTACAGCGCGCTCCGAAATGATAAGTACATCCTCATTTATAAAATATATAGCACTTAATTAAGAGTGAGAATACTTTCTTTTTTCACGTAGCCAAATTAGATCAATATTCGATACAAATATTTGCTATACAATTTTGTATGTACAGTTGAGTCTCTATTAAACGACTCTAAAGAGACCACAAAAAGTCGTTTTTAAGTGGAATGCGTCCTTAAACAGAATTTTGCAAAGACTACAATAGGTGGTCAAAGACCGTGGAAAGTCGTCTTTAAATAAAGAAAGTAGTTAAACAGGAAACAAACTGTATAAGTATTTAACGTAGATAAGAAACCTCGCACACTCAGATTCTAAGTGAGGTTTCTTGCCTTTGGTTCTGTTATGGTTATTTTAGACTGACAAGTCAAAATCGAGGGGTGAAAGTGCAGTCTCTATATTCTGTAACTGAGCACTTCGGTACATGATCGTAAGATGCTCCTTCGGCAACGGAAGTTAATGCAAGTTTTAAAAAATTCAAACTAACATCAAATCGAAGGGGTTTTTTTCCTAGCAAGAATTACAAGACATTCGAGCAAAAAAAAAAAAGGAAAAACTATTTCCCTTTTTATGAAACTGTCCCATAATCAGTTTAGTTTATTTCCATAAACGTTTTGACATAACAAAGAAAAACTAGAAAACGATTTTTTCTATGTTGCTGTCTGTGAAACAGTCTTTGATTTATTAAACGGGTAATTAGTTTTGTAATTTTTTTTTCAGCAGTGAGAGAGAGAGAGTATAATAACAGCAACATTATTAACTAAAGTTGAATAAACTGCGTATATTTCTAAACGCTATCAAAGCTATAGCTAAAATTTTTAACTTCATAAATGCTAAAAACGTACCTTCCAATGTCAATAAATAGTACGCATACTTAAAAACATGCTCCCTTTTGCGTTTTTTGTGTATAAAATAATGTACTGCGATATGTAAAAATGTTTCGATATGCACAAATTTAACATCATATCCAATAACCATGAGCATGCTTTTTAGTACTTTTTCTCATTCATTGATCTTCGAAGGATCAAAAACGTCTCCTCCTCTCAATGAGCAAACACATATCAAACAGGCATATTCTGAATTGAAAAATAAGTAATTGCACTGAAATTATGTCATTTTTGTGATAATAACGCATTATTTCACTGAAATTTAAAACACATCAAATTTTACGCAAAAAAAGCAAAGATAAACTGTAATATATCTTTATTATCTGCAAAACCCGAAATTGAGTCAGCGCATTTCATTGTCTGAAACTAATTAATTTCTGTACTCTAAATGAATATAGCTACTAATTTGCTGCAATTTTTACTATTACGTGAAAATATTCCTCATTATGAAACATCAAATGAAGGTTGAAGTAATGAGTCATTATTAAAAGACCATAACTGCTTCAGTATTCAAGACAATATTTTTCAAGAAAATAAACTTCAAGATCTTTAAAAACGCTTAGTATTACAATCACGTCAAAATAAATACCTATTTCAAAATCCATAGACACTCATAAGTTCGCCAAGGAATATAATACCATTGTAGTCTTTAAACAAATCGTAAACTAGCCAACGAATTTGCTCCTTGAGGTTAGCCAAAGCTGAAAAGAAGCCCGAAACTTTCCAAAGAAGAAAATATTTACATACAATAGAATCATTAATACAAGAAAACATCTGCATAAGTCTGAAACAAAACTCACTCTAAATGACCTTCACGACACTGAAGATAAAATTTGTCTTGAAGCTTTTGTTTCATCGTAACATCTTTCTTGTGTGTAGTGGTTTTTCCAAGAATATCCCGACTGAATTAGCCGAAAGATCTCTTTAATATGCAGTACTTGGATTACGAGGAGCTGCTAACCATTGTAAGTAAGAATAGAGTGCGGAATATAGTAAGAGAAGGTAGATATAACACACACGTTATGTAACAGGACAATGATGTAGCTCGAATATATATATATATATATGTTAACAAAGACCTACAAATATTGTGAAGTCTTAAGTGTCAGGAAAAAATTTTAGGCATCGGAGACAAATTATCAGATTTTATTGAAATGTCAGTCTGACAAATCTTTTAAAAGGTTCTTGTTCGGAAAGAGCTGGTTGCCAAGGTATTTTTAGTAGCCTAGTATTTGTCTCGAATCCTGTATATATAATTTCAAATGTGTACTTTAACATTACAGCTTACTTTAATAGCAATTATTTCAGAAAAAAAATTGCTGTCAGAATTTCTGGAGGAAGTTTAGTGATAAAATGTCATTTTAGAGTTTATATGCAATCTCGATACATTAGCACACTCATCAGATTTTATGACGTTCCAATCTTTAAATTGTTATGCATGCTATAAGCAACAAAAAACAATGTTTGGACACTTCGTTTCTGCCAGTACAAAAAAAAAAGAAAACAGCGTCGAGTAGGCAAAGCATGTTATAAGCAGGCTATAGCACAAAAAGACCTTCTTTGCGTACTGAATAGAGAAAACAATGTATCAGATTTAGGAAATGTGACTGGGGTTCGAACGATTATATTGATAATGAGGAAATGTCAATACCCGAGTAAGTGTCAATTTGTCAGTGCCGAGCTTTAAATAAATACACGTTCACACGAATTATATTCATGGTGAAATTCAGGTAAAATCAATTTCTGGAGTCAGAAAGCGTTTTAATGCTTAACTTTTCTTTTTTATTTACGGTGTATTTTTACATAGCACTGAAAAACGTCATATCTCAAAAAACGTGATTTTTCACTTTTGAAATATGACATTTTTGAAAGCAGTACGCAACATGTCTTTTCAATTTACATAAAATCTATTGAACTAAGTTTCCCACAACCTGACATACATATTATTTACGTCTCCAATTAATACTATTATTAGTATAAAAACGTCCATTCTCCACCGCAAAACGCATAATCCTTCAATTGGTAAAGGATATAAGAACTCGGAGCGTGTTAACGACGAAACGAATAACCTATTAAAAATGCGATAACAACAGCTAAACAGTTTGCGAAACATTCTGAAGACAAGTCTACCAGAAGAACCTTGTTGTTGACCCATCTTCATATAAACCTTCGTGTTTCATACTACCCGTTCACAGAAAATACGAGGTCGTTTTGTCTGGACTACCCTAAGCAGACGCTTGATTGAATGACCTCAGTTTTTCGGTTTTCTAGTTGAAATCATCAGCTCAGAAGGACGGTTTATTTAGAAGTCTTATGATTATTATGTAAAAGCATGGACAGGTTTTTCATCGATTGAAAATTCTGGTGACTTAATGAATTTGAAATGTCAATAATAAAGTTGCTCCTTAATTGTACACTTTTTTGCTTCCGAATCATTGGATTTGAAATGCTGTGTATGTTTTAATGTCTGTAACTATTAATGGTTCGCTGCTTTTGGAAAAAGTACTGCATATGCACATTGTATTTACTTGAATTATACTACATATACGAAATGTAAAACATTATTAATTACCGAAATTATTTTTCCAGAAACCCCTCAATTAGGTTATCTAAGCTTTTTTCTTCTTCTGCGGAATCATCAGCTTAAAAGGATGGTTTATTTAGAAGTACAAGATGACCAGTAAGTAATGCGCTGATGTTAAAAATTAATTTCGCGAAAACTAATGATTCAAAAAAATCTATTAAAATTCTAAAACAAAGTACAATACATGAGAATTAGTTTAACCCTCTCGGCACCCTGGACCTCATATGAGGCTCCTACTTTTGAACTCAATTTTGGAAGAAGTAAACACTTAAAATGATTTTTTTTCCGTCAGTGACTCCACCTATTCATGTAGATCACATATGAGGCTCCTAAGTGAAAAAAAAATCATTTTAAGTGTTTACTTCTTCCAAAATTGAGTTCAAAAGTAGGAGCCTCATATGAGGTCCAGGGTGCCGAAAGGGTTAATACATGTTCGATGTATTTTCCATCTCTAGTTATAATATAGCGCGCAAACCAATAGCGAAATTCTGCATCATTTGCTGAAGACTCGAAGTTTCGTTGCTTTCAATTAACTGCGAACTTTTGAACCATACTCTTAATTGTCAACTCACTGGAACATATTTTCTTTATCTTTAACTCAGTCGCAAACTTTCCTTGAGTTACAATTGGGCTGCTGTAGTTTGAATAATGAAAATGCACTCAAAAACGCTATATCTTCACATTTTATTAAAAAATAAACAACAAACTGAATGCGCAAAAATAACTAAATAAAAAATTCCAATAATGCACCGGATCTAACCCCCCCCCCCCCCTAGTTTGGACTTGATACACCAAATAGTTTTCGAGAAATTGACATTTCTTTTCAACCCGTTACTTACTGGTCACCTTGCATTTTATCAGTTAGGTAAGCGTTGACGGGTCTTTAAACGAGGAAAAGTTCCGGTAATATAATGAATTTGAAATAACTATAAAAAATTACTCCTTAATTTTTCACTTCTTTTGCTTCCAAATTATTGACTTTGAAATGTGTACATTAGTAGTAAAAATTTGTTTTAGCGTTAAAATATTTAACAAATGCATATTTTTCATGATTAAAACCTGAAAGATAAGAACTTCAAACAAAATCCCGAGAACCCAAGATCTTATGGAAAAACAAACTTTCGCAACGCTACTTATGACAACTCCCGCCATCTGCAGTTACATATATAGTTGCGATCCGTTAGTTTGAAGTCTGACCTTAAGATTATTTATTTCTTGGTAGTCCCCTACAGGAAAAATGTAATCGGTGGTGTTTTAAGTTTGATTATCTCTGCAAGGCATTCAGACTGTAATCAAACTTATCCAAGAATTGATGAAACATAGTTTCTCTCCTTTTAGGGAACTCTAAAAAAAAATAATAAATAAAAAATCAAGATTCAATGATGGGTATAGGGAAACATCCTACTCTGGGTGTCAGATATGTCTATTAAAACGTAACCAATGAGAAAAAAGCGTCATTTTATATATTCAATATCAGTGGTTGGAAAAACTACATTTCTTTTGTAGCGAGCTACAACTACAACTACTTTGTTATAAATGTAGTTAACTACAACTACTTTTTTTTAATGTAGTGACTACAAACTACTTTTGAATTGTAGTCGCTACTTCGCTCTATTTAAAAAATAAATAAATAAAAAGCATGCACCGTTTAAGGATTGACCAAAAAAATTAGAAAAGTGGTTTACATTAATAAATTAACTCATTAGAATATGGAATAGAACTAGGAATTGTCATTGAATTTATTGGGAACTTTTCCTTTTTGTTCCTTTTTTTTGCTAAAATTTGTGCTTTTTAGATTATTTTTACAATTTTTTACAAATATTCGCCACAAAAAAGGATTCATAGGTTGAAAGATTGAAAGAATTTACCTTTCAATTTTTTTTTAACTTCTTGTCAGGGAATATTTAAGAACATTAAAATTATTTGAAAGAATATAAAAATTATGATGCCAAATAAACCAATGACATCAAAGAGATACAATGTATTTCGTCAAAATGATGTATCTAAGGTCAGCTCATATTTTTATGGTTTTTATTTCTCATTGCGTCCTCTGCTGTACTCGTGCAAGATTTGCAAAAGTCAGAGTCAATTAAATCTTGTTTTTTTCCTTCGTTTTCTTTTTTAATTTTTTTTTCATTTATTTATTTAATTTAAAATTTAATTTTAAAAGTAGCTGCCAGAAATCGCTACAAACTACTATTTCTTGTATCGCGCTACTCGCTACTCTACTTTTCTTAAAAGGTAGTGCGCTACACTACAAACTACTAAAAAATGTAGCTACTACAGTAGTTTCGCTACTTGTAGCGCGCTACTTCCGACCACTGTCAATATAAATTTTATATTTACTAAACATCGCAGAGTTATTCTGGGGCATGAAAACATTGTTGTACCGAAAAGAAAAAAAATATTTGTAAGAATATCTCTCCAAAGAACTGTTGCTGCAGCTAACTGAATAAACAAGACATCAGGAATTACCGAGAGTATGAAGCAACTTTTCATTCGCAGGCGTGAATTATGAATCTGCTTCGCGTCTCATTCTGATTTGAATGAATAGGCTGGTGCAATTTGTCATTTCCTTAATGATTTTCTCTTTATTTTTTCTTTTCTTTTCGCTGTTGAGTGTTGAGCTTAGACATCTAATTTTACGCTATTGTGACACCCACAGTAAAATTTCACATTTGGGATGCCAGGTTTTCTTCTTATTCCATCAAAACAAATTTCCGAATATTATCAAACTGTTGTAAAACAGCAGTCAAAAACTTTGTACTCTGGTATGTGTAAAAATCGACAACGTTTACAAAGTACAAACATATACATTAAAAAGAGTTTAAAACTCAGCATTTTTTAAACTTTTTTTAATGTATACATTTGTACTTTTTAAATTTCTATTCAAGAAGTGCATTAATCAAATTGTAACGAAAATTTTTCGGAGCCTTTCCCCCAATTAAGTCATATTTAGTATAGAGTTATATTTCGACTCTTATTGTGATCTGAATGAATACTTTGGTACATTTTGTCAGTTCTTTAATGCTATATATATTTTTTTTCTTGCTGCTGAGTGTTGAACTTGGACGTTAGTATGACACACAGAGAAGAGTTGTATTTTTATTATTTAATAACGATATTGCTATTTTTTCCTCCTATTCCATGCAAAAAAAAAAAAGACGATTACCCGGTGTTAATCAAATTGTGACAGATTTTTCTAAACATTTTTTTCCGAACGCATTGTTGTATTCTATGTTATATTTTCAGTTTAGAAATGTAGTCCAGAGTTTTTATTTTTGCGCATTAATATTCTTGTGCCGTCATTTAAATTCAGGGTCGGCTGGCTCGCCATTTGTGCCAATCAGAAGGGAGCTTTGAAAAACTAATGTATTTATAGATAAGTGGGTGATTTTTTTTAATTGTTTAACAATAATATGCATTAAGTACACTCTTGATCCTTGATCTCCACGTAGGCAAAATTTGATCGAGTCTAGTCGCCGTTTATTGATCTTTGCCTTCATATCCTACCATGCAACTGCTTTATAAGAAAGAATTTCTACGAACTAACGGTTAATCATCAAAACGTACCACACGGTGAACACAAGAAAAATGCTGCATAATGGTGCCATGTATGGTAAAAAATGTTTAATTATAATTTATATTTAACTGGTATGAATAATATCGGAGCCACATTGAAATTCCCTCAATCAAATACGTTTTAAAGATTTAAAAAAAGTATTTTTATTACATATCGGTGCCTATAGATAAGAATGTCTATTACTTAATACGAAATGTTAATTTGTAGTTGTATTGCATTTGTATAACAATGCAACACAGAATTATATCGCAGAAATGTTAATGGTGAGAAGTTGTTAAGGTGTGGGGGAAAGAAAATTCTCTTTATCGAAATAATTAAATAGTATTCACGGGGAACTAAGAGAGACATGTCCCTATTTGACTAAGAGAGACATGCCCCTAGGACAATACAAAAATAAGAACTGCTCAATATTCTTAATAAATGTTGAAGGCCAATGGATCAGGATTGATAGGAAGTGTCGCTTAAATATTCATATCTAAGGAAATGTGTCAAGCAAAAAACGACCGAATTAAATATAACAGTTATGTTTTACATACATGAAAAAAACTAGTTTAGATCAAGGCCTCGATTGTTACCAAACGCTCCAGCTCTATACCACATTTTATTAAAAGATAAAACTAATACCAGTTAAAAAGCAGACAAATTATACAGCCGGTCCGCTCAATTATTTTTCACAAATGATGGTTGCCGAAATACTTCCCCCTCTTAAGACTGCTAAGGCCAACTGAAGACGGAAAACGCGATTCCCTCGTGAAACTAGGTTTTTCTCATTTCGGGGACAATATCTACTTAATTCACTCATCAATAACGAACATCAAATCCAACCTCTTAAAACCAGTTCTCATGCTTCAGGTTTGACAGGAAAGCATTTAGATGCGTTTTTTGAATGTGATTCAGTAAGGTGCCATAACCTGATCTGTGCAGTGAGGAAATCAAATTACGCGTTTAACAGTTTTGGGCCAAATAACTGGGTTATAAATCAACTAAAGTAATAAGCGGTGTGGTGAATGGCGAATAAAGTGCATCCTCCAGAGCTGGATATGAAATTTTTGAGCGTTATTGATAGCATGCTAGTATGTCTTAATAGTTTGGAACAGTGTGTGGTAAAATATCAAAAATAAACTGCCTTTAAAATTTAATGCTTTTAAGAATTGAATTGATTGGAGGTTGAAGGGGCTAAGTTGCATTTTAAAAATGAACACTCTCTACAATAATAATCAATGGATACAGGTAAGCAAATAAAAGTTGGTGCATCAAACAGTAGATGTCAATAGATTAATACGCACACTAATGACAAAACCAGAAAACAAAAAAGCTTCAACAACTACAGCAATAAAACTGAACTTTAATTATTCGCAATTTTTGTGTTGTCACTTAACCCCTTCATCTCCCAATTCCTTCAATTCTGAGAGCATGGTCAAAGATTAATTTCATGACATATTCTAAATAATCCACTAAGTTCTTTTCAACCAGTTTGCATATATTTATTTGTCTCACACTTTTTCAATGATTTTGCTCCACTTTTTGACACATCCAAAACACATGTAAGATATACTTTCATATGAGGCCTCAAATTTAATAACATTTACCATGATACAAATTTATCGACACATAAATAAGAAATTCTTAACGCTATTTTTCGCACTGCGAAATTGTTTCACCTATTGAAGTTATTTATGGAAGCGATCACGTATGTCAACTTTCACAAAATTGTTACTCAGAATGTTTTTCCATTGAGCTCGTCATATTCACTTAAGGTTACGTGTCCTAAACATTCATTGTAAAATTTGACTTAACAAGATGCATTTCAAGCGCAGGGGTAATATTTTTGAGTTGTTAAACATCTTTAAATACTAAAGCAATTATCTGCAAAAGCCTTTTTTTTAAATATGAAAGCGTATATTACAAAGTAAACAATACTCTTTTTCTAACATAAAAATAGTACAAGATACGATAAATGTAAACTATGCACAGTTAAAGCTTAAGGCACAAAAATTACATAATTTTATAGTAAGATAGACATCTATTTAGAAGTAAATGCCTATCATAAGTTAAATTACAAGGAAATAATGGTAGACGCTTTCATTTTACGATGTGATTTTATTAAAATAAAAAAAAGAAAAAGCTTATGGTTCAAAGTTTGAATCATTTAATTGCAAAAAAAAGAGAGAGTTTTCTTCTTTTTAGTTAAATGATTTCTGTTTACTCCATTTTACATTTCACTGCATACTTCGATGCATAAGTTTAATCATATTACTTGACGTCTGGTGAGCTACTTTGCATTTGTTGTATCTAGATTTTATTTCTAAGCCTGTGTGGTTCTCATTTATTTACTTAAAATGAATTTAATTTAAGTAATCTTAGGAAAAACGGCTCACTCTACACCATCAATTTTAGTAGTCCTTTTTTTTATGAAAACGTTATATGTCTATATTGTTATTATTATTACTATTGTGGTTATGTGTGTGAGCAAAAATTGGGAAAATAACTGAACATTAAATTGAATGTACAGAAGTTAATCAATAGACTAATTAACGTCTAACTAATAAGCAATTTTCATCATTTAAATAAATATTTAAAAATGATTAAAAAAAAAGGCAAATTTGTTAGTAATAAAGTGGATTTATTACTAACAAAGGACTTAGGAACAAAAAATATATAGCCAGTAAGATTTTATATCTAGGTCAAAAATAAAGTGGATAGATTGCAAAAAAAATAAATAAATAAATAAATGAAACAATAATAAAATTAAATAACAAAAAGTCAAAGAGAGAGAAAAAGATAGATGCGATATAGAACGACTGATTGTTAGAAAAACATATATCATTGGCTTTTGACTTTTTTAAAAATTTTAATTCGTACTGAAAATGATTCAATTCATATAGACTATAGAGCATTAGGATTAGTTGGTAGAGTTAAGGATGAGCAGAGTATTTCTGTCCGCGAGTGAAATTATTCCATGACCAACAGGTAAAAATAAGGGACGGGATGGCTGGACGAACAAACCTTGTGAACCGGTAGACTTCACCGGAAATCCCGTTCTTTTCGGTGCATGAAATAAACAGCCCAAATACATGGAAACGGAAATGAGGGACTTTGTTCAAATCCCCCCTCCCCCCTCTCCCTGAACAGTTCGTCTCAACACCTGTACACTGACGTTTCCGGGCCATGCACAGCAGATGGTCTCTGAAGCGTCCCGAGCACCAACAGAACGTGCACTGAATACCAAAGCGTGTTCCCACTACAAAAGCCTTCCCTCAATGATATTGGATCAATTCAGTTTTTATTGGGGCACAGGTAGGACGGTGTCTTGGGGTAGACAGAACAACCTGTGGAGTTTGAAAAAAAATCAAATTCCTTAGTCGTGGATTATAAAGTATGCGGCATGGGTGTGATGTAGGAATGGGCTTGGCCAGAGGATGTTTGACTTGAGTCGAGTCAAAGAACATGCTTTATTTATTTTTAAGAAAGCTGCAACTTTAAAAAATGATTTATGATGCAGCTACCTTGACATCAGAAACTATGTGAAATATTAACCTTCCCAGCTTTTAAGTTGAGGCTAAGAGTATATCCGTTATTATCTAAGAGTATATCTTAAAGGACGAGTTAGAGACATTATACATCCCATAAGTTCTAGTTTATCTTATGAATTATTGAACTAAAATAATTTATATGTTTTCTAAATGTTCTCGAGAAATCAAAATTTAATGAGGGAAAAAAATACCCAAAAATTATACTGTTTGAATTTAAAATTACTTAATTTACTATCCCATACAGAAGTATTAAGCCTGTCTGAATTACTCCAAAGCAAGTTTATTGAAAATTGGGAATAATACTGGATCACTAACTAGCACACAAAGAACTGCCACAATACACGGATTTTCCTTTTAACCCTTTGAGGACTAGAAGCAATGATAATAGAGCCGCAGTGGAATCTGCGGCTAAACTAAAGTTCTAATGTCTCAATAACCCTTACAATCCATAATTTAAAACATAAAATTCAGACTTAACGGATACATGTGCTCCATGGTCCTCAAAGGGTTCAATATCATGTGCTATATAGTAACGGGTTAAAAAGAGGTTCCATTGCATTTAAAGATTTACTCAATCATTAGAAGCAGCCTACTTTAATTAGTATCAAAGTCTCTATCATCTACTTAATCACTGAGGGACATAGCGCACAAAACAGTGGATAATCTAACATACATTAACCCTTTCACCACTTTGTACACTGGAAAAAAAAATGTTGATTTTACAGTACAATACTGGCAGCAGAGGTTTCGGTTTAGAACTGTAAAATGCACCGTAATTCACTGTAAAACTAGCTAGTTTACAGTTTATTACTATAAAGCAGCAATTTTACAGTTTAGCACCGCAATTTTACACTTTATTACTACAAAGTTAGCTGTATCAATTAACTGTAAAAACAACAGTATAATATTGGCAGCAGAGGTTCCAGTTTAAAACTGTAAAATGCACAGTAAAATTAGCCATATTACAGTTTATTACTGGAAAATTAGCAATTTTTACAGTTTGTTACTATAAAGTTAGCTGTATAATACTGTAAAAACAATGTCTATTTTTTACAGTATACGAAATACGTTTTTTCGTTCTTGATTGTACATCTTAATAGTAAAAATTGTTTAATATAGTCAAGAGGATTTCTTACAGATAATGACTACACGCATGTAACAACATCTATGTTATAAAACCTCCGGTTTTCTATTTTCTATAAAAAGTCTAGGTTCTGTCCATTCTCCCACTACAGTATCTTAAAAAATTCAATTTTAACAGCGAGAGTTTCAATCAAATACAATTCATACACAAATGGAATACTAATTGAAAAACAGAATGAAAAACTTTTCTGCTTTATTTTTCTATGAAAATAATGCTAATTAGTTACGAAAAGTATTAGTTGGGGTTCTAAGAATTGTAATGCAGTTATACTAGATTTCCAGAATTTAATTTAAAATTTGTATAAATATTTTAACTGCAATACTATAATAACCTCCTTTTTTCGGGAAACGGGTTGAACAAGAATTTATACAAAACTTATTAAATATTAGAATCAAATACATCAAGCTTTTTTTTAATTTAAGGAATGAAGTATTTTTAAAACAGCTTAGAAATAGATCAAAACAATTAAAAGCTCACGCATCTATATGTCTGACCGTTCGAGGTCGAAATAAGCATCAAAGGATTCAAAACATGCAGGGAAGCCATTAAAGAACTGGAAATATTAAAATCTATACCTGCATTTTATCCGGAACTCTTGTGGGCTGAGATCCTGATCGGCACAAATTTGTCGAAATAGTCAAATTTTTGCCAGATGATAGCACAAGCCGTCTTTAAAGTAGACGATACATGTATAATACAGTCCCCAAATGCCAAGCGTCAACTATGTATCCAAATTAAATGGGTTTCACAGGTGCAGAGGAAGGCATGGGGTGAAGTAAAATGAAATATTGTATGCATTTTGTTTGTCTTATTTACGTCCTATTTTGTTTATTATTATACTTCCTCAATAATTTTCACATGTTTCATATGCATAATCACAAATAGCCTAATACGGCTTTGAGAAATAATACAAACAAAACGGATTACTTTATGCCTAAATTAGTCTTTTAGCGAAATTAGTACTTCATTTTCGATTACCTGTACTTCTACTGCAATCCAACATTAGATAATAAAAGTATTCAAAAATTGAAAATAAAAAATATTTCACAACCTTATTTAAATGAGTATTTCAGCAAAATCTGAGTGATTATTTGACTATATTACTATATTTCATGTCATTATCGTGTGAGTACTGCACGTATATAAAAATGATCAAGCGAATTTCATATTTTTGAGTTTTTTATGAATCACATTCTTCTGCAATAGCGGCCTTACTAAAGTCTTTGTGACCTCCACAAGCTTTTTCATTTTCATTTAGTCTCTTAATTGTCATTTCAAAGAAAGTTGAAGAATCTTTGAACAGTTTTGTCTCGTTTTCCGACTATTTATTACCTTAAGTATCAGTTTCTCAGTATTTACATAATGCATACAATTTTTGTTGACCCATTAACGACTATCATGTTAACAGTATAATCTTCCTAGTATAGCCACTAAGTAACTTCATAGTAATTCATAGCAAACTAACTTTCGAAAAAGTCTACAGGTAATGTTTGAATCCGACCCTACCTACACTTGCGCCGAGTACTTCAATGTACGTATAACTGCACTTTTGATAGCTTCATATTATTTTCATAAACCCATTAGCGGTGTCAGATATCTCACTATCGGTTAACCGTGGCGATTGCTGTATCCAGAGTGAATTTGCCTATTGTCCAAATGTTAGTTTGTGTCATTTTTGAAGGTTGACAACATTTGTAACGGATAAGGGACAAACCTTTCATTCAATGCAGCATGAGACCTTTTGCTGTGAAGTTGTCAAGCGTCAGAAATTATACAAACTAACATTTGGAAAATGGGAAAATACACTCCGAATATGGCAAAGACACCCTAGTTGACGGTGCCTAAAAATCTATGCTTTGCGCTATTTGTGTATAATCAGCTCGTGGTTATAACTTATAAAAATAATAACTCAAATTCAGAAAGAGGTAAAAAAGCATGAGGCATGGCTAATTAAAAATATTCACGTAATATTTATCAGATCTTCCGGAAAGGAAAGAAAGAACCTTGAAGATCTCTCACACACTATTCACAATGCAATTTAGTAACTGCACTTGGTGCATTGTGTCTGTGTGAACCGGTTGCCCCTCACCTTCTCCAATCTTCATCTCGGCAAATAAAATAAATGAGAAGGAAACAAAGAAACTGAATAAAAGCAAACGATGAAACTCATTGCTGAAAGCGATAACTTTCCGCACCGTTGATTTCAGCCTGGTGTATCACTACCTCGTCCTCAAGATATCCCTCGAAGGCTAAAATCGCACAAGTTCAACAAACTATGCTATTAGCAACAATCCTGTCTCTCTCAAGTACATTGGGAATTGCAAAATTGCTCGTTTACAATTCCCGGTCAAGTTTCACTGTAGATACCCTATCATTTCCACGTGGTCACTGCATAATATCCTGATTACTAAAAGTATTAGAGCAAAACTGCAGGAAGAAATTTCTGCATGACCTTTAATGGGTAGTAACTGAGATTCTTCATATCAGTCCTTTTACCACATCCAAATATTTGAAAGTGGTTAGCTAAGCATTTTTCAAAACTTTTATTTTGTCAAATTTTAAGATATTTAACTCAAAATTCCGTTGTGAATGATTACACTTCAACCAGCTTTTTATAATAAATATTTTTTAAAGTTACTCTTTCTGAAAATGAAGTAGGTTAAGCAGATATGCATATGTTCATTTTGTAGTCAACGCCTGTAAGTCAAATGGGTAAATTAAAACCTCTTATGCGTAATTCTTAAGAAACATCTTCTTCATACTCTAGAAAAGAGTTTTAAAAGTCACGTTTCTTTTTTACTGAAGACTTTACTCTAGAAACAAGCACCATAAACGGGTCATTCCACGAAAAAGCGTCCTGCATCTCAAAGTTTTCTATTTCCATTGGAAACTGGTAATAAACAAGATATTTGACTATAGATATCATACATATATGTGTGTTTTCGTAGGAAAAAGTTTTAGTTTAATGCCTCTTTTATAACCATCACTTTTGAAATAAAATCTGCATCTGTCATGTACATGTTTTATTTTCTGTGGTATGGCCCACTATTTGGCTCTTTTCGAAAGTAACAATAAAGAAAAATTAGTACCGAAGCAAAGCATATGCAGTGGCTGCCGCTTATATGCTCTGCTATTTTAAATCACGTTTATTCAAAATAGTTTTGATTCAATAAGCTGGATTTTGTTCTGTGTCTGACGATTTGATTCATTAAAGCGGTTGAATCAATTAACCGGCATCCACTGTATTCGAAAAACCGCAACACCATGCTCAGAGAAGCTTTTTCTAAAATTGAGGAGTCTAACACACATACATAAAAATGTTTCCTGCGAAAAGGTGAAATTCTTTTAAAATACAACAATTAAAAGATATTGAGCAAACATTTTACTTAACACTTCACTTAGTCTTCGTCTGGATTAAAATTTCACTAGGTCAGCAATTTTTTAACTTTTAGCCCAAAATAATTTGTATATCTACAAAATGTAAGGGAAAATTTATTCCAAATACCCCGCACTTGACAGTGGTATCATATAAAATTGGAGGTGTTCGTTCACTGGGTTGGTGTGGTTTTTTTCCTTTAAATCCTACAAAACACCAGAAGTAGATATTGAAATGCTCTCTCATTTTCTTAAAAATAGTCACATGTAATCTATCAAAATTCTTTTACTGCCATCAGCCAAATTCTAGTTTTTTACAGTGTTAGGAGTTTTCGAAAATGAAATTAAACTTAAGTGTCTATTCATTACCCCATGAATCAAAGAGGAAAACGACTTTGGAGGCAGTTTAATTGAATTCCTGACTTACTGAATGAGTTCTGGAAACCAACTACCTTGAAAAGACGTTTCCCTTTCTAATAACTTTAAAAATCAACAAAAAAATAAGAAGCAGAGAGATGTTTAAAAAGCAGCCAAATATTTTTCTACCTCATTTTTACGTTAAGAAGCCTTTTCTAGTAAAGGTCGTTTTATTGCAAACCAATTACTATTTACAAAAGAGCTTTTTATTGCAGTTTGCACAGTCAGGAAATTTACCTTCGCGGAGAGCCTATTCTATTGAACAATCAAAAGAGCTCCCATTACTTTCTCTCACAAACAATTCACTATCGAAATATTTCGCCATTATGAGCATTTTTTGAGAGAGAGAAAAGGGAATGTCCGCAAATGTAGGGCAACAAAATTTATTATTGTGTGAAAAAGTTGTTAGTCACGAGTGAAGATGAATGCTCTGATTTTGCCTTCCAGGTTTTAAATAGGCCATTTCTTCGCCGAGGATGTGTCTCATGGATCTATTTCCTAATTTTTTGTGAATTTAAAATTCAAGCAATGTAAACAGAAAGAATAAATATTAATCTAGAGATTTAATTTCAGGTTTGTGAGCTAATTTTAATAAGGAAAGCGGTTTTAAGACTAAGCATTTTGTGAAATTAATGAGGAAATATCAAAACCTATTATGAAAGTAATCATGCGTTTAACATTCTTCTGAACGTAATCAAAGAAACCGTAATTTTTACACCTGCAATTAATTTAAACTTTCACACAAGTATGAAAAGAACTTAAATTGGATCTTTAAGCAAGGAATATTTGAGCAGTTTGTTTTGAAAGTGGGATAAATCCATTCTTGAGGTAACAATTTAGGGTTAAAATATTTCAAAATCTTTATGTTTGGGAGACGGCAGATTTAGCTTTTTATTAATAAAACTGTTTTTGAATCGTAAACCTTTAAGTATCTAGCAATAGCAAAACTGAACTTGTCCACTTTCAAAATAAACGACTCATTCAATGTTTATTTTATGCTTGAAATTTTTCGGTTTTACCATATGAATTGAGCAATTTTTTAACGAAAAATTAAGTCTGGTACTTGCATGCACTGTTGCCATGAAAATAGTAACTCTAAGTACATTTTTTACAAAAATAGTCAACAGCGGTGATGGTTTCTAAGCACTCGGAAAAAAGAAACAAGAAATATATAAATCTTCAACGAAAGAAAAAGAAAAAGAAGGAGAAGCGTGAACTCATAATCATTGAATCAGTATTTTACAGTGAAAGCTAGATTACAAAATGATTAATTTACCAATACTGAATTTATAATATTGGGTCATCGCATCTGTTGCACTTAAGAATCTAATTTAGGCAAAAACCAATAACTTTAGAACACAAATTCTATTATAAATCATCATGAAAATTAGAAAAAGAAAAAAAATTAATTTTTTGCTTTTGATATCTTAATAGGCCTTACAAAAACAATATTTTCAATAGTAACAATGAGGGAACCGACGATAATTCTCAACCACGCCCTCATTCTTGCAGTCCTCAAGACCTACGTTCTCCTACTTCATTTTACACAAGCCCCCCTCCTCCAGGCATATTTTCTATATTAATACAAGCAAACCTCAGTTTTTGATTTCAAAAAACGTATGCCTTATGCTTAAATTCGTAAGCGTCGGCTCAACCTTGTCTTTCAGGACTCCATCAATACCGTAAATAAGAAGTTAAGTTCTCGGACCTAGAATCTCTATATACGAGGGTTGGTTTTTTTTCAACCTCCGATAGGTTATAAAAAATAAACGGATTCAATTAAAATAATATATATTTTAATTTTATTATCAAAACTACAATGCTCTACAATTCTCTACATAATCAGCTTGACGATGGAATCATTTGTTATATCTGTGAACAAGCTTTATAATAGCCTCCTCGTAAAATGTTGCCGCCAATGATTGGAAGTGAGTTGCGTCGGTGTCTTTGGGTTCCACGCCACTTTGGAAGCACGATGTCTTTCCAAACCCCAAGTAGGGGTCTCCAAGTCTCAGCATCAGTTCAGGGAACTGATGTAAGTCACTTGGTGCTCGGTCGGAACTTTATGGTGGGTGTTCAGAATTGTCCCATTGAATGCATGGGGGGAGATCAATGCTTGGGGTCTGGAAAGTCATCGTGCTTCCAAAGTGGCATGGAACCCAAAGACATCGTCACAACTCACTTCCAATCATTGGCTGCAACATTTTACGAGAAGGCTATTATAAAGCTTGTTCACAGATATAACAAATGCTTCAATCGTCAAGGTGATTATGTAGAGAATTGTAGATCATTGTACCTTACTTTTGATAATAAAATATGTTTTTTTTAATTTGAATCCGTTTATTTTTATAGCCTAACGGAGGTTAAAAAAAAAAAACAACCCTTGTAGAAGCGTAGAGCGCTTCTATACAGGGTCTAGTATAACGCTTCTATTCTGGGACTCTACTCGGAACCACATGAAACCGTTCTCCGTTTTGAGGAAGTAATGCACAGGGTGCTTTAAAGTCTTGCACTGATAAAGATAATGTATTGGAAAACTACCTTAGATTTAAATGCTTCAAAAATATTATTTTCACACCCCTGATACACTTCTAAGCGTTCACCTTTCTAGTTCTGAGAAGGTTTAGACGATGTTCACCTTCGCGAGAGGCCGGAATTTTCCTTCATCAGGACGAGAGTTATGTCATATCTTTCCTCCATCTTATCCCACCTCTTAGCGATATGCCATAGGCTTTAGTTAGGTCATACCAGTCCTTACATAGATATAAACTGTCATATTTGCAGTGTTGAGGAATTGGCCTTCAAAACCCCCCTCGCCTACCCCTGGTGATAAATATTATTTAACAAATTTATTGTAACCCATGATATTGCACCTGTTATTGTCCCTTTGATGTTTCAATATTGGGGAACAGTGCAAATGCTTTGTCATTTTCAAAGCTACGAAGGTAAAAAAAAATGCACCGAATTTTTCTTTCATAAACGCAATTTTGCTTTCGATTTCGGCGCCACCAATAGGGGCAAGAAACTTGTAGAGATAAGGATCAAAATGAAAGAAATAAAATAATGTTTAAATATTTAAATTTTTTTATTTATTTTATCAATGCAAGACTTAAAAGGTACCATGTATACTGGTTACAGCTCTGCTCATCTCCGGCTGTTAGCTACATAAAATATATTCTTGACTCTCATTTATTTATTTTTTACAGAAGCTACGTGAAACGTCATTCGAAGTCGCTCCAAGAAAATGAACTGGCGACAGAAGTACATTACGATGATCCAGAAAAAGGGGGCTCCTTGTAGCCCCGAAACACGTGTCTGCAGTTCACGCTCCAAGAAAATGAACTGGCGACAAAAGTACATTACGATGATCCAGAAAAAGGGGCTCCTTGTAGCCCCGAAACACGTGTCTGCAGTATATCTATATATTTGTGCATCTTTAACGTGTGACTTAATTTACGTGACTTAAACTTCACATCAATCGCACAAAGGTAGTTATTTTCTTCATAGATGGTATAGTTTAATATTTTTATTTTATGAGAGCAGGATTTTGAAGTTGAGCCTGATCAATATTAGTTTGTTATAGAGAGAAATCCTAATACAGTAACTCTTGATTTTCTGAGGAATAGGGTGGCACGGTAACCGGGGATAAGCGAATGCCGCGAATAATTCGAAAAGTGGGTAAAAATCAATACTAGTGTTTGTAATAGCTTAAAAAAGTCAACAACGCAACATATATATTTAAATGAAAGCTAAATTGATAACATTAAATGTAAAAATATCTTTTTAAGCTAAACACGACTAATAATGCACTCTCATTTTTATGCAGTCAGTAAATCACCACCGTAAAAAATAAGAAAATAAAAGTGTATACAAATCACGGATAATCAGAACCGTGAATAATCCGATCGCTGATTAACGGGAGTTTGAACTCTATTTGTTTAATACTAGTTCTGTCTAAAGTATTAAAAAGAACTAATTATATTTATGGCTAATAATGCGGCATTATAATTTTAACACCACATGCTATGTAGATTTCATAAATTCAAGGTGTTTTCTATAAGTGGTTCAATCCTTCAAGACAATATGAAATGTCGTTCCTTTTCTGAATTATGTTATATGACTGAATTCAAACTGCTTCATAAAAAGAATCCATTCGATTGCATCTCTTATCATTTAAACTAATTACTGACCCTTAAAAAATTAATTTGAAGAAATTTTAGCACAAACTTTAAGGTTCCCGGAAGTTGAACATTGTCAGAAGGGTTCCGTAAGATTGAGAAGGTTGGGAAACGATGCATTAAAATATAAACGCATTAAAGCATTTATGCAAATATTGCATACATACTTAACGCTTTTCCTTCTAAAGAGTTATATCTCACTAAAATGTTTCGAGGTAGATTTAAAAGTATAGGATTGCCTTCGTGGAACATTTATCGCGGAACGCTAGACCGATGACCACCACTCCCGTGGTGGTCATCGGTTATGGCCCAGGGCTTGATGGCACACGAGCTAAACGGGCAATAGCACTATGAGCTAAACGGGAAAATATTTTTCAGAGGGGAGGGGTGGGAGCACATTTACAAATCTTGCTGGGGAAGGGGAGAAGCTTAGACTATATAAGCTAATGGTTAAAATGTAGAAATTGTTAGTGTGAAATTTTAATTGAATATGCTGGGGACAACATGAGTGTAGCTGAAACTTGATATTTATGCAGAAAATCACTTTCTGTACGTATATCTACACTTATTTGTTGAAAAATGCATTTGAAATTTCCCATTTTCATTCATTTGTTTGTTCAGTTTGAAATAATTTAGGATTTTTGTGGTCAACGATGAAAGGCTATTGATTTGTGTAGTAATCTAGATAAAACTCAGGCTTTCAAACAACGCATCAAGGGGAAGCACATGAAACTCAGAAATAAAAAAAAAATCCTTCAGTAAAATGCCGCAATTGCATGTGATTTCAGAAGGAATATCCTATGATTGTTAACTTCCATTAACTTATTTGCGTAACCTGAATAAATAACGTTCGCAAATTGATACAGATGATCAATTCAGCAATTTGTTGAAACTGAAATGAAAACATGACGCAATAATTTACATTTACGCACATTCGCTAAATGTAAAACATATCATTTTTTATTATATTCTTCAAGCTTGCAGTTATGTTGCTTTCGGTTTAAGAAATTGTAAGCATAAGTTTTGCGTTCGGTTGCACTACAACTAATTAATGAAACCAATAACTTTTTGGCCCTTTTTTCTAAAATGCTTTCCGTGAGAAATGTTTTCAATCTTTTTTTTTCAAGCTTTTCGACCGAAAAGCAAGAACAAAGATATTACAAGAAGAGACAAATTCCTCTTGTTTTCTAAATCAAAGAATTCACTCGAAGAATATTTAAGTTTTTCTAATAAAAACATTTATTCTTCTCAAAATATTTTAAAAATTGTTTCGTAGGATAGACTGACCAGTAAATAGAGACACGCAATCATCGGTTTAAAAGAAATCATGAAGGTAATTATTTTTTTTTAATTTAGAAGAACTTTTCGGTTCAGAATTAACTTGTTTGTGGAATTGAAAAGAAAGAAAAGGACATCAACCTAGTGAAGGAACACCCCTAAACAGAAGATAAAAACAGCCTTTTCTGGTCGTTTTCTTTTTGCAATTGTATTAAAGAAAAGGACTACTGCCAATTCATCCAAGATAAACTTTTTAAATCTTATTAAATATAAAAAAAGGCTTATTCATTCAGTGGGGTTGTTCTTTCACTGGTCGGGCCAACCTATAATCAAAACTTTTATAAAAACCCTGTCATTTAACGTTTAATTTTACCTAATCCTGTCTTCAAAGGAGCGTTTAAAATGGAAAAATGAACGGGTTTTCAGTAAAACAGGAATAAAAACTATCGGTTAAATATGTAGAAGATTGCGGGGAAGGGTAAGAATGCGCAAAAATATCATGTCCAGTTGCTGCATAAAGATGCTAAATTGGGATGATAAGGAGCACGCACAAGAATTCAGCTTTTGAAGAAAGAAAATTGCATTCGGAAATGTTCATAAACATTTCCGAATTCATTTAAAACCCTGGCATCCACTTCAAAATATTCAAAAGAATTAAGAGCTTTTTATTCCCCATTTCTATTCTAATGAAGCATGCATCCATAAAAAACGCAGCAGAAGTCAATCTCCTTATTTTAGTTTATAACAAAGAGGAACTTAATAAAAAAAAACATATAGAAGGCATTAATGATTTTAATGTTTAGATAATCATTTACTAAGATTAAAAAATATTTGAATTTAAAAAACTAAATCCCTTTAATTATTTAATTATTGTTTCTGACTACATGAAAGTTTCTAGTTAATTAGATGTTTTCTGCACGCAACTATTAACCCATTGCTGGTGAAGTAACGTAACTGGTGAGGTGGAGTATATGTAACCCCAGCATTATATTTCGTGTGCGCTCCCCAAAAGTAGTGAAGATTCCGATGATTATTGTATTATCGCTTTATACTTGGGGGTCGCCGCCTCCTTCTTACTGATGCTGACCAAGCCCTGAAAATTGTTTCGTAATCTTATTTGGCTCGTGAAGATTCAAATCGTCTTTTAGGAGGAGTCAGATTAAAATACGAGTTGTGATTAGAGCAAAATGAACCCCCGCTCCTCCTATAGAAAAAATAACTTGAGTCAAAAGCTCATTTTTTGCGAACAATATTAAAATCTTTCTCCAATTAGAATAAAAAAAAATAAGTTGGTAAAAAAGGGAATTAAAAAGTTTTAAAAACGCTTCGAAGAGCATTCCTCCCCGGGGTCCAAACTGATAACCAAATTTCATCCCTGCAGGAGCTAAGGGGCTCCTAAGCATAAAAAACTGCCGTTTTGTACCTTTGAAAAACCTTATTCAAATTCGTAGTCTCCGGTAACGTTTTGATATTTATCTTCGTTCTTGAACGGATTTTAGCCCACGATTTTCGCAAAATTAGAAACTGTTATATCTCCAGTTGTAATCAACAAACAAAATTTGAACAAAAAATCTGTCTAAAGCGGAAGGCAAGTACCGCAATTAGTAAAAAAGAAGTTTTGACATACTATAAGCTGATCCATTATCCTTGTTAAAACATTTTGATCTATACTGATTTCTTTTCAAGATATGCAGTGGACACCGGTTTATTGAATCAGCCGCTTTAACGAATACAATCTTAAGAAACAAAACAATATCCAGATTTATTGAACTAGCCGCTTTATTGAATCTAAACTGTTTAGAGCAAACGTGATTCATATAAACGGCAGCCATTGTGTTCTGTGTGATATGCGCATAATCAACAAAGGCTTAAGGATTATTTTAAACCCAAACTAGCTTCTATTGATTTCAAATTATTAACTTATAGAAGACTGTATTTCAGGAAAAAATGACATGAAAATTATTTAAAAATATCAGCCAAGAGACATACTTATTTCGGTGCAATAAGGCATTGTTCAGCAAATGGTTAACACAGGTCATCAACGAAAAAATGCTTTTTCAGTAAGCAATTTTCTTAGTTTTTTGAATTATTACTGAAAACTAGCAAAAAACTTGCACTCTAAAAATTAAGGTACAGTTAGCTGAATCAAGGTGAAAGTCTTCTTGTCTTTACAAATTCATTGTCAAGGAAGGTTTTATATTCGCAAGTTAATTGATTAGTTCAATGTGTTAAGTAGAGAGGGCAGTTCGCTAAAGTGATAGCTCACGCAGTTCAAAATATTTTTTGAAGTGATCTATCATTTATTTATTATTTTCTTGAATCTATAAACAGTATTAATCATACGGAATCACATATTTATGCAATTAGCATCGCCAAAACTTTATGATGGCTTCTAATCATTGCAAAATGTAAGCACCCTTTGAGGATAAACCTTAAATGGCAAATATCAAATTAATTCGGGATTAGGTGCTAAAAATATAAAAATAAGTATTGAAAAATACAATGTTTCGAAAACGCTTTTCGAAATTGCAGATCTCTTTCGTACGAAAACACATGCGAACGTCTTACAGCGGTTGTTTTCCTCCAACTACATGTTAGTTGCTGTCAATTGTAGCTTTCCTCCAACATACCAGCCGATTTATTTTACCATTAGCCAAGGGATGCAGCGAGGATGGGGATGAAGGTGAACTCCCCAGAGCCTTTGGTTTTAACACAAACTACTAATCCTAGTACAGTAGTTTTTTCTTACAGATAGGAACTTTTACGATCGCCCCCTCTCCTCTGCACACTAATTTCTGGCTGCGCAAATGCTGTGACCAATATTTTGTACATGTGAGTCAAAATTTTAAAGCAGCGTCAAGCAATATGTTGTTAAAATTTACTTTCTTTGTATCACCCTCAAAAATAGTACTAATTGAATGAATATCTAGAAGTATTAAATTTTCATCAGAATACTAGTGTGGTGGTCTTTTTGACATTTTACCCCTTATGGCCCGACGGGACTCAGAAGTCCCGCTTATATTAATTTAGTATTAGGAATCCTACATGGCTGATGAAATCATGCTGAAGCTTTTAAGTACAACTCCTTTTACTTTGCTTAGAGGCTGACAGATGGTACCTGCGATCGGAAACAATTTTCTTAGGGGCCCTGAGGTGTAGGGGGCCTCAGATCCTACTGATTTTCTAAATTTTGACACTCAATATAAATGTTTGTTTGATGTATTTTTAACTAAAAAAACTAAAAAATACGTAAAAATTCATTGCTAAATTAACTTGGGACATAAAGGGTTAAGAGGCGAGTTAACGTGTATAAACCCTAAAATTGCATTTCTTGTGCACTTTGTAGAATTAAAGTTGAAAAACTTCAACGGTTTTGTACTGTTTATTTTTTAAAAAATACTATTGAAACAATACCGTAAGTGGTAGTATAAAGTCATATGCGTTAACATTACAAACTATTTAAATACATAACTCCCATTCTTCTAGCTCTGGGGCATAAGACACCTCCGTCTCAATAGTTAAGGGTTTATTAAACAACACTTTCAGCATTATTAATTACATACTCATTTAAAAGCAATTCATCCAAATTCATTGATATAAATAATGATATTTACTTATGGTAGTTATCCAGATAGACATGTATTTGAAATTCAGAAGAAAGATTTCTTTACTCTACATGTCAACTAGTACCATCCGCCGCCCGCCCCCCCCTAAAAATGTAAGTTCATTCGTAATTGTAATGGAAAAACATAGATATATTAAGAACATTTCAACGGTGCGAAAGTAAGCTGACGCAAAAATGAAACTCAAATCATTTTATGTATACGCACGTGTGTAAGGCTCTCTGATATCGATTCTAAATTATGGCAAGCGCAATATTACAGTCGTGCAGCTTTCAACTTTAAAATCTACTTTGAAAGCCGAGAATATATCAAATGAGCTTCAAAATTTTATATTGAATTGAAGAGAATAATCTGCAATTCAAAAAAAAAAAACTTTTCAAAACCTTTAATCAGTGCTTGTTTTCAAAAAGCATAATCAAGTACTTTCAAGTACAATTAAATCGTTTATTTTAAAAACCAGTCAAACAACAGAATTTCTAGTTTTCTGAAATTATTTGTATCATCACATTAAATTATTCAATTGCAACTACTTTTTTTTTACTGAAAGAAATAGTATGTCCAAAAATCTATACATTTTAGTTTAAAATATTGTATACTTATCGATTTTTTTTAAATAAGGGCAAAAATACTTTTTTGAACTTTCAGAGCCAGTCGTTTGACTGATTTTTAAAATAAACGGTTCAATTACAAAAATGCAACTAAGTTATGAGAATTTACTTGTGACTATTTTTGCAATATGAAACAGATTGCCAATACCGTTTTTAAATTATTATTTAACTCAAAACAAAAGGTATTTTTCAGAAGCACTTCATTTTAACGTACATGTATTTTCTACTACAGATTCTTCAATACTCACGTAAAAAAAAAAGTTGAGATTGTTCCTGTGACAATGACTTACCTTTTCCT
Source organism: Uloborus plumipes (assembly GCA_038373865.1). NCBI lineage: Eukaryota > Metazoa > Arthropoda > Arachnida > Araneae > Uloboridae > Uloborus > Uloborus plumipes. The sequence goes on from JAXGGA010000240.1 coordinate 132,745, forward strand.
TAAAAGTGATATTACTTATTTGCAGTTAATATTAGACGTTACAATACGATGAATAATATTCTACAAAACTGTTAGCACCGTTACTGGGTTTAATTCTTGCAAACGAAACTCTAGCTTGCAAAGTAAATAACCTCCAGTAAATGGATAAGTTTAATTCTACACTAAATGTTTAAATTTTTCCAGCATGAACTAAATAGATAATCTGGTAAATAAAATACTGAAGACTAAAGTACAAGTATTTAACGCTCAATGTGCATTAAAAATACCGGAAAAAGGCTTATAAAAATTAACTAAAGTTTGAGAGCATTATTCTCTTAAGATATATGACAGTACTCTTAATCGAAAGTAGACAGGGGCGCCCCGAGCTTAAGTTTTTACGAAGGCAGAAATTCTCAATTTGCCGAATGGAACTCATAATTTTGCCGAATGATAAAATATAGACACGCACACGTAAGTACGTCTAATTAAAAGCCACATTCGAGAATTTGAAAATTGCAGCACTACAATTATGTCTCCGAATTTACCGAATCGTCAGAGAAAATTTGCCGCTTGAAGAAATTTTGGGAGGTCACAGTGTCCTCCCATCGAGGAGATCTTAAAAGTGGAATATATTCATTTTACTAAGCTAATAAAGTTTCTCAACTTTTAGCTGCGAAACTGGATGATTAAAAATAATTTTTCTGAAAAATATTGGAATTTATTCATCAATAACTAGAAACTCCTAAATTGACATCTATATCTTCTGCTTAGTTGTGAGTTGAAATGGATATCAATACAGTAGAACCTCGTTCATTCGAACAAGCTTAAAACGAATTAGTGCAAAGACGAACTGAATTTGCATACCTGTTCTTTTACGTTTACAAAAAACAATACTTATTGTTTTTCAGATTGAACGAGAGACGGTTGAGGTGAATCAAATTTAAAAGTCCCTTTAAAGTTCGTTTTAACGAGGTTCGACTATACATTACTAATAAATAGTTACTTACTTGAGGGTTAAAATATCGATGATCAGTACATCAAACGATGATTCCAATTATGATCAAGTCCCAAAAGCTGATGATGACTCAAAATTCTCACTTACCAAAGTTCACCACAGTAAAATTGACTGTTTCTTATTTAAAAACATCCAAGACTGCAAGTTAAAATTCTTCGTAAAAACTTACTGATAGGACATAATTCCGTTATTTCCTTTCAGCAAAATCCAAAAATACTCGAATATATTCCACTATTATCCATTGGCACATTTAAGTTCGATCATGCACACATGTACACAATATTTACAATCAGAGAACGTCGCTGTCTTGGCGAACTACGGAAAACATCGAAGTTCGAAAGAGCGTCAAATTCACAAACTCCAATTGAAAACCCGCGCACAAACCTCCGCACACTGTCCTACCTCGGCCACCTTTAACAATGAACTGTCAGAAAACACAGTTTCCAGTGTTCCTCACAGGTAGCCAATTGCGCTGGTCTTCCGTTATGACGTCGAAACCGGAAGATACGTCATTCGGTTTGGAAGTTTCTGATTCGAAGTCGGCACTGGAAGAGAAAAGCGCCGTTCTGGTTGAGCGTCGTTTTTGTTTCGGTGTTGATGATTTCGTTTTGATCTTCTACTTCTTTTTCGCTTTACGCGTTTGCTGTTTTGCCTCACAAGATGACCAGTGTTCAAAAAAATTCTGTTTCTCTCGTGGGAGACGTTACATTGCGTTTTTCAATGTTCCGATAAATAATCTACGAAACGAGTTTTTTTTTTTTTTAAAGTCATTAGTTCTTGGAATTCAACTTTGAAGAATCCCTACTACGTTTATCCTCTGAATGTTCAATTTTCTTAACGAAAGCGCTTAAAAATAAGCGCATTTTTTGTGTACGAGAAACTAATATGAAATTTACGTACTAAATTTGCCCAAATTATGTTAGAAATTACCTTTAATATGACAAATCAATAACAAGTTCCAAGAAAAAGTTCTACTTCATGTTCTTTATACCAAATTCAGGTAACATCCCTATTTTTTTAAAAAAAATTTAACAGAAAAACAACACACTATCGATGAAACCCTTTCTTTATAAAATTGATAGGTATCAAACTTGTACACTGGCCGAGCGATCAGTGTAAATACTTCAGAAAATTCATGATTAACATTTAAACGGTGATGAAATTGAACAAGGTTTTAAATTACGTCATGCTCGTGAAAGCCGTGGGATGAGCAAATTTTGTCACTTCTTCGTTACCCGGGGAAATTGCGGGATAAGCAGCCATAGAATTAAATGTCCTTTTTCAAATTCTGTATCGTGAAGGTAAAGGGCAGTAAGTCAAAAAAAAAACTAAAACTGAAACTAGCCCTATGCATTGAGCTCTAACTCCAAGAAAGGCGGTTCAGACGACTATGGCAAAAAAAAAAAAAACGCACCTTTTGCATTTGAGCTTAACCTTTATGCTGTGAAGCGTTTGTCATGCAATTTTTGAGTCCTTAATCTGCACAATGCGGGATGTAAATAGAAACGGTATTTTCCCATCAACAAGATGCTTTATTATGCTAAGTGTCTTGCCATACTTGCTCAAAATTTAGACCGCGAATTTCATTGCTGAAGAATGGGAAGTTCTCTCTCTCCTTAGAGATGAGTTAAAAGCTTATCTTTCTTTAAAAAGTTGAATAAATGGATTGTCATTTATTGGTCTTGAAAATGAAAATTTGTTCAACAAAAGATTGAATCCATATCTCGGTAATGAAAAAAGAGAAAGAGAGAGAGAGAGAGAAAATAAAAAAAAAAGGATAAAGGCTCTTTTCCCTTCAGGTACAGAATTGTTTCTTTGCACGTCTAATGTATTAAACGGGAAAGGAAGTCAAATTTACATTTACCCCTCTTGGGCAAATAGGTCTCAAGAGAAAATATAAGCAGCATATCATTCGGAAACCAACAGTTGTAAAGTCAAAACTTTCATTGCGACGGAATGCACTAAATTTTCTCTCTCAATTCTCCCAAATGAAGAGGAAATATTTAAAGTTGAAACTTTGAAATTCTGTTTTTGTTTACTCCAGCTGACCGTAGTTTAAAAAATAATAATTTTTACGTGTTGGGGATGTAACTTTTGTGTCACACCCGCAACACGTAAAATAATTATTTTTTAAATACAATTCTATTTTTTACTGGAAAATTGGTACTTAATTAAGGCACAAAATATCACCTTATACTCAGGTGTATTAAAACTAAAATCCAAAGTTTGAGATTCCTGGAACAATGCGTAAATATATGCATAAAAATGCCTCACAACTGTACAAACAAATGAAGGCATCAACTGCCACTCCAAATGTTACTAACTGCTTATGAATTGGGAAAGAACACAAAGCGATACTTTTCGTTTCGTGTAATAATTAAAACTAGAATTAATTCATTATGCAATGAGTTAATTCAGAATGGAGAAATTAGAATTCATTCAGCTGGAAAATGAAGAGAGGAGGGAGAAGAGAAACGAGAGAGAGAATAAATAAAAAACGAAAAATGTGTTGGATGCACCGGAATAGCTTGAAAAAGGCAACACTGGCATCAATCTGGTTTCTAAATAAAAACACAGTAATCGATTTCGAAAATATCGGTTAGACTCGAATTTTCCGACATTTTGTAACGCACGAGTTCAATGCTGGTCTTTCATTGTCGTCATGCCCGCGGACTATCTGAAATGAAATCTCTAATCCTGAAGATTGCGTGAATAAGTTAGAAGAGAAAATGCTGGGAGGAGAAAAAAAAAAAAAAAAACTAATGGATTTTCGCACGAAAGTGGATTAGTGTGTTTTTGTGGAGAATTCCTGAACTGTTTTCGATGCAGAAAAATATGAATTAAGTGGATAGAAAGTTATTTTATACTTAATACTGGATTTACATAAATTGCATTGGTGGCGAAAAAGTTGTAGTAGTCTTTTTGCGCAGATAATTCGTGCTGTATAATTTTGTTAACACATCTTCGCGTTGTGAAACATTGACGCATTATCACTTTTTCTATTTAATCATTAGAAATATTTTCAATCCAGTGACCGTGATGTTTAGATTGTGCTACAACTTCATTTAGAGCAGACAAATCCTTTGTGTTAGTTTGATATCTAAAATAACAGTCCTTTCTTTTCATTTATTTATTTATTTGGCCTTTTGATTTCTATTATATATTTCTATCGTTATTTCAATTATATGTTGTAAATGACGCTTTTTCAAAGGAATTTTTATAATGAGGATGATATGTATGAAACGAATTATGCTTGGATTTTCTTTAAAGATAGACGATATACTGAACACACATCAGCAAAGATTTTTATGAAAGTATTTGCGACAGCAAGTTTCAGTGTTAGCACATCCTTGGCTTCTCGTAAATTTATCAAAGAATTATTACGTTTTGTTACGCTTTTGAGCTGTCGCTCATCTGATATTACTCTTAAGATTTTTTCTTCTGAAAGCATGCAAAAGAAATAGTGACTGCAGCACTAGTTGAAAATATAAAGCAATAAATTACCGCCCCTAAGCAAGGGCTATGTCAGAAATACATGCAATACACCGTCAACTCGATCATTCCATCCAGTTTCGTGCTTTCTATCACTCATCAGTCTGAAACAAGAAGTAACTGAGCTGGAGGCAAAAATCCTATTATAGAAGCTGAGAGTGCCAAAAAACTAGTTGGTATTGTGAAATTAGAACACAGCGAGAGACCGCACAATGGTACGGTACGACTCGTAAATTTAAGTCGGAGCTGAAGGATGTGAAGCAGTAAATTTCCACACAGTTAACACGGTCATTCCATTCAGAGACTGCAGTTTAGTCCTTTTAACACTCAGCAGTCTGGAATAGACAGTAACCGAGCTGGAGGCAGAAATCCTATTATACAAGCTAAAAGTGCCAAACAACTAGTAGGTAATGGGAAATTAGAACACAGCGAGAGACCCCACAATGGTACGGTACGACTCCTAAATTTAAGTCGGAGCTGAAGGATGTAACGCAGTAAGTTTCCGCCCCTAAGCCAGGGCTAAGATAAATGTATAATAGATACATACAGTACACAGTTAACACGGTCATTCCATTCAGAGACTGCAGTTTAGTCCTTTTAACACTCATCAGTCCGGAACAGACAGTAACCAAACTTTAAGCAGGAATCCTGTTACCGAAGCTGAGACTGCATTTTACAGTTTTAAACCGAAAACTCTGCTGCCAGTTTTTTACTGCAAAAGCAACAGTTTATTTCTTGCAGTGTTGTACTTTCCTTTTGTTGGAGCTTTTTGCAAGCTTTGTTTTCTTTCTGCACCTAGAGAAATTGCTGGAACTTGAAAGCAAGAATTAAAACACTTATGAAAATTGAATTTGTTAACTAAAAGTTTTTTTTGAACAGTTTTTAGAGCATGAAAGCTAGTTATCATATCTGATGAAACGCTTAATTATTATGCTTAAATGATACTGATCAGGGAAATAAGAAGTGAGCAAATAAAAATGAGATGCAATATCAATGAAACGAAAAATTGAAAATAGAAGAAACATTTCTTCTGTTTTTGTAATTTATAATTTTTGTGGAAGTCACAGCAATAAAAGAGCATATAAATTTAGAGACGTTCATTGTGCATGCAAATCCAGATGCGAATGGTAAAACATTACATGCATTATTGCGTTTTCGCAGCTAGTGATTCAGATTTAAGATACATCTTGCAGATCAGCTGAAGTGCATGTAAAATTAAGTTATTGAAGCTTGCAATGTTATTATTTTTCTTAAATTTGAAAAGGTGATGCATCATTAAAAGTACAAGGGGCGCCCCGAATTTTTTTGTGGGAGGACGGAAAGAGTCTCAATTCGATGAATGAAACTCAAAATTTTACCGAGTAATAAAATAAGAGTAAGGACACACAAGTACATCTGATGGAAATAGACAAAGAGACATTCGGGCATTTTAAAATTGTAATATTTCAATTGTGTCCCCAATTGTCCACGTTAAGAACATTTTCGGTAGGTCAAAGTGCACTCCCGTGACCTCCCATCGGGTCACCCGTGAGTGTAGATGCTCATTTTCGAAAAATAATTGCAACTCCTGTCTATGTGCATAGTGCACGGGTCTCACATTCACAAACGCGCACCAATACCTAGTAACCTGCAAGTATTGAGAAAGCAGTCAGCAGCAACACCGCTGATACTAAAGAAAATGTTCCTCTAGGATGAAAGAACGTTGGTATATGTGCATTTAGTATTAAGAGTTGACAAGTTAAACTTTGTAAAATTATTAATGCTCCTTGTTCTATGAGAATGTATTCATTTTGTTCATTAAAATTATTTATCATGAAATCAGATTTTTTTTTTTTTAAACACCATATGAAATGTTCGACTTTTATTTACTAAAAATTTTAAGATTACTATGCAACGTTTAAGCCTTTAATGAACTGAATACTTTCATAATGACCAGACTATCTTGACTTTTTTTTCGTATGACATTGACCTACGAAAACTTCTAAGGCATTCTGAGCTTTACGCAAGTGCAGCTGCTTAAATGCAAGCAGCAGCACAACAAGGATCTTATTTATTTAGTTATTTATGTATTTATATTTTTGTTTTCATTCATCATTCACGACTTGGACCTCTGCATTACTTTAGTTTAAAACGCACGTCCTTAAACTAAAATAGCAGTAGTTATAACCGGGTGCTCCGAAAAACTGGTTCGGAAAATTTAGAAATTCATAAATATTTGCTTTGGTAGCTTTTTAATACATGTACACTATAGTGCGAAAAAAGTTGGTAACTTTTCTTTGTACTGTCTGTGTGTTTGGATCGAAAAAAAAGTACATTTACGAAAAGTTTCCTGAATTGCAACAAGTAATAGCAATGTAGACTTCTTACTATTGTATAAAATATTCTTAAGTACCGGTATGACTATGCGCACGTTTTTAATGTGTCACTCCAACTCGGTTGCTGGCTTTCAAGATTGACTATGCCCCAAACGAGGGTGAAATGCAGTCTCTGAACATTGCAGATTTGCAAAATTGCAAGCTGTCCAGCACTTGATAGAAACTTTGCTTTAGCTTCGGCCATATTTTCAAAACTGCTCTAGGAGCTTTCCTAATAAAGCAATATGGCCACACTATAAAAAAAATCAAAGCGTTCTTAGAGAGTTCCTGATTTATTGTAAAAACGTGTCTAACTTTCATGAAGGAGGTTTCTGCATTTTGAAGGAAGATTCTAGGTTAATTTTAAGAAGGTTAGGGACTTTTATCGGAAAGCTTTTCTATTTTTTGCTGGATACGTTACCGGCAGAAATTATGCACCAGGCTGCTCATTATTTTTCAGGTATGTTTCCAAATTTTTTTGCAGTGTAAATATCTATCAAAATCTTATGCTTCATGTCTTGGTGGTCTACCTCTCATTAAAAAAGTGTACTCTGATTAAAAATTAAGATGAGATGTAGGGATGCACCGATAAGCAAATTGGCCGATTACCGATTACCGATTAATCTGCAGTTGATAATCGGCCGATTAATCGGCGCAGCCGATTAGTGATCATAATTATTATTTTTAATCATACTAACTTCTCCATCACTTTTTTCCCTTTCACAATTTCGATTTTAGCAATAGTTACTAATTTATTTCTGACAGATTAATTTTTCTAATTTTCCCAAAATAATTTTAAATTTGCATCAAATTTCTTTGAGTCAATTTACATGTTGTTGCTTATAAAGTTGCATTATGTTAACCAGACATGAAAATCTAAATAAATAGGGAGGAGGCTGCGGTGAGCAGGCTAATTTAAGTTGCACTTTCAATGTAATTTTATGTGATGTGAATTTTTTTAAATCATTGATAGCCATTTAATCCAAGACTTTCATTCTTTATGAAAATTATAGTCATCTAAAAGCGCTGCGTTAAAGGAGAAAAATACCGATACATGAAAACAGTTGCAATATTGTTTCTATGTGTTTGCAGACAATTACATATGTTTACTAAAACAAATGTATTTATCATAATTTCTTGTAAAATAAAAAATATTTGTACCAGCCGATTAATCGGCCCAATTTTGCCGATTATAAATAATCGGTAAGGTGGCCGATTATGGCCGATTAATCGGTACTACCGATTAATCGGTGCATCCCTAATGAGATGTGCCATGCAACTAAAATATGTGATTCTAAGTATCGCCTAACAAATTATTTGAAATTAATGATAAATCAGAAAAAAAGTTAACATTAAGCCATGCAATAAAAATTCTATGAGTTTAATGTTTAGTACAAGAGCTACGGAGTTAGAGTTGTAGAACTAGAATCGGTCAGTTGGTTTTGGGATAAAGAAGTGGTAGTCGTAGTAGAGAGTCAAAAGCTTTAAAATTCTAAAGGGCTATCACGCATAGTATCATCGTTCGATTCAATTACCAATTCAACCGCATCATAAACTTTTGATTCAACTATCTGCCAGAAATAGCATAGCCCACTGACGTTTTCTGGCCGAAGTTGACAGGAGAGTAAGAGTTACAGTTGAGCCTGGAGTTGCGTTGAACGAATTTTCCTGTGCCGGAGTTGGTCATTTCCCCCTTGAGTTCGCAATCTACCATGGCTGACGGGTCATTGTCGGAGTCGGACTCACTTTGGGGTAAATGAGTCGGAGTAGAAGGCTTTCAAATTCCCGAAGTCAGAGTCGGTTATTTTCCTTCCTACTGCGCAAACCTTTTTTGTACAAAAATGCATCTAAGCTACCGAAGACTAGTGTCCGTTAAAGTACTCCTTTCTCGAAAGGTCCCTATCTCTAAGAAAAAGAAATTGGCTACCTAATTAAGCTTAGTGACTAAACTACAAATTATGAGGATGTTTCTAACGCTGACCTAACTAAACGAGATGTTGTGAAAATGTTCCAGAGTCTGACCACAGAAGTCAAGTGTAACGCAAACAAGACATATGAAGATCACAAGACAGAAAACGGATGCAAGAAATGTTTCTCTCTTGCATTACATAGGCTTTATTTTTTTAATACTTATGTCTTCTTCTGGTTTCGCCAAGTTTCATCCGAAAAAAAAACTTATTTTCTTTCACAAACCCAAACTTAAAGCTATTGAATCACATTTTGATTCCTAATGAATTGAAGCTGGGACATCTAATGTTCTCCTTCTTGATTCAAAATAGAATATTTTTAAAATTTTCCTAAACTTCTTAGGTACAAACCGTTATTTTTTATTTTACGCAATTAAATACTGACTCTGTAAAAAATATATGTTTAGTCGGCGGTAACTATTAGAACTGAAAAAACGAAAAGAAAAAGAAAATGAATGTAGCACATGTAATTATTTTCGAGAAAATGAGTCATTTTCTAAATTGTACTCCTGTAAGCTAAATTCTTCATGATTTGGGTATTATAATTTCCCCAAATTACATAGAATGATATGAAAAGGATCACTGTTTTGAACTTGTCTGCTTTTGTCTGCAGTCTTTTTATCCCTTGTTGAAAACCGCATATTAAAGAATACAAAAATTCCAATCTTCACAACAACATATTATGTAAGAAAGGTCAAATATATTTTATTTTCTTTGAAAGTCTAAGTAGTTCGCTTTATTAATATTAATTGCACTTTGCTGGACAAAACTAGAGGCTCAATTTTTTATATCAACTTTTAACCACAACTTAGGTTAATTTTGTTTCTTTTTACTAAACTAAAGAGAGAGATGAGTAGTTGAAAAAATGATCTTAAATTCAACATAGCTCAAAAATTAAATGAAAGTTTAATGTCATTTAAAAATGTTCAACTTAAATACTTAATCATTACTCAAATCCTGAACAAAAGTAAAAATTTGAAGGTAAAATATCCTGGAAGAGTAAAATTTTGCTCAAATAAGTGCATTCAAAGCTATATCATGAATAATAAATGTTTAAATTTCTGGTCGCTGATGCAACATTGAATCATGTTATAGCTTTAAATGAACTAATTTGAGCAAACTTTTACTGTAATTGAGGATTTTTAATTTTTGATTTGACTTTTTGTTCAGATTTTATGTAAAAAGAAAATATTCAAGGTAAACATTTTTGAAACTATATTAATCCTCTCATTAAATTTGCAACTTACACTGAATTTAGAATTATTTTCTTAATTATTCATCCTTAATTTAAAAAAGTGAATCTTCTGTTAAAATTAAACAAAATTGAAATGTTTTGAGTCTATATTTTGCTCAGCAGTGGTTATTTGAATTTGTATTATGGAAAAGAGCTCCTTTTGCTCATTACTTTATATTCAGCAAAATATATTTACCGTAAAATTTAAAAAATGATGAATATTAAATAGTGTAAATCCGACTAGACAACTAAAAAACTTGTGGAACCGAGTGGAAAAGAGTCTCGTTTTTTATCATACAGTGAATCGCAAGTTTATTTTGAAAAGGAACAATAAATTTTCGGAACAATAAACGTTTTAGAATTTGACAAAATTACGCATTTGCGACCACTTTTGTAAAGAGCAATGACTGCTTAAACGTTGAACTTGAGAGAGCTATAAAAACTTGTGATGGAAACTCATTGAAAATAAGAATAATGGCTTTGGCAAATGTTTAAGAAAGGGAAAGGTGAAATAATGCTCAGAAAATAATTTAGTTGCTGGAAATAAGAGTTTATTTGATCCAAGCACTTTTTCTGACTAACTTCATTTTAAACTTATAAACTTTAAAGCAATTACGTGATCCAAAAATAACATCATCGAAAATGAATAGTTTAATTTTATTAAAAGTAAGGAGTACATTTTGTCTTTTCCTTTGATTTCTATTGACGAGAGCCCACTTTTAGAAGGCTGGTATTAAAAGGAAAAAACAGTTTCCAATTAGGTTCGCTTGTTGATATTATTTCGTTTCGTAAAAATAACAGTTGACAAAAGTTGAGTTTACAAATTATGATAATTGTAAGGTACATTTTTGAGCGAGAGTATGGAGCTATATTTAATATGGTATTATTGTATTATATATAATATATTATTATGGCATATTATCATATAAATGCTGAGTTAGGAAAATTTAATAAATACGTGTTTATATTTATATACGTATATATTTTTTAAGTGTGGATTTTTTCCCCTAGCCTTTTTTCTATAACGTTTAAGTTTTCTAAGAGTAACCCAATGGATATTTTATCTATACGTCAACAATAAGCTACTTTAAAAGTATATTTTGCTTTTTTTTCTCTTTTTCCTATAAATTTGTGCAAAGGAAAACAGGCGAAAGTGTTTTCAGGTTTTCATGAAATTTTAGATTATTCAAGTAGTATTATTTTCTTTTATTTTGCACCAAAAATTTGATTTAAAAAAATGGTTTTTTAAAATGTGAAAATATGTACGTTTTTTATTTGTTAAAGTAATATTTATTTAGAAGCATTTTGCGTGAATTATCTTAGTATTATTATTATAATTTTTTGTCGTTATAAAAATATTTTTACACCCGGGTAGAAAATATTGGGTAAATTTTCAGAACTATTTCTTACATGATTCCCATTGCCTTTACAAGAGTAAAATTTAAGGCGATTTTAATTCTTTTTTACTCGTCAACCAAGAATATATTAAAATTTCAACTAGAAATTTTAATATGAAAGACAAAACCCAAAAACTTTATCTGCTCAAAAGGGAAGAAAAATATTTTCTCAACTTCAGATGAAGGAGTGATTATAATTGAAGTACTAAAGTATCGATTTAGAAACTATCTAATTTAAAAGTTACTCATCGTAATAACTTGATACTTCACTAAACCAGTAGTGAGATCATAGGAGTTTGTCTGGTAAAGGAAAAAAAAAACACTTTGAAAATCTTCCAATAGCTGACGCAATTAGGGTTCAAATTGCTGTTGCAAAAGAGGAGTGGAGATTCGGTGAACTGCTCTTTAGTGCTAAGTTCACCTCCCCAGAAGCATATATATTTTTTAAATGATATTAAAATTTTCTCAAAATGTAATAGTTTCAGTTAGTTAGCCCAGATGCGTACTGCAATCAGATAAGCGAAAGATATTTTATTATTCCGTTCAGTTGAAGTAAATACAGTGAAACTTGTGCAAGTTCAACACTTGTGGTGCAGTACTTTACACTTATGACTCTCGCTTCCTTTCTTATTAATTCCCACGTGTGTGTGTGTGCAATGATATGCCATCTTCATTGATATTAGAGAAGGGATGGAATTCGGGGATTTTTTTTCCTTAGGAGGTTTTGGGAAGTTAAAGTCTTAAAATCGGAATTGCAGGCCACTTTTGATTACTTTACGGAAAGAAATGGTTGTTGGATCTTTGATTTTTTGGGGCCTGGCCAATTTTCAAACTGCCCGCTTCATCCTTCTTCTTTTGCATGAAGTATTTTAGTTAATAAACTCTGGTCAAATAGTATGAGAGCTGCATGGCTCTCTTTCGAACTTTCAGTTTGGTTCGTGAAAGCGCAAAGTTCCGCAGATAGTTTTGAGATCACTGTTTCACTGTTACTGTCCTAAAACCTAAAACCTATTTTTCTATGTGAATACAGTTGTTCATCCGTACAACTAACAGTCTTGCTTGGCAACACAATAAATGATCCGATTTGCCCTTGAAAATGTCCCAAGTAAAAGTATAAAGACTGTTATTAAAATTAAAAACAAATCCCCGTACAGCAGCGGTGGAAAACCTCTTTTATTAAAGTTTTCCCACTGCTCATCTAGTAAGAAAAAGTAAGTTAATGTGATTCGGCAAATTTCGTCTACTGTCCGTTATGCAAAACTGCTTTGATGGATCTGCCTCTAATGATATGTTATGTTTTGACCACATCCTGTAGAAAAAAATTAATGCATAAAAAGAATTGCGGTGTTCTTTAAACCATTGTTTGGGTTTTGTGGGGGTCTACTTTACCTCCCACACTATCATACGAAGTGTTGATCGTTCTGTTCAGCAAAACATGGACTTAATTTCTCAGACAGTTTCACATGGTTGAATGTTCAAAATATCAATCAAAGCGATGCCATTAGCGGTGTTGTTTTATCTTCAAATTCAAGCGATGTTCCTTAATGTGTTTTTGGAATTCATCGGCTTTGGAGCGCTGCACACCGTGATAAAGGGTATAATTTTGTAGTTCTGCTTCAGAAATTTCATTTTTTAATGCATATGGTGCTTGTTTTGCAGATAAAATGAAAGTTTTTTTAAGCGCATTATATTCACTTCATCATTCAGTATGTTATGCTAAATTATTTTTGTTGCTGCTTTTTCTTTCTTTTTATTCTATTGGTTAACTTAATCAAAGTTTTATGGTGAAAAATAAGGAAGGAATTAACTTTAATTCAAGTCATTATTTTTTAAAGAGTTCTTCTTTTTTAAAGAGGAACTTCTGATAGTTGATGTTCTCAATTTTCCTAAAAATTCCAGGACGTATTAGTAGTGCTATGGTAAGAGAAGGGAGACGACCACCTTGTCTAGAGGAGTCTGACCAGGATGAGGAAGCCCCGGGTTCGAATCCCGGCTCATTCATGGATGTACTTTTTATCTCCTGTGCTTATCCTTTTTTTGTGCGAATGAATGTGTTTGTGAAGGGCTGCATTCCCAAAAAACGGGTCTTAAGGCATGTGTGTTGAGCTAAATCGGACTTCCCCCTTGATGGTGCTCTTAAAAACGGAAGCCATATCTATTCTGCCTTGAATCGGGTAGATGTATCTACTCGCTAGCTCGGGTACCCGAGTGGATTCAGTAACAACAAAAAGAAAAAGTAAGTTTAAAAAAATTCAATTAAAGGGGAAAAAGTACTCCTTTTCGCTTTGCAAGCCAACACACCGTAGAATTGTATTTATATCGAGGAGCTTTTTGAAACCAAACATTAATCTTGAAAGCAAATGAAATAAAATTAATGCCCTCTCTGAAAAAAGTTTTTGATACAATGAACAATATTAAAAGTGCTCCTATGTAAAAACTAGTGATAGTTAATAGAGTTTTAAGTAATCAAGATCTAGCTCTCATTTTTGAAAATCATACTCGGCTCTAAGAGTGGGCCACGGCCAACATGTCGCTTCTCCTCCCGCTGAAGCTGCCACTGTATCGTACTTGTTGGAGTTAGTGAGCAAAACAATGTTAGCTCTCTCCCCCCCCCCCCAATGTTTGTTAAACCTGCTTAAAAGTGAGATCTTTCTTCATATAAGTTGTATAACCATGACGTTAGGATTTAAAATAACAATACGAAAAATACAAATTATGCAAAAGCAAAAATTTATAACCTTGTTTATAATAATTTTGAATAATATTCATCAAGTCTCTTAGTCACGAATCTCTTGTTTCTTGCATTTTCGTGTAATTCTAGACCGCCCAGAGATCCATTCAGACCGGCAAATTGTCAAAATGGAAGCTAAATATAGCTGTTATGCAAGCCTGTCATTTAGGAGGTCAGGAGGGGTCGGTTTCTCCCTAGATTTTAGAAACATAACGTCAGTTCTATTAGAATAGTCCTGATTTGTATATGAACAACCATACTAGGATTGGAAATAAGTGCTTTAAAAAAATTGGGGCCAGGGGGGGGGTCATTGCGCCCCTGCTTGTACGTAAACGGGTACTCATTTTTTTTTTTTTTCAAAGATCTAAAATACGGCTATTATTCTAGCGATTGTAATTATTTTTATATGTTTTGCACTTTTTAACAGCTTGGCAACGTGGACATTCTGGTATGAGCTCACGGAACCCCTGAGGAGATGACCCCCCTGAGGTTTACGGACCCAGCTTTGAGAAAATCTGACCTAGGTGATAGGTTTTACCGCAACATCAGTCACTTTTACAACACTAATGGTCTATTAACTCGTTATTTATATTTATTTGTGCCCACAAAATCTAGTAAATGTTAGTTGGTTTTGCTTTTTCATTTTATTTTTATACACTCCCTTGAGATTCTTTTACACTCCTCAAATTGAGAGCCCCAGCTCTAAAGAAATTTATTCAGATACATCCTGCCTGTTCAAAAATACCCCCAATGTCATTTTGTACCACTTTTCCACGAGTTGAATCAGTCAGAATTTTCTGCTCAAATTAAACGTCTTCAGACACTTTTCTGAGAAGAAGACAAAGGAAGAATCTTAGACTCCCTCTCTCTTACCATTTCTCTTTTTATTTTCGATGGTAGAAAGAAAATTATAGGTTCTTTTGGCCGCTGTTGCTAGATGTTCCCTAGCCTGCAATTCTAAACCAAGGTGAAGTTTTTGAACCCGTTATTTGAGGTTTCCAGGAAATGAGTCAAGCAAAACAAACACCAGGACGACTTGGAGTAATCACACACCGCGTTACGGAATCACAACTTTCACTGTTTACACAAATTGCCTATTACGCAGTGTGAACTACTCGGGTTTTTATTTAAAAGTACTTCCTAAGAATGCTTTTAGTGGAACTTTCTCACGGGCTCAAAATCAGACCACACAAGCTTGGCCATTGCTGTTAATAAAAGAATCTTAAGTTCACACATGTAGTTCAAATAACTAATCAAATATTTCTCGTTATTATTATTGTTTGCTGCAATTCATGGTGGCAGCGGAATACGTAGGCAAACGATTTCATTGAGGGGGGGGGGGTAAGTTCAAAATTTGTCAGGCAAACAATTTTTTGAGATGAAAGTTCCAAAAGTACTTTGGGCGATATTCGATAAAGGGGGGGGGGTGATCTTGGTCGTTTCCTAAGAAATTGTTTGAAACAGTAGTTCAAAACATGCAATTATAGATAAACTTTAGCGATGTTCGGGTAAGGAGAAAATCGAGGACAATCTCCAGGATTTTTCTTTTTTTAAGTTATTGTTGAATAATCGAATCGCAAGTCATCTTTGAAGTATTAATAGGAGAAAAAATGATAATTGGCAACTCTTCCCCGGAAAATTTTCGAGAAATTGAAACTCCAAGCGCACAATTTAAGTCTCTCTGGTCTCTTTGTCTCCTGCCCCCTAGCTTTCAAAGATTTCGAAAGTCAGAGGGGTAACGTTTGGGGATCACCGGCGCTTTTTCGAAGTCTAAGTCCCAAAAAACACAATTGTAGACATTGTTACTATAGGAAGGGTGGGGTCTCTCCCCTTATTTATTTATTTTTTTTTTTGTTGAAACTGAAGCCTTAAAAATTCAATTATTAGACATCTTTGATGACGTTGGAAAAAAAAAGGGGGTTCAGGAATCCACATGAAAATTTCGAAATTCAAGTCAAAAATGCAATTTTTAGCAACCTTAATACAGACTCCTGAATGTTCTTAATTAATGTTTTAAGAATATATGTATATAAATACGGAAAAAATATAAAAAACAAATTTAAATACATTAAATATATAGTAATTCGCTCATTAATTCTTGCAATACTTTTTAAGGTTACTTTTTTGCAACTTTGAAACCTTTTCTGTGTTCCTGTACCACTTGAAGAAGACACTGTCTTTGTTTTTCGTCGTTAGTGATAGTCTTAACAAATGCTTCAATAAGGGCCATGCCACGCTCCGTATTGTCGTTTACAATCCTCAGTTTCTTTGGTAGTATAAAGCCTTGTTGGTAGCTATCTTAAAGATTCGAATGCTCAGGATCAAACAGCTGATATATTTTGAGTTTCTTCTTTACATGAATAAGGACGCTAAAAATATTCCAAATCATTTCTTAGTGCTTGCACAAAAAGGGTTGCTGGGAACCCAGCTCTTAGATATTCTTTCCCATTAACGATAAGAATGTGAAAGAAATCACATTCATATGTTACGAATACCTTTTGTTTGTCCAGCTGCAAGTTTGAACTGGTTGGGAAATATCCATAACTTGAAGCCATAAAGAATCTTTAACACAGATATAACACGAGGAACCACTCCTGGGACACGAAAACATACACCAAGAGAAGGTGCTCTGCTCAAGAAAATCGCACTAAGCTCTAGTATCTTCCTTGGACACTTCTTTTACATGGGTCATCAGAAGTTAACTTTGCGCAACTTCCATTACTAGTTGCACGTTGCTCTGAATGTGCTACCAACTCCTCAACCTCATCGTTCCTCACTCCAGGTTTAAAATTAGAATGTTTTATTCTGGACTATGATTGCTAAAACCGCTTAAAAAGCAGTATTGTAGATCCAATGGCAGTGGATGGTTCCACGCAATTGCGTGAACATCGCATCTGACATTGCACGCAATCAAATACCCCAATTCTACTTATTTCTTGGTTTATCGGTTAAAATACCGAGAGACCAAGAGTAGAATAGATTTCGGTTGTAATACCACAGAAAACACAATGTCTAAAATATAATGGCGGAAAGCACAATATAAAAGTTGCTTCCCTAGTTTTTTTTTCCCCAAGTTCAAACATGCTCCAACTTTAGTACCGGCAATGCATGTCGTATTGAAACACATACCACGTACGAGCTCAGTAAGTTCCCATTTATCTAACTGGTTATCGTATAGCAGCATTTTCCGTAGCAATTCCAATGCCTGACTAACTTACTAGAACCCAGAAGTAAATCATCAATGCTTGTGGTCCTGATACTAATACTGGTATGAAACCCGCCGATCATCCTTCATTTTCCCAATATATTTTGCATAAGTGTTTCGTTCCAGTGAACTATCAAAGGAAGTCCTAGATTTAAACGACTTTTGTAAGTTAACGGCCAATTCAGAGCGAATAGTTTGCATTTACCGTTTTATGGACGTTGTCAAATCCTCCCCATTTTGACCCATACTTTGTACTGTAGCAGCTACTATCAAAGTGGCTTTCTGTCACTTATACTGGGCCCTATCTAGAGTGGATGCTAGGTGTTTTAGCCAAATAAACTCATACACCTCAAACAACCGAAATGAAAACAGAAACCACAGCCCGAGCTTGCAGCTGCATTTTCTACCCAAACTCAGGTAAGAGATAATGCAGCTTTGGAGCGGGGGGGGGGGGTAATCGTTACAACTCACTTTGAGCTATTATTTTATTGACTAATTACTTAGTAGAGTAAACTAACGTTTTAAGTTATTCCATTTTATACAGGGTGTCCACTCCAATCGTGGACCAATAGCTAATTTCTAAACCGTTAGAGATAAGCATATAGTTTATTTAGGAAAAAAATCTCCAAATTACGAAAGGAATTTTGGGTCTATTCAATGTTTTTCAAAAAATCAAATTTTGAAAGAGTTACGAAATTTAAATTTTTATACAGCCCCCCAGTCCTATCAATCATATTTAGTAAAACATTCTTGACACTGTAACGTTTAAAACTAAAAAAAATCACTCTTCTACCACAAACATTGACCGAGTTATGACGTTTTGAAAAATCAAGATTTTGAAGGATTTCGATGACGTCCTAGAGCGATCGCTCGAGGACGTCATCGAAATCATGCAAAATCTTGATTTTTCAAAACGTCATAACTCGGTCAATTTTTGTCGTAGAAGAGTGATTTTTTTTTAGTTTTAAACGTTACAGTGTCAAGAATGTTTTACTCAATATGATTGATAGGACTGGGGGGCTGTATAAAAATTTAAATTTCGTAACTCTTTCAAAATTTGATTTTTTGAAAAACATATATATTTGTTTTTTTTTTTTTCAGAAAAAACTTTTTTCTTTTTTAATTTATTTGATCATTTTTTTTTTCTAACTTATAACACAGCGAAGATTTATTTTTATAAATTCTTACATCGCCAAAATGAAGTCCTTTTTTAGATGAATTTTCCGAAAAAAATCCCCTTCTCCGAAAAATTAGTAATTGGTTGTGTTTTATTCTACCCCTTGGCACTGAATGGAAATAAAATAATACATGAATGTAAGTTTAAAAGAGTTATCCTTTTTCTTCCTTTTAGTTTTATTCTTTTATAGTTAGTGTTCACTTGCAAAAATATTTCTTATGATATGTTAGCGCAAAGGAGGAAAACATTTTAAAAGATACATTTCAATTTTTTTTTTAAATTTCGGGGTGGTTTGCAACCTTGTGAGTCAAACCCCAGTGTACACCACTACATGAAGGTTAAAGGAATTGTCACCTCTATATAAAGATCCAGTGGGGATAATCCTCTTGAATTATTCATAAAACCTTTCAGAATTATAACATTTTTAAATCCTCAAATAAGGCCAACCTTTAATACGATTGATGCCAAAACCCAATCAACTCCACTGAAGTTTTATCTCTATACTAGTTTCCATTTAATACCTTGCATATATAATTTCTGGAGATACAGCAGTAACGCTCAATGAGGAAACTTTAGATTAACGCCAAAAATTATTCAGCACCAATTCTTACTGCAATCCATATTTCATCAAAAACCAATTTTTCTAGCTTTATTTCTTGGGGCACATAAATCACGCACATAAATCACCTTCGTTTTTGACGTTGAGATTAGACGTTTATAAAGAATTCCAATTTTACATTGTATGACCAAAAAAAAAAAAGACTAACCCTTTTTTTTAATTCATCGTTGACTAATGAGGAAGGTTTTTTTTTTTTTTTTTTTTTTTTTTTTTTTTTTTTTTTTTTTTTTTTTTTTGAGAAATGACGAATTGCTGTTTATATTCATTTTGGACTTCAGATCGTGAAGTTCCTTTTCAGATAGGATCCGGAAGAATGCTTCCCGGCTCGCAACCTCCTGTAACGTCCACCGGCCCCTGCTCCTTCGGGTGGTGGCTCCCCGCACATACACAAGCACCTATAGCAGTTCGTCATTGCGAAAAACATGGTATGAATTTGAGATGTCATTTTTTTTTTTTTTTGCTATTCACAAGACTATGCGAAAAGTATAATTTAAAAGTTTTATGTATGCTGTGGTGTTTAAGATAAAACATTTATATTGAAAGGATTTTCTTTTTTCTTTTCAAATTACATAACACTGCCCTAGTAGGGCAGTAAGCTATTCTAGAAGTTGCTGCATCGAGAAAAACGAATTTAAACATTTATTTTTCACTTGCTGTAATGCTGAAAATATAGCGAGGAAAATG
Source organism: Uloborus plumipes (assembly GCA_038373865.1). Taxonomy (NCBI): domain Eukaryota; kingdom Metazoa; phylum Arthropoda; class Arachnida; order Araneae; family Uloboridae; genus Uloborus; species Uloborus plumipes. The sequence continues at coordinate 152,599 of JAXGGA010000240.1, forward strand.
TAATTAAAGATGTGAACGAAACTAGAATTCAATATATTCTGTATGAAACTTAATGAAGAACGAAACAAAAACTTCAAAATCATTTTCTAACGATGTCTTAGCATTGAACTAGAACAGCACTATGACTGAGTCAATTCAAGTAGTGGTATACAAATAGCTGCTGCAAAAATTTAATCCAAAGATTTGAAAAAAAAAAAAGAGGATGAAAGAAAGAAAGGACAAAAGAGAAAAATATGCTGAAAATATTCTTACTTTTTTTTTTCATTCGCACCAGCGTATTTTTCTATTTTGATTGAAAAAAGGAATAATATTACTTTCGCAGAATAAGCGAATTGGAACAGTAAAGCACAAAAACTGAAGAATCATAATGTATTTTTCAAAATCAAAATGAATTCCAATTACCACAGTCGGGAGCGGTTCGCAGCACTCATCACCGCATTTTTAAACGACCACACACGACTCACTTGATATTACTGATAAGCATTCTCATATATCTCTCTGTTCTTATTACGGCAGAAAATTGCTACGTATTTGAGTTAAATGAACGGTCTACGTTTTTGACTTTTAAATGAAGTCCATCGCTGAGTTCTCTCTTATATACGTAGTACTTAAAATAAATAGGGTTATATCGTTCATAAAGCACAAAAAGAAAACTTTGAATGCACAAAATATATAATTTTCTCTTCCTATTAAAAATAAAGGAGAAAAGTTTTGAAGAGAAGGTAAACGAAAGAGCTAGTTTAGAAAATACGAAAGGTAATTACAGTAACGTAAACTTTCATAGTATAAATTGCATGTTAACAATGAAATGGAAAAATCAGGACATAATAAGAGTTGTTTCAAAGATGTGAAACAATATCAGTCTGTTTTTTCTGTTCTTATGAATAATCATACTACTAAAAATGTTTTTTCCTCCGTTTAAAACAATAGCCTGCTGCATTTCTGCTTGTATTTTTGATTACAATTTCACTTTTGTTGGAGCCTAAAAATGCGAGGCAAATATAAAATCTGGAAATGATTAAAAGAAGGCTTGTGAATTTGAAGTAGCAGTTATGTTTCAAGTTCTGTCCATGAAAAAAAATAAATGAAAAATCATCTCTAGTAAATTAACACAGGTAACTAGTGGACAAACTCAACATTTTCTCGTCGTCACCAATTCAGAATTGTGTAATTGTATAAAACTAAGAGACTACTACTGCCATTTCATTGCAGAAAAAAATCTTGAAACATTATTTTATTTACTTACAAAAAAGAAAAACAAGCTAATCAATCATTGAAGTGCGGCCATACACTGATCAGTCTATTCTACAATCAAAAATGCATAATATCTTTCAACACCCAAACTGGTTAACCCATTGAAACAACCTAAAATCCGATAAGTTCTCGGACATTCTCTTTCATATTTTATTTGATGTCTATACAAGATTCCCTCCTCCTCCTTATGGATATATTTTCTCCTATGTACTCAAACAGAAGAACACGTCCTCTTCCGGTAAGTAGAACATTGTCGAACGCATCAGTTACTCTCCTCCGACAATGAAAATGATGCGCTTAACAATCACATTCCGGATCAAAATCAAGACAAGAAAAATCATGTCTGGTATATTAACACCGCTAACCAGTGGACAAACTCAACATTTTATCGCCGTCACCGGTTCGGAATTGTGTAATTGTATAAATTTAAGAAACTGCTACTGCCATTTCATCTCAGAAAAAATTCTTGAAACATTATTTTATTTACTTGCAAAAAATAAAAACAATCTATTCAATCATTGAAGTGCGTCTGCAAAATATCTTTCAACACCCAAACTTGTTAACCTATTGAAAGAATCTAAAATCCGATAAGTTCTTGGACATTCTCTTTCATATTTATTTGATGTCTATACAAGATTCCCTCATCCTCCTTATAGATATAATTTTCTGCTATGTACTCAAACAGAAGAACATGTCCTCTTCCGGTAAGTAGAACATTGTCGAACGCATCAGTTACTCTCCTCCGACAATGAAAATGATGCACTTAACAATTACATTCCGGATCAAAATCCGATAGATATCATCTCGCGACTAACAAAACTGAAAAATAATCATGATGTTACAAATGTCTTGTCATGCTGCATAGATGCCAAGACAATGTGTTTATTCAGAGTAGGACTGTCGGTAATACTTCGTATTATTCCGTGTTTAATTGTGTTGTGGTTAGTTTAAGTTTGTGATCATCAGTAGAAGAATAGCCTATTTAGTTTATTTAGAGAGTTAGAAACTAGAAATATATTGTTCATTGTATATTTAAAGAATGGATGAATGTGAAAAAAATGCTTAAATAAGTATACGTTAGTTAAACTATTAACTCAACATATGTTCGACTTCTGATCCACATTTGTCATTAAAGACAGATGTATGTTTTGAATGAATCATTAATGTACGTTTTCTGATAAATGATCAGATAATTTACATAAATGGGCAGCTGTTATGAGAGTAAAAGTATCGGGAAAAAATAATGCAGTTTGTTGAGCATCATGTAATTATGATCTTTACAAGAAACTATTCTATGATAAATATAAAACGTTCTTATGTAGGAATGGAACGCACATACACGGGTCTCTTGAATTTATATTAAGTCCTTGTTTTTCAATTCAAATGCATTTTTCAAAAATTAATATTAATCTTAAATAAGTTCAAAATTATCTTTGATTTTTAATAAATCACACGTTTACTGGTATAGAAATTAAATCTTTATTTGACAGTAACTATCTGTTCTTATTTTCCCCTATCGATATTACTTATTTTTGTTAAACATATTGCAGGTTAAATTGTAAAGAATAAAATTTTAACGTGTGTTCCGATTCATTCCTATCAGCAGAGTCACAATATGAACACATATATATATATATATATATATAATTAAAAACTGTTTACCATGTTTTGTTTTTGCTTGGAATATATCAAAAGCAATCCAAGATCGATGTTTTTAACTAAAATATCAAACAAAAAAAATATTTTTTAATTATTTTTTATGCTCAACTGATTTATTACGGACAGTTGCTCTTTGTAACGATAAAAAAAAAACAAAGCAGAAAATATCAGACCACTTAGTTTTAAGCAACATTAGAAATTATTAATCAAGCGGGAAAAAAATTATTTTTTTTAACACAATTATAACCAAAGTTCCAAAATGAGATACTACGTAAAGTTTAATAATGGCAGATACATAGTAAATTACTGCAGCTTGTTCTTAATAATGTAAGGCTTTTTACAAGTGCTATTTGTGGGAAGGAGCAAGAGAGTAAGAGTGTCGCTGAGAGATAAAAAATAATTTTCTATGGTATTGTGTCACCAATAGTGAGTTAATTGACAATACTATAATTAATTTGTCATTTCTGAAGTGAAAAATGATTTTCAGATGTGTGATTGCTCAGTTGTGAGTCGGCTATGACATTTGTCCCTTCTTTAATTTTCTGATAGGAATTGATCTTCTGGCGAACTTTTGACTCGATGTAAATGAGCTTTGCTCTTAAAACCCTTCCAGGATCCCCTCACTGTGTTCACTAACCACTTGACTGCATTACCATTCCTAAATGATGATGCAGTTTGACTTCATTTAAAGTGGCAACTGGGATGCACCGATATGCAAATTAGTCGATTACCGATTACCGATTAATCGGCTGTTGAGAATCGGTGGATTAATCGGTCGAGCCGATTAATGATCATGATTATTTTTAATGCTGCCAATTTCACCCTCGCTGGGTTTTTTTCCTTCTTTCTTTCACAATTCCGAGTTTTAAAATAGTTACCAATTTATTTCTGAGAGAAAATTTATTTTTTTCGATTTTCCTAATTTTTCTAAAGTAATTTAAAATTTTTATCTTATTTCTTTAAACCATTTTTATATTTTTGTAATACAATTGCATTAACACATACCATAACTAACAGATTGTCAATTATATTAACAAGACAAAGTTTTTCAAAAAAAATACGGAGAAGGTTGTGGTGAGCACTCTAATTTAGAAAAACTTTTAATCTTTTTTTTTTCAATTATTAGTAGCCATTTAATTGAATACTTTTACTTTTTGTGAAAAGAGGTTGTGAAAAGAGGTCTAGAGGTTATCTAAAAGCACTATGCTAAGAAGAAAAGTATCAACACATGAAAAATGTTGCAACATTGTCTATATGTGTATATTTATTTAAAATAGGGAAATAAATTTGTTAAAAAATTTATAACTATGAGGATTATTTCTTTATATTTCATTCTTTGAATAATTCGTTTTGTTTTTACTCACTACACTCGTATAGCATGTTTATTTATACTTGCAAAACATTACTTATTTCTTACTGATAAATTTACTCATCGTAGTTTCTTGTTTAAGGCATGCTGAAAGTAATTTTATTTAAAACATATTTTTTCCTCAGGTTGATCCGCAAAATTTTGCTGATTATAAATAAAATGAAACACTCATGTTTTCGCATTCCAATATCAAAGTGCAGGAATTTAATTATTCCTAGTAGTGTCACATGAATATTCCATGTGAATGTCATCTTTTAATATTCCATGCAGTTTTACGCACTGTATGAACTATTTGTTTTCTTTTAATTTGTGCACATTCATACGTCATGTTATAGAGAGGATTGTAGAAAATTATTTATTTACTGTTCATAAAACTGTTCATCGTAGTTTCTTGTTGAAGGTAGTCTTTAAAAAATAATATTTTAAAAATATTTTTTAAGCCGATTAATAGGCAACATTTTGCCGATTATTAATAATTGGAAAAGTAGCCTGCCGATTAATTGGTGCATCCCTACTGGTAACAAACTTGCTTTTTCTAATAAAGTATTGGAAATTAAAAAATTTGATTTCATTCTTTCTCACAAATTTCTTTTTTCAATTAATGATAATCATAGTCGGGGTAGTAGACGCAACTGTAGTGAAAGGCCACCCACGATAATCCGGAAAAAGAAGGAAGGAAAGAAATATTTGTATCAATTTCAGATGAAAAGGAAGCTCATTTAAGAGCTCTGTATTTTTTCTCCTTGAGCAGTTCTTAGGGTATTTCCCAGAACTTCTAGAGTAACATATCATTAAACTCTCGTTTGAAACATTTTTTTTTAATTCAAGTAAATTCATATCATGGGCCACAGATCTGTATTAGTTTTCACTAGAGGCGGATCTTTAGATATTTGTTCAGGTGATTTTATTACAAATAACCTGAATTTCTCTTAATCAGTAAAAATCTCTTAAAACTGAAAATAGGTCACAAAGCTGAGCTACTGTAAGCCCTCATCCGAATTCAGCCCTAGCCGCACAGAATACTTTTGCCTGAAATTTTAAAGACAATTACTTAGAAAGCTTAATTATACATTATATTTCGGTTCAAATTTTGTAAAATATTAACATATAAATCTGAACAAAAATTAATTTTTTACCGAATAACAAAGTTCAATTTTTTAATGAAAATGACGAAATATACAGTTTCAGCTAGAGTTCATACTTTTGGACAAATACTGAAGTCGATTTTGATCAGTTAATGCCTTGGTATTATTTTTACACCGGTTACTATTTTTAAATTTTCGAACTACTATTTCTGATAACCACCTTTTTCATTTTTTTCACCCTTTTGTATTTTACATCGATTTATTCTTCACACCATAACTCGTAACGTGCTTATAATGTTGTATTATTATCTTTCAGCCTTTATCCTAAATGTATAAACTTTTGCCCTTTTAAAATTTTTCTCAACCGTATACACAGTAATTCTTTTATTTATTAAAAAAATAATAATTCCATTTCTAATGATCAGTAGTCAGCAACTATGGCGGCTAGTTTACTAAAAGCAACTCTTAATTAAAATAGAACCATCATCTACCCAAATAAGTAAACTTCACTCATCTATTAAAAGACTGGGCGATAATTACACCAGTAGGATGGATTAAAAAAACTTGAATGAAAAAACGTTCTTTCACATGAAGAAAAAAAAATAGCATAAAATATATGTTATCAACAAAGGTACAGAAAATAAAACAAAAAGCATAGAAAACAAAAGAACAATTTTTGAAAATCGCACGTCTTTCACCTTTAATAAGAATTTTTTTCTACCAAGAGTTGAGAAGAAAAAAGCTATTTTCCTCCGTTTATCCCTCTCCTTTCATGTTTTGCAGAGTTTTACGATTTTTCCCCTACACGAGATTTCTTATAATGTCCAAACTCTTACATCCCGAGTATTGATCTTAAAGGGGAACCAGTTTTGTTTTCCCTTTTTGACCTGACCTAGGGTGATGACCTGCAAGAAACTGACCTGCAGGCAGTTTATACGGCGTCATCAAAAATGCCTTAGTGCGTCTATCGTAAATAAGACTCGATGCAAGTAACAATCGCATACTAGAGCTGAAAGCCTACAGGCCATTTTATTTTTAATGAGATAATAACCGGTTGTCGAAATTAGGCTCGTGGTGCATTCATTGTCATTCGAAAATTCCGGAAAAAACATTTAATTGCTGGACAAATTCGTGGGACTTGGTCGGGTCGTGGTATTAATTCCCATTTCAAAACAATATTATTTGGAATTAACGCAATATCAAAGGGGTTTTTTTCCTTTAGAGTTTCTTTATCACTGGGTGAGTTTTTTTTTTATTCCAACAGTTCAATTTCATTCCATTAGTAAAAAATTTGAAAGACTACCATTCTGATGACTTTAATTCTTTTTAGGTATTAATAAATAATTCTTGTTAATCGCTTTTTGAAAAATAATTATCTGCATAATACTTATTTGCAGGTATTTATGGCACTAAGCATAATGACTCGTTTTTCGGTCTCTAGAAAATTACACGACGATTTAAAATTTTAGCGGTTATAAATAGATATTCTAATTTTAGAGCTCACTAATTTAAGTCGGCAACGGGAGAACTGTATCTTCTTATGCAATTTGTGATGAATACATTTTAATATTCCTTTATATCAATTATTGATCATTTTACATATGAAAGTAATATTCCAAACAGATTGGAGGAATTTTGAGTTTTCTTTGACAGTTTACTTAATAGCGTAAAATAAACTATATTTCTGATACGTATGAGATCAATACACACATACATGAATACAAATATGTACATTTACTTCCTCTATGCATAACTTTGTTAGCATTTAAACTCCTTTGTACATTGTTTCACTATTATAGATTATTTTATAATTTACTACTGCTTACGCTACAATTTTTCGCAATTCTTCTTGCATGGAAGCTCGGTTACTTTATAATCTGCGATTACTCATAAACTAGGATTTGTTTAAATTTTTGTATTTAAAAGCATTTAAAATGAGAAAATGAAAAAAAAAAAAAAAAAAACCCGCTGTTTTATTTTTTGATTATTTATGAAAAAAATTACAAAATCAAAAACACTAAACTTACCTTATTGCCACAAAAACCTCCCCTATTGCGCACAAAATATAGCTAAAACTCCGATCACGTATAATGTTACTCGATTGAAGTTGAAAGACCTCTACAGTTTTCCAAAATAACACACGATAAAGCAGAGCACTATTTATTATTCTTTTAAATTTCTTCTAAATACCGACACTTTATATACGCACACTTTTTACACAAATACCAAGTTCAATCACCCGTTTAAATTTGCGACAAATAGCAACATCTAGGTGTTTTCTTTCAGAATGTAAACACACGCACAGCTAAAATGTGTGTTTAAACACTAAAATCAATTCCATTAGCGAACGGTATAATGCCTACAGCATATACACTGTGACAGAATTTAAACAACATTTAATCGCACTTTTCAAACAATTGTACTAAGCAACCACATTCCGTTTATATTTTTCTAGTTAAATGTTATTCGAGATTTATAAACTAAGAAGTTGATTTTTCGGAGGAATGGCAAACGCGTTGATGCAGCAACTCTTTCAGTACAAAAACATTTATCATTGAAGTTCAACGGTGAGTGGGCAAAGGAGTTAGTTTCAACTTATATGTTTATAATTTCAATAACAAGCACTAAAGCGTGTCCGGAATTCTCTTCCATTCGATATCTTGCATTGAAAACAGTTTTTTCTGATACCTCAAAAAAATTATTTTTGAAAACGAGGTTGATTTCGGCACTTTTTACGGGTCACTTACGAGTGATTCATATACGCAATTGTAGGCACACTGCAGAAAATGAACTGTTGTTTTTACAGTAAAATACTGGCAGCCGAGGTTCCAAATTAAAACTGTAAAATGCACAGTAATAAACTAAAACTAGCAATTTTACAGTTTTGTACTGTAAAGTTAGATATTTTCAGTTTATTGCCGTACAATTTAGCTGTATTATACTGTAAAAACAACAGTATAATACTGGCAGAAGAGGTTCCAGTTTAAGACTGTAAAATGCACGGCAATAAACTGTAAAATTAGCAATTTCACAGCTTAGTGCTGTAAAAGTAGAAATTTTACAGGTTATTACTGTAAAATTAGAAATTTTTACAGCGTATTACAATTAAATTAGCTTTGTTGTACTGTAAAAACAACAAACATTTTTTACAGTGCAGTAAAGCCTACAAAGAAGATATTTATTGTTATTAATACTATTATTATCTTTACTTTTATTTTTGGAGCATGCGTTTTAAGGATCTCAGAGAATATTTGGTTTTACATATACACTTGGGAACTTTCTTTTCTTAATTTATTCTCTAAAAATCCTCACTTTTTTTTTTGAAATGCAGTTAACTCCAGACAATCCGCGGGATTATCTACGGTCCTTTACACCTAGAAAAAATAATTCTTTTCTCCGCGATAATTAGCTAAATGTTGATAATTTCACACATTTTTACTTAACAAATTAAAAATATCTTTTTAGACATTGTTGTTCATTTCTTCTTCCTCCCTTCTAAGGACACCCAAACCTTCCAAGATCACCGAAACCTGAGTTGCAGCCTGATATATATGTTTTACAATGTAGTACTGTAGAGTCATTTTTGATAGAAATGAAAATTAACTTTGGCTCACCTAAACCTAATAAATTATGACTGTCAGAAAGGTTTTGCTTAGTTAATTAAGTGCTTTAAAATAAAAAATCTGTTAGAACAATTTTGGAAAACGCCAAAGTTAAGGAAATAGAAGAAAAAATGACTAGAAAACGGACATAATTTGAAACTCATTGAAACATAAGTAAGTTTAGGAAATATGAAAACGTTCTATCTTTAACTGGTTTTGCATTCTGTTTCATATTTCGTCCATTTTATTCAAATTAAAAACTTATGTGTTTTTAACTTCTTGTTATGGGTCGTTTACCCGATACCTGTTTATTCGTAGGAAAATCCATTGTAATAAACGAAACATTAAGGAGAAATGGAATAATGCTCAACAGGAGCAATGGTAACAAAAGCGATCAGAATAAAAGTAAGCAAGAAACTTAACTATAGAAAAATTTAATTAAGTTTACACATGGCTGCTTCAATGAAGCATTGAAAACAAAATCAAAATATATTTTGATAGAATTTTAAAACTCCAAAAGAAAAAATGTTGCTTGGGCGCAGATAGTAAATAAGCAAACAACCGAGGCATTTAATAAATGGGTGCGATTCCGAGTAGTGAATGACGAAAGTATTTTGATTTTCTGCATATAGTTTACTTGGCACTTGGAGATATTTCAAAAGAAACCTATCAACTTGTTTGGAATAAACTGCCGAGCAATAAATATAAATAATCATTTTTAAAATAAAATCTTTTTTTAGAAAACTTAAAATTTCGTAGTAAAAGGAATGCAGTTCAGGTTTTCGAAAAGAGGAATGAAACTACAACAGCTGATGAAGTATAACTACAACAACAAAGTTCATTAAACTACCACTGAATTTTTTTGACTACCTTTGAGTTTTCTACGAATCAGAACGCGCTTTTTTTCCAAAGGAGAATATAAAAATTTCGTTTTAATTAAAGCGTAAAAATTTAAGGAATAAATAAACCTCTCTAAGGGGAGATTTAATGAATTACAATACAATGTATACTAAGAAAATAAAAAGTACAAGGGAACAAAATTTAGCCCTCCCAAAAATCATTTCTACTATTTTTCTGCCAATCTCGCAATTGAAAATTAAATAAACAATTGGGTTATGACTAATAACTATAAATATTTTTTAATATAGATGCATATGGAGGAAAAGGTAGGATATGTTAACATCCATAAGCGCATATTTTACGCATTGAAAAATTCGTTCCTTGGTACACCAATACATGTGTCTGCAGAGTTCTGGCGCATTCGCGCTTTTTAACATTGCATCATTTGCTTTTATTTTTAAGCACAAAGGAATTAATTATTCATTTCTCATACATCTTATTTATTATATGCATAGATTTTTTCCCAAAAAGATTCATAATAAATGAACGTAAAGAATACTTTAAATATCAGAGATTGTCCATTTACCGATGTTTCTTCTTATGATTTTCTGCCTTTTTTTTTCTTACACTGAAATACGTAATAGGAATTATTAAAATGGTATAAAATATGAATGTGTAGCAGTAAACTTTATGTAACAAGTACATTTGAAACGTTGAGTAAAAAACAAGAAGAAACCTCAAAATTATCACCTTAGTAAAAGAGAGAGGAAAAAAAAAAACGTTCAATGCCATTAGATTTAAGTAATTTGAAACGCAAATGAAAGTAAAAAGATAGTTGAAAATGAAAACATCAATGCAATATTCAACAATGGCTGAAAACTGGTAAAACTTCACTTTTGTTGGAAAGCTGATTCAATCACAATGATCAATGACATTAAAAGAAATGTTACGCGAAAAATTTAATTTGAAAATTTGTTTTTTCTCGAATAAAGCATTCTCTGGTACTGAGACAAATAGCGAAATAGGTCATCTATTGTCTTTTATACGTATAAGAAAGTGAGTCTGGCTATCAACAGCATTTGAAAATTTTAATGGTTTTTAATCAAATGGAAAGTTAGTAAAAAAACAATGCATGGAAAGAGAAAAATTGAAGAACGAAAACAAAAGCGTTTCTCTTTCAAAGTCTTGTAAAGCTATTGCATATAATAGAGTTATGTAAGCAATTGAAAGTTTTAAAAAATGACTTTTTCGTTGTTTTTTTTTTTTTTTTTTTTTGAAACAAATACTGATTTTATTGTTTAGCTCTAATATCTCAATTAGTAGCCCTTGAATATTTTAATTAAAAAAATTTGCATCAAGCTACGGTGTTAGTCCTGAACTTTTTCCCGAAATATGTAACATAAATGAATCTTGCACAAAACTTTCATTCCGTATGTAATGTTATTATCAATCCTTTTTAGTAAAAGCATTGAAACGCAAGAAATTAATAAGTAACTTGATTTAAAAAAACACTTTAAAGTGCAAGAAGCAAAATATTTTTTCTTAATTAACTTTAAAAAAAAATTAACACTTGAATTCAAATTATGCTTTTCGCAATCACAAATTGCGATTGGTGTGTGTGTGTGTGCATGTGTGTAGATGTGTGTTTATGTGTGTGCTTTGGCGATGTGGTTATGGCGATTGGCGATGTGGTTATGGCGATTGGCGATGTGGTTATGGCGATTATGCTTTTCGCAATCACAAATTGCGATTGGTGTGTGTGTGTGCATGTGTGTAGACGTGTGTTTATGTGTGTGCTTTGGCGATGTGGTGTGTGTGTATGTGTGTAGGCAATATTGTGAGTAGCGATAATATGACTTATGTCAGTTTGGCTTTAACGTACAGATATAGATGTTGAGTACATATGAATATAGAATGTTTAGTGTAACAATTGAAACCGTTACCATGGAATTTCCATAAAGTGAAATTGTGAAATTCCACCGAGTTTTGAACAAATACACATTAAGTGAACAGGGAATTTTACTTTTGATGTAGATGATTTTCGTCCTTTTTTTTTCTAAGAAATGCTACTTTATTGTTATCAACATTGTTATTATTATTACTATTATTATTAATATTTTTATTATTATCATTATTATTTTATCAATTGAATTGGGTTTTATGGCGCAAGAACCTTAATAGGCTATACTGTGGTTTTTTTTTTCGTCAATTATTTTATTAACACAATTTTCTTGATACATAACAGAAAATCACAGATATTTGAAATATGAGTTAACAGCAATTTGACTGATGAATTGATAAGGAAAATGTATACTTTTTTGCTTAAAGTAGCAATTTTAACCGATCAAAATCGCGTCTAAAAAGAAAAGAACACGAGAATTATAAGAACACGTGCAATAATGTAAACCCACGTGCAATAAACGTGATGGATAAATGGGAAACTAACTTGCTCTTTTGTAGTTCTTGTTGACCATTTAATCGTTTAGCTTGATTGGGTTGTTTAGCTTTTCTTGATGTTTACCTGAAGGTCTCAATTTTTCTTCTAGACTAACATTGATTTCGTGTGTGTACGTGCGTTTGTAGCATTTTAGTCATGTGTGAAGGTAGTAACACATTGATAAAAATTATGCATTGACTGCAATGGTTTATAAATCTTAACATTATGACCAAGCATGAAGGTTTAAAAAAAAAAGCTCCACCTGCGATTAATTACTTCTTCCTTACCTGCAGGTAAAGCATCCCAATTAACTTTCCTTCCGTTAATAAGGCGCTCTAGGGGTTTTCTCATTACAATGGACTTTCAGAGAACCTGATTTTAAGGAACTAGTTCCTCAACCTAATGTTTCTTTTCATTTCATTTTTTCAGAGCTGTTTTCACTTCAGTTGACACAAGTTCAGCGAAGTGAAACTTTCTAACTGCTATTAGTTATACCGCAAGTTACGTTTGCATCTACCAGTGTAAGATAGAATCGCCTAGTGATACCAAACCAAAAGAAAATAAACCAAACACTACACCGTAAAAAATTATTGTGGTTTTTACAGTATAATGCAGCTAATTTTAAGGTAACAAACTGCAAAAATGGCTAGTTTTACAGTAATAAACGGTAAACTTGTTAATTTTACAGCACTAAACTGTAAAATAGCAATTTCACATTGATAAACTGCAAAATTGTTCATTTTAGTTATTAATTATTATCGTGCATTTTACAGTTTGAAACTGGAACCTCTGCTGCCAGCACTATACTGTTATTTTTACAGTATAACACGGCTAAATTTTAAGGCCATAAACTGTAAAATTGCTTACTTCACAGTAAACAGCTGTAAAATTCCTAGTTTTACAATTTATTACCGGGCAGTTCATAGTTTTAAATTGGAACCTCAGCTGCCAGTATACAGTAAAAACAAGTTAATTTTTTGCACTGTAGAATTTCCTCTTCATTTTACAAAAATGCAAGAACTTACTTCATTAAAAGCTTTATATAAAAACGTAAAATGCACTAAACTCCTTATTATGCACTGAACAGGATAGCATGATAACCGCCAACAAGCGAAAACCGCGGATAATCCGAAAAATAGGCTAAAACCGGTACTAGTGTATGCAATAGCTAAAAAAAGCCAATAAAACAACACATCATTTAAAGTATAACTAAACATCATAACATTGAGTGTAAAAAAATCGTTAAAAATTCAAAATGGCAGATAACGGACTCTCATTTTTCTGCATTCAGTTAATTATCACCGTTACAAAAAGGAAAAAAAAAATGCGAACCGAGGATAATCAGGAGTTTACTGTATTTCAGTTACATTTTGTTTAGTCATCACAAGAACTGAACTATTTTTAAATGGGTTCAGAATTTAGCTAAAAAATTTTTTCAACAAGCCATGAGTTTAAGAAGTCCAGACATGGTGGGAACATGTGATAAATGTCACATATTATTTTGACCCATTTTTTCGTAAAGGGTTGAGGGTGCTGCAGAAAGTTTTTTTTTTTTTATTCATTAAACTGTCTTACAGTGTACTAATCAGAATTGAATTTTCGGATCTTAAACTTTTAATAAGCATTAAAATTTTTAATTTTATTATATTTTCAAGAGCAAAGCAGCTAATTGAATCAGTCATTCGCCAAAACAGTTATCTTTTAAAGAAGTGGAACATAATTTGAGGGAAAATTATATTTGAGAAATCTGGTTTCGTCAAGAAATAACCTGTAAAAGAAATAAGCACATTTTCTAGGGCAGTTTTTCAGTAATCATAGTAAAAATAAAAATTAGATTAAGATTAGTTTACGATAGTAAATTCATCTAGGTCATTAAGTGAAATAAAATGAATTTTCAATTACTCTCTTTTCGTAGGGTGCTTTTCAACTTTAAATTTGATGTATTCGGTAGTAGTTATACTTCAACCTTGGATGGTACTTTGTAATCAAACATATACCATAATTAACTGTAAACATTTAAAAGTTAATTAAGTTCATGGGAAATATGCATCCTACAACCTTCAAAATGGTTAATTCTTAGCATTTTATGAAGTCAAAATTACCTGATGGTTTTGATGTTAAAACGTCGGTGGCTTTTAAAATGCAGAAATAAATTTCATTTTTTATACTCCCCGAACTACTTTCGAAGTTTTTTTAATGCCCCTGAAAGTGCATTTCATGCATTGAGAATTGGAAAAAGGTCTTAAAAGTTTAGAATGATTTTTTTTTCAATTCTTTAAGAATATCAAGTTCCTGAAATTGAAAATACATTTCTTTGTAAAAAAAAAATAAAAACATATCGTGATATCAATTTTCTAAAACCTTGACGGAAAATATTACCTTCGATCTTTTCTTGACCTTAGCATAGCGTATACTGAGAAACTTTTATGCTCGGATTGTTGTTTTAGCTAAGTGAAAAGTAATAAATAAGTTATGGGATACAAAAATACATCCTTATACGGAAGGAGGTGAACAAAGGTTCCTTAAAATCAGATGAAGTATATTTTAGGAGGAAAGTTTGATTTTATATCATTTTGGGTAGTGGAGACCGGATGCAGTTTATACGGGTTTAAGTTGATACATAAGGGCTTTAAATTTTGACTGTGTGTGTGTTCAGGTAGTAGATTCTAAAGAAAAATAAGCAGACTTGACCTAAGCATGCGGAAGAACCTGCCTTTTTTGTCTGAGAGTTATTTGTAAAATATGTGTTTTTTTCACCCCCCCCCCCCCCCAATTATTATTTATTTATTTGAAAAGTCAATTTTAATAGTTGACCGCAACAACAACTACCGCATAAGACGTTTAAGGGTTATATGATATTAAATAACAGACTTGTACCTTTCTTAAATAGAAGGCATAATTTTAATTTGATAGTAGCTGCTAATAATACAAACTATTTCCGCACCATTTTTGAGTTAACATTTGGGAGTCTTTTGGGTTAAGTTGCCACATCGCGCTTATGACAAGTTCGTAGTTTTTTTTCCCAGAAATACTTAGAAAAATCAAAAAAAAAAAAAAAAAAAAAAACACAAAAGAAGGAAATTCGTCTTGAAATATTTGAAAAAACTTGATTCAATGAAGATATGGCACATATGTTTGTATTAACTGTAAATCAGGTTTACGTATATGTCATCTAAAAAGGGGAAACAACTTCAAACATTTTGTGAAACCTTTCTTTAAAACAACTCAAAAAACTACCTTTTGTTTCTAATTACGTCAGTATAACAGTTTAGTCATTTGTGCATCAACTTAGATATTGTTGATACATTGCGAAAAGTTTTAAGGATTATTTTATTTTATTTGAAACAAATTATGTCATAAAAAGTGCAAAAATCATTATTTTATAGAAAAATAATTGCACGAAATTTTTTGGTACTAAGTATTAAGGAAAAAAATTAAATCAAAGGGCAAAAAGTGCAGCTTCATTGGGTTCAACCTCAATTTGGGTAAGAAAGAAAACTCGTTAAATTGTATTATTCGCTCACAGAAGCTAACATTTTTTGATCCCATAAGAAGTCTATATTAATATGTACAAGAAATAAAATACTTTTTTTGCTGTTTTGCGTTTGAATTAATTTAATATCCTATTTCAAGTTATTGACGCACCAATTATTACATTTTTCTTTTGTTATTTCCTCTAAAAGACATAAAATCTACTTGTAATTTAACCGCTTGAGCAACATGAATATCTTAAATTTGTTATGTGTTTTTTTTTTAATAACTAAAACTTTAAAACAGGTTTTTTTTTCCTTGCATAAAATAATTAAGAAATGTAGATGTTTTCATAGCAAAGTTTGAGTTTTAGATATAACGAGCAATTCAGAAAATTAAAGTATGTCATGTCTTCTGCTTCAAAAAGTCCAGAAATGGATGATAAAGAGAATTTATGAAGGAACTGGTCACGTTTCGTGGAAGCAGGTCACTTTACCAAGAAAATTTTGTTCATGTCTTAAAATGACCTTATGTAAAGGCAACATTTCGAAGAAAGAAGACAAAGCTAATGTAAAATAAGATTTTTTTTTTTAATAACTGAACAATATTCGTAAGATATTCGTGTTGTGACTTTTTTTCGTAACATTTTCAATGCTGTGAATCAGAAAATATTTAAAAAAGAAAAATTGAATTGAAAAGCTTTTATGCCGATATATGAAATGTCAGTCTAACGTCTGAAATATTTACCTTCCACCATTATAATCGTATAAATCCATTTGGAGTAATTTTACAGGATAATGGGTAACTACCCCTAGGTTAAGAAGTACCGCCATACGGAATGGGCAATACCATTTAGTCGTTAGAAATGTAACTTGAGGCTTCGTTTAGAGGTTAAAAAGGTGGACAACTTTACCGAGGAATGATCGCAACTGAGCTCTGATTCCAATACCTTCCAAAACGTCTGATTTTTACCAAACACTCAACATAAAAACGAAACTAATGTGCTCTATTATATTTAGTGAAAGACCTTGCTCAATCTCGAATCAGAAAATGTTTAAAAAAGAAAACTGAATTGAAAAGCTTTTATGCCGATACCTGAAATGTCAGTCTAACATCTGAAACATTTACCTTCTACGATTTTAAATCGTATAAATCCATTTGGAGTGATTTTACAGGATAATGAGTAACTACCGCTATACGGAATGTGCAATACCATTTGGTTGTTAGAAATAAAACTTGAGGCTTCGTGTAGAGGTTAAAAAGGTGGGTAACTTTACCGACGAATGATCGCAACTGAGCTCTGATTCCTATACCTTCCAAAACGTCTGATTTTTACCCAACACTCAACATAAAAACGAAACTAATGTGTTCTATTATATTTAGTGTTAGACCTTGCTCAACCTCGAAAAAAGAACATTAGTGATAAACAAGTTAATGGCAGGCACGCTCAAAAACGATCAGCATGGGAAGTTTTCCAGTAAAGGTCAACGATTGCAATCCAAGTGGAAGGTCAAAAGAACCTGACAACTAACTTGTTACCTGCTTCCGTCATTTCCTTGGTAAGCAGTGCCACAGAAAATATTCATGATTTAATCTCAGCAATCTGTTAAATGTACGTGTTACGATAACAATATATTAAAAATGGCTTTTATTCATTCTGCTGTTTTCCGAATTGATTTGACAAGAGCTGTGAAATGTTTACAAAGTTGCATTGGAGGTTGTTTTGTTTCCAGACACGAAATTAAATGTAAAAATGTCAGACGAAATAATTAATCGTAATTAGAGGAAATAAGTTATCAATAAAGAAAATGAAGGCTGTAGTGTACAACTGGTTACATTTTTCTTTACACTGAAGTGGAGAGGTTTCGATTACTTAATTATTTGTTTATTTGTTCCTCTGGTGGACTTATTTTATTTATAAAATTCGTTAATTTCATAAATAACAGTGTGAAGGACACATATGACAAAAAAAGTAACCACGCCAATTTTTAGATTTCTACTTTAAAAATTGTACGAAATACAAAACTGTTAAAAAACTTAAAAAGTGCGAAAAAAATGCAAATGACTTCTTTATAAATACAAATAACTTCTTTTAAAAATGCAAATAACTTCTTTTCTAATGATAGTGGAATAAAAATTCAAAAACCATTGTAAACTTAAAAGATGGAGCTTTTAATTTATATATTACAGAACTCTCTTACGACAGGTTTAAGCTTTTAATTGCTCCAAAATGGTTTAAAAATCACTATTTTTATAGCAAAAATATGATGCGCAGTAAAAAATGCAACCAATCTCGGCTGCCAGACACCGTTCATACTGCGCAGAAGAGCATAGGGAAAGATATACTAAAGAGCCAGACGTCTTGAAATTCTGTCTCAAAAATGACTAATATGGCATACAAATACACGGTTATTTAAATGGAAGTTTTTGAAATAGCTGCAACAGCAAAGTACGAGTGAAGTGAAAGCAATAAGCAGTCATAATTATGCAACAATAAAAAAAACTTACAAGTAGTTAAGCACGTAACAACATTAAAATATTTACATCCTGTGCAGCATAAATCGCAAAAATCGGCAACCGACTTTCGAGATCATTCGAAACAATCACAATTTCTCAAGAATGCGGCGGAAGGGATTCTATCTCAAGAAACTTTGTCCTAACAAAGCAACTTTCCCACGATTTAAAAACCGAACATCCTGTGTAAATTTACACTTTTAGTCAACTGAAACGTTTATTTAAGACCTCCGTGACGGAAAATAGAGTTTTTTCCCGCTCGATTTTTTTCTTAAATCTAAGCTATACGGTCATTTCACAGGTCATTGCTTAGTCGCGTTTTTCGAGCTAATTTAAATTCAAACAAATAAACGATTTGTTTGTAAGGAAACGGATATGTTATTTTTACTTAGTTATAGGATATTAGAATGGGCAACTGGAATGTTTGTTTGCTTAAAGTAAGCATTCCCACACACGAAACGGAAACTTCTCTATGGCAAATACCATACGGGTAAGCACTTTCTTGTCACGAAATTTTCAAGCCAAAAAAAAATTAGAACTTTGACGTCTTGAATTCAAATTTTGTTTTTTGTATTGACGAATAATTGCGATAAGTCTGTGTGCGTGTGTGTGTGTGTGTGTGTGTGTGTGTGTGTGTGTGTGTGTGTGTGTGTGTGTGTGTGTGTGTGTGTGTGTGTGTGTGTGTGTGTAGGATATGGGTACCCCCACCCGAAGGAGAAGGGACCGGTGGACGTCCCAGGAGATGGAGCATCGGGAAGCACCGTGTAGCAGACTTCGAGTCCAATCTGAGAAAGGGACAAGACAAGTGAGGTCAAAAATGAAAATAAATAGTAATTTGTCATTGCCCAAGTAGATGAATTTGTTTCTGAAATTTAGTTTTCGCTATTCAAGATTGCCAGATTTGAAATATTATTTTTCTTTTACTTTTGAAATCCTTTTCTTTTCCCTCATTCAAAATTTTTCTGCTCTATAACAGCGATTCTCAACGGCTTGTCCGGCGGACCGGCACAGGCCCGCGGGAAAATTTGACTGTTCCCCGAAGATTTTACCTGTCCACACAAAGAAATATCTCTATTCAAGAAATAGCTAATAAATACGATATGTTTTTGCATACATTTAGTGGCTTTTCTGAAATATTTATTGGGTGATGTAAGATTAATGCAATCATTAGTTATCTTTACTTTTTAATATTATTGATAAAACAATAATAATATTTTTTTCAATTAACTGTTGTAACGGATCTTTTGCTTCAGGTAGAAGACCCCCCCCCCCTTTTCTTTTGTAAGAAAAGACTAAGATAGAAGAAAAAATGCTTTTTTTTAACATAAAAAAGAGAGGGGGGGTATTGCCGCTCCACGGCAGATTTTTAAATTCTTACCGATCTACGGGTCAGAAAAGGTTGAGAGACACATTGCTCTGTAGAGCTGATTTCTGATTGTTTCCGAAAGGTACACCTTTGCATTCACTTTCAGGTTTTGTAATATTACTTATAGAAATCAACACCGTATATATATAGTACTGTATAATAGCATTATTGTCACAAACACATACAAAATAAACAAAGAAGAATTTTCATTACTCTGAACTGCAGAAAAAATATAAAAAGTGTACATTCATAAAAAATAGAATCAAAGAAAAAAAGGAAAATAGTTCAGATGTCAAAACGAAGAGAACGGGTAGATAAAACAATTTGAAATTTTCACAGTACATTTTCAGTTGAAGCCCCCCCCCCTTCTTTTAAACTTAAATTTATGACTTTTTTTTTTTTTTTCAAATTAGTTGCATAAAGTTTTACGAAAAGTTTCCCCTTTCATAATTATTTTCGTGATAATCTGAAGTGAAAAATATTACATTTACGAAGAAAGCAAAAATAATGACTAAACGAGCGCATTACAATCATAACTACAAATAAGCATTTTGAGGTTTTGAGGACAACCCAAAATAAATAAATATAGCTTCTTCAATTTTTTTACGAAATTTTAAAGCGAAAGTGCTAAGACACTAAGAAAAAATATCCCGTTCAAGCTCATATCATTTTTTATTGGAAGAAAAAAAAATCATGCTTATTTGTTTGCAAGAACTGTGGGGGAACGTGGCTATTCTTCAACTGGAAGAGCAGCCAGTAAGTCTGACGAGCGATTGTTCGTGCGAGACGGACGAATAATTACATAGCTCTTTATTTCTAAGTACTGTTGCGTCTGCTTGATAACTTGGGAGGTTTTTAATGAGGTTTTCGATATTTTCATATACGATGAGGTTTGTCTAAAGTGTTATGTTTCGGGGAACCATTTATACTTTATGAACCAACAAACGGTAACTTTGCTGATTTTTTTCATTCATTTGTTGAGTTTTGTAAGCACGGGATTTTTCTTTCTTAAAAAACATCTTTTCTTAGTACTAAACGTCAAAGATTTCTTCGGACGGTGTTTAGCGTCTCGAGTTAGAGAGACGGTAATTTTCCAAACTTACGAAAAGAAAAGCAAGTAAAGAGGGTGGGGCGGGGAGAGGGAGAGATGGATTAATATTCAAAGTTAGAGGGTCTTTAAAATTTAAACACGTACATAGAAGTAAATACATTCTAAATACTTACATAGAAGTAAATACAGGGTGTCCACTCCTATCGTGGCCCAATAGCTAATTTCTAAACTGTTAGAGATAAGCATATAGTTTATTTAGGGAAAATCTCGAAAAAAAAAAAAGGAATTTTGGGTCTATTCAATGTTTTTCAAAAAATCAAATTTTGAAAGAGTTACGAAATTTAAATTTTTATACAGCCCCCCAGTCTTATCAATCATAATTAGTAAAACATTCTTGACACTGTAACGTTTAAAACTAAAAAAAATCACTGTTCTACCACAAAAATTGACCGAGTTATGACGTTTTGAAAAATCAAGATTTTGCATTATTTCATGACGTCATCGAGGGATCGCTTAAGGGACCGTATGCAAAATCCTTCAAAATCTTGATTTTTCAAAACGTCATAACTCGGTCAATTTTTGTCGTAGAAGTGATTTTTTTTTTTTTTTTTTTTTTTTTTTAAGTTTTAAACGTTACAGTGTCAAAAATATTTTACTAAATATGATTGATAGGACTGGGGGGCTGTATAAAAATTTAAATTTCGTAACTCTTTCAAAATTTGATTTTTTGAAAAACATTGAATGGGCCCAAAATTCCTTTCGTAATTTAGAGATTTTTTCCTAACTGAACTATATGCTTATCTCTAACGGTTAAGAAATTAGCTATTGGGCCACGATAGGAGTGGACACCCTGTATTTAAAATTTGAGGAAGTGTACTTGGAAATAAATTTCCAAATACAGAATTTGCAATCACAGATCAAAAAGTCTGCTGTAAATAGTAAGCTATATCTTCAAAGGAGAAAAATGTTTAACTGCTAAAATTATGCACTTATGTTTTTTATGGCGAGAGAGAAAGTTTGATGATCCTTGTTGTTGTTGTTGTCGCGTAATAGTGTATTAATCACCATCAAGACAGGTGCTATTTCCCCAAGAGGTTTGATGCATTTGAAAATACTATAAACCGATTTTAAGGAATGAAGATTTAACATAGTCACAGAACAAATATAGAGACATTAACGATTAAAGAAAGAAGAAAAATATCGAATAAAGAAACTCAGAAAGTCAAATATATTAAATTCTAAAATGTTTCACAAATGTGTAAATATGTACAGTTTCTTTTCTTTTCTTTTTTTTTTTCTTTTTTTTTGAATATATTTTGTGACTTGCATTTTAATGCTGGAACTATTCTTTATTGAAAGCCCTAATTGCTAGAATCTGGAATACAACTCAATACGATATAAATTAATATTGTCTGATATTAAGACAAAACATTTAAAAACTAGAATTCAAAAATGCATTCGTACAGGAGAATGCCATTTAAAGAATTTAATTTGAAAAATAATAAATTCCAATTGTTTTTCTCAAATGTTACGTTTTAATGTTTTAATTGATCTGAATAAAACATTTTTCTCCCATTAGTCTTGGTTTTATTAGATTGTTAAAAAGTTCCTGTTTTTTATGTCACCCTGTATCTTTCACTGTCGTTGGTTTATTCATTCTTTTGGACGTAATATTACCAAGAGAAAATAACTAATTGGAAAAGGTCAAATGAAAAAAATTAGAAGTGAAAGTACGTTCATTTTTTTTTTTAGTTTTTCAACTGTTAATGAATAGTTAAGCTATATTACTTCGCTTCTGACATCTCTTCAATAAGCTCTATGATCATAAATAGCATTTTTTTTCTCAGGTTGAGACCCATTCTAATGATTTTCAAATGAACTGTCGTTAAAAAATTATTTCTTTCCGAGAGTTTATCTCTACTGTAATACATCCTTTTTAAATTCCTTTGTCTCCTGAAAAAAAAAGAAGAAAAAAATGCCTTATTACCTTCTCTTTTGATGAAATAATTGGTTCAAAAATCAAGGTAAATAAACTCGTTCCCCGAGAAATAAAATAATGAAAATCATTAATCACTTAATTGAATATGGAATAAGGTAATTGTCTAATGCAATTGGCAATAGTGAGTCTAATAAATAATACAAATATGCATATTTCTTTGAATACTAAACTAACTTTGCTCACCTCAAGACCGGAACGAAATTACAGAATATTAAACTTGCATAATAATATATTTTGAATACCAATTGATAAGTTTTTCTTCACAATACTTGCATGTTTTCCTCCACTTTTTATCTTGAAAATCTCTTTAATGAAAATAAATCTGCATTTAAGTTATTTATAGAATGCTCATTAGTAGGTTTTTTATGCACTACTTGAATAATTTAAGCTGTATCTTTGATCTTGTTTTGAAAGATAAACTGGATGTCCATTTTTGAATGTCTCTACTGATTAACAGCTAAAAGAAGTTTTTATACGTTAAATTCCAACTTAGATTGCTTGAATATTTAATGCTCATCAGAATGTCCAGATGTTACTCAATTTATATAAATAAGATACGAGTAAAAATCAATCAGTCATATTTGTCGATTGTCGTAATCTCAAATATATCTTTACTGCAATATATCTTTTAAACAGTTTAATCAATTTTTGCAATCGAAAATAAGAAAATAAGTTAGATAATGTAAAAAAGATAAAAATTCGTTCTTTAAAACTGATAGCAAGGAAGACAAATTATTATTATCTAATTATTATTATTATACTATAGCAAGAAAATTTGAATTCAAGAATATTTTTTTTAATATAACAGCACGGATATAAAGGAACAAGTTACATAAATGAATGACAGCTAAGAATGTTTCCAAAATCAAATTTACAATTTATTATATATATATATATTTCTTTCACGGTTGTTATTTTTACATTTTATCTCCTAGGAAAAAAGCCTCAAAGCTGAAGTGCTGGATTATGTATATGCATACATAATAATTTAAAAAAATGTTTTGCTTTTACCTTTTAATCATTTTTAAAAACGAAATAAAAAAAATACTACCGTAAAATGGGGTGTATAGGAACAGCGGGGTCAATCGGAACAAAACTTCCCGACTGTACAAAGTATTTCTTCATAAATATACTATAGGGTATTTTTCACCATTATTTTTTTTTTTAGAAAGGTAAGATCATAGGAAGTAGGAAAAAATTACTTTTGTCAATCTGGCAACGCTAATGGCTTCTAAGGAGGGCTGCACTGCACGTGGAATGCTAGAACACATCACATTTTCATAGACTGCAAAACTTCATATGCAAGAACAAACCTTTTTATATTTTATACCTAAGAGTGGTATGTTTCAATTATACATGTATCTGAACAACAGAATACCACATTAGAATTTACATTTTTTATAAATTGTGTCATAAAAATGAAGAATTCTGAAAAATGCCATAGGAAAAAAAATTGCGGGGTGAATCGGAACACTTTGTTCTGTTGTTCCAATTCAAACTTATTTGAAGGAAACTGTTTGAAAAATCAAGATTCTAACCCCAATTCTTCTAATCAAGACAAGGACAAGGATTTATTACTGTTTATCCCTTCTCGTGAGCAACTAGATCTTAGAATGACAAAAAGTTGCAGATTTCAAAAGATTTTTTTCTCCAGGAGACTTTTTTTTACTTAAAATACGAGGGGGAAAGTCATATAGACTTTATAGCAAAAGGCCAGCACACAGACAGGGATGAATAAGCGAAAAAACTTTCAGGACAATCCCCCAGAGATTTCAAGAAACTAAAGAAAAGGCAGAGTTCATCCGAGAAGATGCTATGAAAAAACTTAAGTCAAGTCACAATTGCTAGTTTTACAGGACAAGTACATATTTGTGGACGACATGAGGGTGACTTGCATCATGACATTACAATCATTAGAATCATTCAATACAAAAACATGCAGCTGTTCTTAAAATCCTTGCGGCCTGGATTCGATTCATTCCATCAGAACTTCAACCTGACGCATAACCTTTGACATCGGTCGCTCATGAACTAAGATTTACGATAACACATTTGTTTACATGACATGAATGTTAGTTTTCGATCATAACTTTTTTTTAGTGACAATATCGTCAATTAGTACTGGTACCTATGTTACACCATCTTCTATCGATTAAAAAAATCGTCCAAATCGTTTCGTAGATCAGATGTACATGTTCAAATGAAAAAAAAATTAGGGTGGACTACCCTAACATTTAGGGGTAAACATAGATGTTGGCCGATTCTCATAGATACTGGATAAGCCAAAAATTTCATCAAATCGGTCAGCCGTTTCGGAGAGTATGGCAACGAAAACTGTGCACATAATTTTATATATTAGTTATATATATATATACTGTTCATAAATGTTATATGTATCTGTATATGGAATATCAATATAGTATATATGCAATGACCGTTATTTTTACATCTTATCTCCAGGAAAAGCCTCAAACTGAAGTGCAAAATTTTTTTTAACTGCTTAATTATTACAATAAAAGCTGTAATGCTGTTACCTTTTAACCCATTTTTAAAAACGAAATAAAAAAAATACTACTCATAAAAAGCTTTTTGAAAAAAAAGATTTCACACATCCATAAAAGGTTACATTTCATTTTGGTTCCCTCAATCAGATTGTAAATTTTGTTAATCATACGTCTACAAGAAAAGTTGTTTCGATTTTTATTATTAACTTCTTTTCTATGACTGAAAACAGAACATTAAGGACATGTTGAGAATTTCGACAATGCTTTCTTTTAATGGTAAAAAGTATTTTTTAATTATATTTATTTTGTAGAGGAAAAGGTTTGAAAATTTCTTATGCAGTCATGTAAAACTTTTTGAATTCTTAAAAAAATCCATTAAAACAACCAAATCAAAATTTGGATACATCTTTCATCAAAAGCTTTTTTTTCTACGATTTTTTTTTTTTTTTTTTTGAAGAAAGGCGCTAATGTTTTTTTTCCAACTATTCAATATTGAATGAAAAATTGATCAAAATAAAAAAAAAATATACGATCACCCCATCCCGATTGAAGAGCTTATAAATAGAAAGAAGTATAAATATAAAAATTCATTAAAACGGAAAAATTGAGCAGGTAAAAAGCAAAAATGTAGAACTAACGTAAAATTTAGGAAACCATGACCTCTTTAATTTTCATCAAGTTCTTGTTCAAGCAGACACTTTGAAAATATGTCGCAGATACTTTTGAGGAAGATTAAAATTATAGAATGCAGTAAAAGATCAAATTCTTCTGAAACATCAACAACTACACAATCGTCTTTTATTTCGAGTGATGAAGAGGTATTTTTCAACAATATTATCTTACATTAATCTAATAACCATCAAAATAGTATTTTTCTTTTGTAAAATAGGATTCATGACTAAAGTATGAACACAGAATTAAAAATTATGATCCATTCCACGATCGCTATTTAGAATATAAGTCATAGGAAGAGATGAGTTCTTTCTAATTTTGAAACTCACCATTTTAAAAACTCTAGGAGCTGCATTTGAGATTAAAAAAAAAAAAACTTTGGTGCTTAAAACAGTAAAAAAAAAACAATAACTTTGAAGAAAAACTGTTAGAGTCTGTCTCAGGTTAAAAATATTCTATGAATAAAAGAATAGAAATTCAACATCAAGTGTTTTACTATGTGGAATAAATTTGATCATTCCTTCTTGAAAAACACTTTTGCTTTTTCCTTAAGTTAAGGGTTGATTTTGAATTTACTACAGTTTCTGAGTTGTTTGTTTTGTTCATTTAGATTTAAAAAATGAATTTTCAAATTTTAATTTTGTTTAAAGCAATTCTTGAAAAATGAATTCTTAAAGCTTTATCTTGTTTAAATCAACTCTTAAAAAATAAATTTTAAAACTTAATTTTGTAATTCCTCAAAGTTTTTTAAATAGAGCTTTCCTCTTCTTGCACCGCAGTCTTACATTTTCAGTCACACTTTTCACTCTAAACGTAATATGATGAAACATTTTGAAACTGGGGTAATGTTTATAACCAAATATTTAATACATACAAATTCCATCCCGACAAACTACACAATGCGAAATAAATATAATAAAAACCGAACTAAACAAGATCACCACAATGCGAAGATCACGTACAGGATCTTAGCATAACCTAGCTATCTTAAGCCAAGCCTTAAAAGAAAAGAATACTGAAGTTAAAAAAAGCTGTTCTTTGTAATGTCAAAAACTGATCAGACAATGTAAACGTAAATCTTTATTCACTCTTTGTAAGGATTCAATAATGACGTTATCTATCTATATCATAATATTAAGTCACGTTTTTTATTGTCCCTTGGCACATCACTGGTTTTATCTCTCACAAGATACTAAATAAATGTTGGGTCAACAAAGGAAGCTACGTTGCTAATTTCAAATCAGTTTACTAGCAAAAAAGGATTTTTTTACTTAAAAAATGTATGTATCTAATCCAATGTCTATGTAGGAAAAAAAAACTTTTCATCTAGTAACTATTTTTAAAAAGTATTCATTGTTTATTTATTTCTCCTTCTTTTATATATTTATGGCCCATTCCACACTGCAAAAAATGATCCGTTGTTTTTACAGTATAATACTGGAAGCTTAGGTTCCAATTTAAAACTGCAAAATGCGCAGCAATTAACTGTAAAACTAGCAATTTTACAGTTTCTTACTGTAAAGTTACAAATTTTAGTTTATTGCTGTAAAATTTAGCTGTATTATACTGTAAAAAAACAGTATAATACTGGCAGCAGAGGTTCCAGTTTAAAACTGCAAAATGCACGATAATAAACTGTAAAACTAGCAATTTTGCAGTTTATTACTGTAAAGTTAGCAATTTTTACAGTTTATTACAATAACATTAACTGTATTATACTGTAAAAACAACATTCATTTTTTACAGTGCATGAAAAAGCGGCCATCTTTTCACGAACGTGACGTTTACGTATTTCATTAAAAAGAAGTGATTTTAAACTGTAATTAAGAAAATTTTGTTGGTTAAGCAAGCACAAACCGATGTGGGACTTTTCAGGCGAAAGACTTCGTTCATTACTTTTTAAAACTACTACTTTTTAATGAAATATACGAGCATCGCGTGCGGAACAAAATGCCGTTATTTTTGTGGAATGGCCCTTATTTATTTCTTCATATATAACCGTAAAGTATGATACCCAGCATTTCATAGAATGCCTAAATAATGCCTTAACGAGCCAGCAATGCATGAAACGATTCCTATTACACACATTTTCTAGACACTTTGTAGAATACCAAATGAGAAACCGGCAAAAGTATGGAGTACGTTACAAGTTTGCTTACGATTCATTTGAAATCCTTTGAAGTTCATTTTGATTTATCTAAAATATAATTCACTTAATTTAAAATTGTTAATAAATCACAATATTTTAAAAGTTAGCAGAATAGCGATAACGTGCGTAATAGTGACGAGTTTTCGAGAATCCATAAAACTGGCTTCTCATCCATTTCAAAAGTTCCTTTAAAATTTGAAAACTTCGTTAAAACATATAATATTAAACTGGGCCTCAGGAATATTACTAAACGAATGAGGTTATTTCAAGTTAGATACTGAAAAAAAAAAAGCAAATTCGTTTGCATTGTAGCTATTATTATACTTGAGAGCTGAAATAAGCAATAAAGTAATATATATTTTTTTTTAAATACAGAACAAATGCAAAAGAAAAGGGGAAAAAACGAAGGTAGCGTAGTGAGCTTCAGTATTTAAAAAATGGAAGGTAACGTCTATTCACACTAGAAAATATTGTTTCATAAAATAAATTTTATTATTCGTAAACGTTACGATATTTGTTGAATTCTATCAGTTTAATATTATTTTGGGAATAATATTCGAAAATGCTAAAACTCTCAAAATACAAACTGTCTTCTACATATAAATTCAAATTTTTGACCGATTACTACATTCTGCCATTCTTTTAGCATTAAAACGCCCTTTTCTAGAAAATTCACTTTTAAATTCATTTATCTAGAAACCTAAAAAATCAGCAGTAAAGGAAACTACTGCAATCACATTGTTAAAAACATCAAATAAAAATATTTAGAATTTCTCAAAATTAAATTAAGATTTTTAGAACAGTAAATTAGACCAGTTGTACACTACCTCAAATATGAACGAAAATAATTGCCGAATTCACGGTCAGTAAGCATACTCATTGTACTAAAAACCATACTATAATTAGGTATGATTCAATGAAGGAAAAATATTTGTTTAGCAAACAAGAGGGCTGAACAAACAAGCTCCCCACAATGATCCGGTTATCAAAAGAAGCAGCTCCAATTAAAACGGCGCATTTTTTAATTATTTCCAACGAAACACCTTTCAATACCTCCAAAAACAAGATTATCATTAAAAAGCGTCCAAACATCATCAATTAAACTGCAACGGTAGCCGAAACTTTAACAGTACTTAGCAGCAACTCTTATCTGCATTCCTTACATAATGATTGATGAAGAAAATTACACCACAAATTCACATCAGTGTAAACCATCTATTTTTAACCTCGATGTTTTCTAAACGTTACACACAAAGAAGAAAAAAATTACTCAAAAAAAAAAAAAAAAAAAAACAGCTGAAAAGGCGTCTGCATTTACCACTATAATCTATACCAATCGCGTTCATTATTGTTCCACTTTTAGGTAGTTTAAGGAAAATGAGAACTCGGTTATAAGTTTTTTTAAACCATTAACTCTTCCGGAATGCGAAGGAGATATTGCTTCTTTCAAACTGCTCTTTCTTTCAGTGTTAATTTGCGATCCCACTGACCATTGTGTCTGAGACTGCTGTTTAACTTTGCTCATAAATAGGAATTACTGTTTCAGGAATGTTTCCTTATTAGTAACACAAACGAAAATCTTTTCTTAGACGATCTAATAAACCGTTCAATTATGCAGCCATTGTAGAGAATTTTGATAAGCGGCCATCGTTTGCTATGTATCCTAACTGTTTTTATGGTTATCAAACAAATTATACTTTTCTGGCTTTAACCCATTTAGCAATCTGATACGATTCAAGTCTCTGTTGGAATACGTTTTGGGCACGCAGTGCCATTGACTTGTGAAGTATTCTTCTAAAAAGTCTAATATTCGTGCGCCTCTTCGTGATAATGATTTGTAGTTTATTCATTATACAGATACTTTTATGAGTGTCTGAAACAAGTAGATTTAAGATACATTTTGAAACGATTATTGAATGATTCTAAGCGTGTCTAGTACGATTCGTTTCGTGCATTTATTTAAATGGATTTACAATTTAGTTGAAGAATATGCTGGAGGTGTATCTACACCATATCAATAAAATTATTGGGTAACCACCATATAACTAAAATTATTTTTAACTTTCAAAATTCACCTTTTTACGAATTTCTCAAGAAATAAGCCACTATTTGCTCCGTAACTTTTTTTACACGAAAGGTAAGCTCTAGCTGTCATTTTCCAACAACATTTAAATTATTCATGCATTTGGGGAACCTGCAATACATTGAGGAAAACAAAAATGTTTTTTGATAATCCTACATCGTAAACAGCTAAGAATAAATTTTTAAATTTCAGAAATTAGTTTACTATGTGCAATTATTGTACAAATTTTCCTGACAGTAGTTCTAATATTGACGATCATAGAAGCACTCAAGGAGATTAAAGAGGAGGAGCTAAATCTCTGCTATCTAAAAGTGGCAACGAATTCTCACCGCCACCAGAGGACACTACTTACCAAACCCTCCCTATTTCCTAAAGGAATCAATGTAAATGATACTGAATCTGTCATCTTTTTAAATGCTGCTATGGGAAAGAAAATATTTTTTTTCGACTGGATTTTGGTGTAAATCTTCGATTGACACTATGAATTAAATAGGATTTTCATCCCACGAAAATAGGTGCCATATTCTTTGAGAAATAGTTTTAATCGAATGCACTTACCAATTTTTTTAAATTGGAATTTTGCTCAAATCGTCGATTAACATTATGAACTAAATATATTTAAAAAAAAGTAATAACTAATTGTCTACTAAATATATTTAATTAATAACAAAATTAAATACTGACATAATTAATTTTTTGCCACATGCTTAATTTATCAACAATTTAGAGAACTGATTCTCAGCAAAAATAACATCGTACAATGCAAAGAAAATGTCGCATACAGTTGCATATATGTCGAATTTGGCAAGTAGCTAGATGAGGTCAATTAAACATCTTTCTTAAAAAATACGGCAAAATTTCAGTGGGATCAAAGCCATATTTAGTTCATAATGTTAATCGGTGGTTTACACCAAAATCCAGTTGAGAAAAAAATATTTTCTTTCCCATTGCAGCATTTAAAAAGATGACAGATTCAGTATCATTTACATTCATTCCTTTAGGAAATAGGGAGGGTTTGATAAGTAGTGTCCTCTGGCGGCGGTGAGCATTCGTTGCCACTTTCAAACTAGCGCATCCGTAGAACATTTCTCTCCTTTCTACTCCGTGGAAGCACTTCTTGATATTCTGAGATAAGA
Organism: Uloborus plumipes; assembly: GCA_038373865.1. Classification (NCBI taxonomy): domain Eukaryota; kingdom Metazoa; phylum Arthropoda; class Arachnida; order Araneae; family Uloboridae; genus Uloborus; species Uloborus plumipes. Next base: position 183,790 of record JAXGGA010000240.1, read on the forward strand.
ACGCTAACTCCGGGTTTTGCCACCAGGTAGCGCTGTAAGCGGCAGCACTAGGTATCGCAAGTTGATTGATTGTGCAATGTGCATCATTGAAAAATATGCACAATCATTTTAGACCAGTGTTTCTTTCAGGCATCTCTCCGGGGGGGGGGGGCACTGCCCTCCCGGAGAAAGTCAACTGCCCCACCGGAGGAAAACTCAGTTTGCACTAACATACAAAATATAAATTAATTACAGTTAAAATAATTAAAAAATAAGCAAGTAAATATTTAACAAATAAATATAAAAGTATTAACGAAAATTTTAAAACATATATCATGGGGAAGGGGGGGGGCATCAAAGGTGGCCTTCAATCGCATTTTAGAACATCAATTTTGGAAAAGTGGGGGGGGGGGGGATTTGAACCCTTTATTTTTCCCTTGAAGTCATTGAAAATCGCCCACAGTTTGCTTTTTCTGTTTTGTTTTTCTGGGGGAGGCTTCCAGGGAGAGTGCTGAGCTGCATCAATTTTCATAATTAAAAGCAATTCACTTTGTGTTAAAATGAGTAAAAACCCGAAAAAGCGACTTTTAAAAACACAAATAGATGAAGTTAAAATTGGCGAACATGTTTCAAAAGCCTAAAGCTTCCTTCTTCAGCGCCAAGCAAGAAATGGAAAAGAAACAAAGTGCCGGGAGAGTTTAAATAGCAAAGGAGCAAAAGCTAGGCCAATCAGGTGTCAGCGTGTGCCGAGTCCTGATTTGGCGTTGCGTTGTCAGAAAATTTAAAAGCATGAAGTAAAATTGGCGAGATGTGTGGAACTGCAAAAGATTCGTTACAAATATTACTTAAATTTTTATGAACATGAAAGGCTTCTAAGAAATCCAACTCGCCAACAGTTGAAGGTCTGCAAATAATTTTAGCTTCGGAGAAAACAAATCTATGGCCCATTTCCCAACAGTGTTTCGCGATTGAGGATTTTGAGAGTTCTTTCTTTTTAACATAATTTTCATGTTCCTTTAACCCAAATTTAAGCGCCCTTCGGGTCTGTCCGACGTAACCAATTTGACATTCACATTTTATGTGATAAATGCCCACTGATCAAATGGTTGGATGGGGTCTTTTAACTTGGAAAAAGTTAGTTTGTTGATGGGTCTGTAAATGACATGAAAATCGAACTTGCTGAGTATTCTGGAAATGCGAGGAGAGATTTTTGAATAAAATGGTAAGACAACGAAATTGGTGGAAGGAACACTGGGTTTTTTGTGGGATGCACTGCGGTTCGAAAGTTTATTAAAAGCATTGTCAATGATTTGATAAGAATAACCTCTGTCAACGGCCACACTCCTTAAGAAATTAAGTTCATCATTGAGAAGTGATTTGTCGGAACATATATTAATGGCGCGGTTAACAAACGTGTAAAAAGCAGACATTTTTTGTTTTATGGGATGACAGGAGCGAGAATGTGGAGGAAGACAAACAGCAAATGGTTTTCGGTAAACACTTGTTTACCGAAGGCACTTTGTTTCTTTACACAGGCACTTTGTTTCTTTTCCATTTCTTGCTTGGCGCTGAAGAAGGAAGCTTTAGGCTTTTGAAACATGTTCGCCAATTTTAACTTCATCTATTTGTGTTTTTAAACGTCGCTTTTTCGGGTTTTTACTAATTTTCATAATGTTATAAAATATAGTCTACAGATGCGTTTTTAGGCCATCAATTTTTTTTAATTTCTGAGAAATTATTCGTAAACTCCATCCGTTTATACAACGTCCTCAAAGATATGGCTTGAAATTGCCTAATCATGATTTCAATTTCGAAAATGTTTTAGATGATGTTTTTTAGCTTATGTTTTTGTGGGAGGTCATTATCGAAAAGGTGAGGGGTAATGTAATTTTGGGGCTCAGTTAGAGGGTGGGAAACTTTCTTGAAAAAAAGTCCCTGAAACGCAATTTTAGGCGACCTCCATGATCCCTCCCCTCCGGATTCTTCAAGTACCCCCCCCCCCCCGCCGGAGCAAAATGTCTGAAAGAAACACTGATTTTAGACAACACCCCTCAACCACCCCTGTTCCACACCATTTCTTAGGAATATGTCAACACTTCCCACATAAAGAACTGAATTTTATGCTGAATTAATTTAAAAAAAAAAAAACTACGTTATCCGACATAAAGTAGTTACCATGCTCAAAATCAGTGATTAATGGCAGAGAAGGACATAAAATACATACAATACCTGCATGTACAGTATGCAATAATGAAAAACAGCACCATAAAACTACTGTAGAATAGATAAAGTAATAATAATTATAACTGAAAAATGAAGATGATGATGATAAACGGAGCTGTGCAGGTAAACTAATCGCTATGTCTGTTCTCCTACATATCGATGATGTTCAATTTTTCTTTTTTTAATTGTAAGAAACTTTCTCTTCCTTAGCTTTCGATGAAGTAACGAGCTTAGGTTCCATTACATTTCATCACCTCCATATTTAGAATGGAAAAATTAAAAGAAAAATGTGGTGTGCTTAGTTATGTATAACTAGCAAAGCGATGTTTAGATGAGAACAATGTGGTAAATCCCACTTTCAGTGATGCTAAAAAGATGAAATTCCATTCACAAAATTAATATTTAGTTGCTAATGCGATGTCGATGTTTACGAAGCTCTGTGATTTTCTTCTGAAAATTTTCTTGAAAAATTCGCTTTAGTTCTAAAATTTGTTACTCGTGGAAAAACTCGCGTTACAGCAGTTGCGCATAAGTCGAACAACGTTGCAGCGTGATTCCACTGCATACATAGACCAACTTTTTATAACTATTAGGTCTTGCGCCTTTGGGTGTTAGAGCCCGACACTTAATATTTGTCAATAAAATATATCGAATAAATTTTCAATACTAGTAAACTACCGATGAAAAGAGCTAGCAGAAATATATTTCTATTGATCCGTAGCCGCTGGCCTCCCACTTCATGAGTCACAGGTTGGCTAACACTGAGCCGCTAAACGTTTTATACACGCTATTCAGGTTATTCACACAGCGTGCAAGTCTTGGAATGTACCACACCAAAAAAATGTTTTAAATTAGTCACTTTGTAAACATAAACACGTGAAATAACTAATAAAACTCCTTCCCTAGAAAATAAACTATCTGGTCATTCACCGATTTCTCTGGGGCCAAATAGAATGAGGAGAATGCAAAACAATTCGTGCTCATTTTTTTATGGATTTTAAAACGTTTTAAAGTTTTGACTGGAGTTGAAATAAATATCTTAAATGCATCCATTTTTTTCTTGACGAAATTGCATTAAGTGCTGTTCCTATTACTGAATTTTAAATAGCAATTTGACAAATGCTTTGAATTTCTGGGCATTAATTTTTCGTTTTGCAAAACACGCAAGCATTTTCTATCTCAAACGCAAAAACTCGTCACATTATTTACCAAAATTTTATTTTTCCAAACAACTTGCCTCTAGAATTTATCGCAAAAAATAGGCAACAGACTGAAAAATAGCTTTAAACGAAAACAATTTATTGAAATGCACCGCAATTTGCACTGGCAGCTTAAAAAAAGAACAAGCAGTGGCACGCGAAATAGCAAAGGAAAACAACTATTAAGTTTCAAAGAAGCAGAATGAACAATATTGACCCTCACTCAAACTAAACGTAATTGCAAACGTTTATCTGCAGGGTGTGTGACCACGTGTACTTTAGATTCAGAGTCATTTTAAGAAATTTAGAACAAAAAAATGAGTACCAAAGAAGCATAACATCCTACGCAACGAAATAAATGGCTATTGCTGAAATGAGACTTTTTTTTTTTTTTTTCAATGTGCATTGCACAGTTATGTGCAGTTATGCAAATATTGTACTGAGAAATGCTTTTTCGTTTCTCTCCAATGTTCATATGCAAATTTGTTGCTATAATCTTTCTTCTTCTCTATAGTCATGGTAGTTTAAATTTTTGGTGCTTATTTTTAGATAGAGTGCATCATGATGGCTACTCCATTTTGAAGTAGATTTTTTGTTTTTTAAAGACATTTTTGAAACAAATAATCTTGAGTTGGATGACTTTTGACTTAAAACGGTAATTAATAAAAACAGTTCTGGAACTTATTTTTAACTCACAAGGGGACCTTACAGGTTGTCACTAACCGATTTTGATGATTTTTATATATTATGTAGAGGGACCCACCCTAAGTATTTTAGCAAAAGGATATTCCCCAATGCGCCTTAGTTTTCGAGATATAACGATACAAAGTTTAGCTCGAAGTTGTTATAGAGGTACGGTTGAGCAGTGGTTACAACAGCGGTCGTAGCCCAGTGAGCAAGGTCCCCCACTCCGACCGCTGGAGGTCTGGGGATCGAGTCCCGTGAATTAACAATATTAAAAATTGAAAAAATAGATTTATTTTTTAAATGAATAAATAAATAAAATAAAAATGAATAATTAAACGATTTTCCATTAACTATCGAATTTATTTCGATTTTAAAGAAAAAAAAATACGTCACAGGACTCGATCCCCAGACCTTCAGCGGTCGGAGTGGGAGACCTTGCTCACTGGGCTACGGCCGCTGTTGTGACCACTGCTCAACCGTACCTCTATAACTTCGAGCTGAACTTTGTATCGTTATATCTCGAAAACTAAGGTGCATCGTTATATCTCGAAACTCTGGGGAATATCATTTTGCTAAAATACTTAGGATGGGTTCCTCTACATAATTTGTAAAACTCATCAAAATCGGTGAGTGACAACCTGTAAGGACCCCTTGTCAGTGGTAAGTCTCTTTTTTTTTCTTTTTACTTCATTTCGATATGAGTTTTTTTCCCTTCTTCTAACCGGCAAACCAATGGGTTGCCAATGGTTTTATACTTCAATGGCGAATTTATATATTTGGATAGTACTTGGTAGTAGTTTATAAAAAAATGACTTCTAAAGGTGATTAAAAATTAAGAAATAGTATATAATTAGTAAGGTATTAGAATAGTTTATCGTTTCGTAACTATGATTGGTGTTTATTTTATAAGTGGGTGTTTCGTTGAACTGATTTTTGCACAGGAGTTGCAAAATAAGTTTAATTTATAGCTTTTGGTAGGAGATTGCATGTAAGTGTGACCAATAATTTTTTGTTTTTTATTTCCTGGGAGTTTTTTGAAATCGGTTTTGTTTTATTTAATACTAAGTTTAAATTTATTTCATTATTCATATGCTTGCTGGGGCTAACATAATTTGCCTCCATTATATTAACATCAGCAAGCATTTTTGCTTTTATAGGGCCTTATTTCTTTTAAAACAAAACATATCTTTTATTAGCTACAAGAATAAATTACAGCTTTTTATATTAGATGTAAGTTTAAATTTTTATTGTTCCTTTTAAGTACTACTTAAGCCACAAAAAGAAAATAAGTGGTAAAAATGACAGCGGCTAAATGCATGAATAAATTAGCATCTTCTGTAACCTCAATGACCGGATGTTCCTGGCGCGACACAAAAAATGAACTCACACCACTAAAATTGCTGTTGGAAAGCTTAACATAAGTCCACAAAACATTTAATGTTAACTAGGGATGTTCCGGTTAATCGGCAATACCGATTAATTGGCCATAATCGGCCACTTTGCCGTTTATTAAAATCGGGAAGTTTAATCTACCGAAAAAACTTTTTCAAATATTATTCTTTAAGTATACCTTCACTAAGAAACTATGCTGAATAATTTTATCAATAGTAATAATAATCCTCACAGTTGATATAAAGTTTTTTCTTAATTAATTGTCCTACTTTAAAGAAATATACATAGACAATGTTGCAACAATTTTCATGTGGCGATAGTTTTCTCCTTAGCGCAGTGATTTTAGATAACCTCTAATTCTCAAAGAATTAAAGTACTAAATTAAATTGCTACTAATTATTAAAAATTATGAATTAAAAGTACTCCTAAATTGGAATGCTCACCACAGACTCCCCACCCCCTTTATTTAATTGTTATGTCGCATTAACGTAGCTAACAATGTGTTAAAAATATTATTAACAATGATATGAAAATTGGTTCGTAGAAATTTGATAAAATGTTGAAATTATTTTGTGAAAACTAGGAAAATGGAAAAAAAATCTTCTCTCAGAAATAAATTACTTACCATTTCTGAACTTGAAATTGTATAAAAGAGAAAAAACAATGATGGTAAAATTGGTAGTAGAAAAACGATCATCCTTATCATTCATTTGCTCAGGCGATTAATCGGTAATAAGTAATCGGCCAATTTGCTTATCGGTGCATCCCTAAATTTAACCTCACGGTGAAGTTGATACTTGTGCTCCGAGAAGTGACGTCAACATTTCTAACAAGGAATGTACCGATTAATCGGCCATAATCAGCCCCTCTGCTGATTATTTATAATCGGCCAAACTCTGATAATTTATCGTCGGAAAAAGTATTTGTTAAGTATTATTTTATAAAGCATAATTTCAAAAATAAACTATGATGATTAAATTTAAATACTGTAAATAATTTTCTGCAAACATTACTATAACATGTAATATGGGAGTGTACAGAGTAAAAGCAAACCAAATAGCTAAGAAAGTGAATAAAGCTGAATCAAATATTAGAAAATAACCCCCACAGCTGATATTCACATGACACTATAATGAATAGTTAAATTCCAGGACTTGGAATCAAAAACCGTGATTATTTCGTTTTATTTATCATTGGCCAATTTTTGCCGATTAAACGGAGGAAAATTTATTTTTTAATTACCTTAAGTATGCCTTGAACAAGAAATTTCTCATAAAAACAATTTATAAACAATAAATGAATGACTATCTGCAAACACAAAAATAACATGTGGTACGAAAGAGTAGTGAGAAAAAACAAGACAAATAATTCAAAAACAGTATAACGGAACAAAATATAAGAATATAATTCTTGCAATTGATATATTTTTTTGAATAAATTCATCTTTCCAATTTGAATAAATATGCACATATATACAGCGTTGCAAAATTTTTCATATGTCGACACTTTTCTCCATTATCATAGTGTTTTAAGATAACTTCATTATTTTCACAAACAAATCTTGGATTAAATAACAACTAATAAATTAAAAATAAATTTTAATTAAAAGAGTGCTCTTAAATTAGCGTGCTCACTACAGCCTCCCCCAGTTTTTTTTTATTTGAATTTTCATGTTTAGTTAACATAATGTAGTTTTATTAATAATAAGATGAAAATTAGCTAAAGAAATTGGATGAAATTTTGAAATTATACTTTAAAAGCTAGGCAAATGAAAAGAAAAAGTTTCTCTGAACTAAATTAATAACTATTTCTAAAAGCAAAATTGCAAAAGAAAAAAGAAAGTGATGGTGAAATTGATAGTATTAAAACTAATCATGATCATTAATCGGTAATCGGTAATTGCAAATTTTTTTATCGGTACATCCCTATTTTTGACCTATTTTAAACATTCGAATTAAAAGCAGAATATACCACAGCTTTTAACACTGAGTGCTACAATTGCACCGAAAACAGTTGAAATCCCGTCGATTACTTCTCCATTAGAAAAGTTATTAGTAACAATTAATAATAATTACGAACAAAAATTATCCTATAGTAAAATTTATTCTTTAGTGGTTGATATAATCTAAATCACTGAAAACTGAGAAAATAACTGATAAGATTTTTTTTTTCCACTAAACTTAGGTGGTAATTTTTTTTTTCCATGATTGAAGAGAAAAATATTTTAATTAAATAACAAAACTAGAAAAAAAGAAGGAATAAAAAAAGAAAGAAAATAAAAGATAGGGAGAGAAAAAAAACATTTCTCGCATTTTTTTCCAATAACATTTTTTTATGAATGAAAAAATCAACGACTTTTAACTTTTGAAATCAGCAGAAAGAAAAAAAAAACTCAATATTTAAAACATGTCAAAAAAGAAAAAAAAAAGTTAGGAACATGCAACAATAACTGAATAGCAAAAAGTTTCAAGAACTGAATTGCTCAAAATGCATCTGTTAAGAAAACAAAAAAGGTAACATAGTTTTGTATTCGCGTCTGACAAATATGCAACATCGTTAAAACGCCATTTCGCTCAAAGAAAAAAAAATCGTAGATCAACCCGTATCTTTAGTTACACCTTCACGTGCTGAGTAGTTTCTTGAGCGAAATAGATCAATTTTGCGTTGTTCCGTGTCATTTATTTATGGTTCCAAATTCCAGTCTAATGTTTAATATGACCTCCAATTATTATGAAGAGCAGCTTATTGTGGAAGAGAAAAAGTGAACAACCTTGGAAATACTCTTGTATGCATGCAAGGGAACAGGTTTACCTTTTGGATGTGGTTTCGGCTTCACATTGTATTCATGTTTTGAACAGTGTGAATAAATCGTAATAACGCATTGAACTTGCGCGCACATTATCAGCAATACCTAAACAATTACTTATACCTATAAGCCGCAAAATTAAAAATTCTAAGGAAATAAAATGTTTAAAATATGTGTGTATTATACATACGTTGATTTATGGAGTGTACATAAACATTATACATCTTGATATTGATTCAGAAATACTTGAGTGAACAGTGGGCGTTAATAATTTTAGTTGTATTAGTGTAGTGAGCGTGTTATGCATGAGTGGTTTGGTTATAAAAATGCAAAAGAAAGGAAATGTGCTAAAAATAGGTATTTTTCAAAAATAGTTATTCATGATAATATTAAGCTATAATTTCGCTAATTTTAACCACCCTACTCACATCTTAAGTTCTCTCTTTTTTTTTTTTTTTGCATTTTTTGGTATAAAAATAAAAAAAAAATTCCTCTTAACTATTGAATAGTTACACAAAATTCGGAATTAATAATTATTAAGTTTATTTAAAATGAATTGTTAGCTCGGTTTCTACCTATCCAGAAATTTAAGGTCATTTTGAGTAGCGCATAAAATGTCATAAAAAATAAATTATTTTAACAAAAATAATAGCAAAATAAGATTAAATTTAATGCAGCAAAATAAAATTTGTAAGCTTAAAAGCTCCTTCTGTACTTCACAGCCTCATAAGATTTCTATCAGTTATCTACACTCTACAGTCTCCTTTCATCTACTGTATAGAATTTTACAGAGCAGTATCAATACTTCAAAAATGGCTACCAGACAACAACTTAAGAATTTTCGAAATATGTAATGAGCAGTGTACAATATTGCCAACTCGTTTTAATGTGAAATACAGAGCAGATTTTTTTTTTCTTTTTGTAATCTTGCCAAGCGAGTGATGCGCTGGGTGTATTATTATTTTTTTTTTTAATTTAATTTAATTTATTTATTTTGTTTTATTGATTTTTTTTTTTTTAATTCTAACATACGCTCGTGTAACCCAACGGTTCCTCCAGCAATTTCATGCATTCAATGGGACATTTTTGAACACCCACCATAAAGAAGCAGAGACTTGAAGACTCTTGTTTGAGGGCTGGAACGGGGCCGTCGCGAAGTCAACATTTTCCCTCTTTCTACCGGGCCTGCTTCAAGATTGCGCAATCCAAGTGATCACATAATCTTAGCACTTCGCATTCTGTAGTCTCTTAAATTAACACTTGATGCTGGTTACCAAAGACTTAAAAACTTAAATGTCTGAAGTTGATCTTGACATTTTCATTATTCCATAACAAATATTAGTTCTGCAAGCATATTTTATTTATAATAAAAGAAATAATCAGAAAACAAAAAATAATGTAATGGTATTATCGATTGTCATCCATTCAAATATTCAGCATAAGCTCTTATTACATTGCAATTGCTCTTTCAAATTGTAAATGAATGCAATAAAAATGTAGTAGATTCAATTAGATCAGTAGGTTCATTTAATATTAAGAAAATACATTATTCATTACATATTTGAAATTTATTGAACATAATAAACTGGGAAAGGAATCTTTCCTTAGCTGATCAGTTTTAATTTGGTGTTTGATATGACCAACTTAGAAGTATTAAAGACCTTTTACAATGTAGGCATATTTTAAAAGTAAGATATCTTGATTTTAAAAAGTACTGAAATAAAATTCAATAAGAAATAGTCAAATATTTTCTGTTCAAACTTTTGAATAAATTCAAAGAACTTCAAGTATTTGCGACAACTTCATTGTGAATTTGTGCTCTATTTTTAAATAATGCAAAACACATTCTGAGAGTAGTTATTTATTTACAAAAATAAAAGTTAATATAGAAAATTTTTAAAATTGTATAGTTTAAACAATAATATGTAATTAACAATGTCAATTCACACAATGGGTTTTACTTCTGAAATTTTTCGACCTTAAATTTGAAAAAAACTATAACAATGATAATAAAACCCAAGTTCAGAGGAATTTGAATACAGACATCATTGACGTACAGCCCAAAGACATTTTTGAATTTCAATATTTGTATTTTACGCCAATTTTGGTCAAATTTGGTACGAAAACTTTTTTTGCGTACCATTTGCATACACTCTTGCCAATGCTTTTCAGTATAAAAGAAGTTGCTAAAGTTATCAAATTACTTTGAATAAAAACGAGCCAAATCTTACATTTTTAAACATTCCTTTAGAATGTTTTAATTTTTATTGGCAAATTTTATTCCCACCAATGAAGACATGCCTCACAATTTAATTATGTTTGGCAGTTTGTCAAAGTACCTAATTTTCTTTTATTACTTTTTGAGTAGCAATCTTTTATTGTTTTTGTGTTATCATTAAGGAATATATCAGATATTCTTGATAAACAATATTTAATATGATTTAAGACAGAAGTACCACAGTTACAATTAACTAAAAAGTCCATCCCCATAATTTCCATTTTTTTCTACTGCAAGTTGCACTAATAAATTTCTTTGCTCATAAAAGTTTAAAAATGATTTCTCATGGTCTTTACTTAAAAGTTTCCTAAAAATCTGAAAAGTATATGCAGTTACATCTATCAACATTTTTTGGGGAAATCAAAGTTTACCTCTGTCGGTCAGTAATAAAAGTTGATAAACATCAGAATTCTCCAATTCTAACGTTTTATCAGACACAAACATTGAAATGCATTCTAGACACTGAACCTTATGTGATAATTTATAACCTACGTAACCTGAAATATAAACCAAAACTGACATTTCATCATCCTTAATTTCATCATCACTATTACTGTTAAATACATCATAGAAATGTTCGGGTATTTCTACTTCAGGACTCTTAGTTAATTCTCCACAATTCAAATTTCTTAATTTAAACTCGCCATTCTTTTCTGAATATAAACGAATTAAACTTAATATTTTTAATTTCATTTCTGCTTCCATAACTTGGATACAAGATACGTTGTAGTTTGCTCCACTCATTTGACGGTATAGGCCAAATTTGGCCTCTAAACAATGTCTGAAATTTTTTTTTCAAACATATTTCTATTGATTCTATTATTATCTATTCTATTATTATAACATGTCTGCAACGGAAAACAAACTGCTCGAACTGAATGCATAGCACAGAGCACAGTAGCTGTGGCGTCGCAGTTAGAGCATTGTAGAGCATTGTACCTTACTTTTGATTTTTTTTTTTTTTGTATTTGAATCCGTTTATTTTTTATAGCCTATCGGAGGTTGAAAAAAAAAAAAAAAAAAACAACCCTTGTAGTAAAAATTTTAAATAATGAAAATACATTAGATTAAATAATAAGGATGTAACCGTTTGGAGCAGAAAAGCCTATAAGGGCTCTTGTGCCAATAAGCCCAATACAGCTTACATAATATGATAATGAATTCAATATACTTTCAGAAACTATCTTGAATGTTATTTTTGTGTATGCGTTCACATTTGTCTGAAAAGGACGAAAATAAATAATACTGACAAAATAGGGAATCAAACAATTTTTTTAATTGCAGGGTGAGCAAAGTATATTATATATGCAAATGTTTATTTTACAAAGAGTTTATATATATTGTGACAATTCAGCTAATGAAAGATCAGCTACAGCGTGATATCATCGCAATGCCTCTTGTTCTGATAATCATAATGCGGGAACTTAAGATGAATATAAAACTTCATTAATGCGATAACTTATATCTGACTTGCATCAATCTGATTTTCTCTAGTTTAGTTGATCTGGTATTGGATTTATTTCTCATAATTAAATTATTTTTGGTGTATATATAAATCACCTGGAAGATTGAACAAGTATATGCCATAGCAGCGAAATATTTACTAACAACAAATATTTTCTAAAATTAAACAAACCTACTTTTCCGTGTGCAGTATGGATAATTTATCATCAGATGAATATATCATTCAATTGGGCCCAAAATGTAAATGATTTCAAATACATCTTAACAACTAATAATGAAATAGAAGTGCTTTAGATTCAAGATATTTTTTTATTTAAGGAACAAGTGTGGAGAAATTAAATCGTTAAACTGAATTATAAAAAATTAAAAAATAAAATAAAAATAAAACATTTATCTCAATGCCAATTTTATAGCATTTTTATGTGAAACGTTCTTTAATTTCAGCCAAGGAAAAGTAAGAAAAGAAAAAAATTAGAATGTCAAATAAAAATAAATATATCTCAGTAACATATTTATATTTAAAAAAGCTTTCGTACTTCTTTCTTATAAATCAAAATTAATCAATGATATTTTATCCCTTTTCTTTGCGAAATACAAAAGAAAAACATTAAAGCTTTTGAATAAAAGTAAAAATTTTTCCTCTCAAGAATCGTTTACACACAATAAAATCATCTGCGAATTGCTTTCTCCACATTTCACATTCTATCAATCAATGTCTAATTTGAATCTGTGTTTACACAACTGGAAATGTCAATTGTCTCTCTGTAAACTGATCACTTTTTTCCATTTCTCAAAGGAAAATGATAAAATTATTTTCAGAATCTCTGCAATTTTCTCGTTTTATCCTCACGAAAGATAATGTTTATGGCTTCTTTAAATAAAGTAGGGGGAACTTCTTCGTTGGCACTTACGTTAAAAAGTTTTAACTTTCTCAAAAAATAACTTTGAAATAATCAAAACAAAAAATTATTTTGTAAACGTATATTTTCAACTAAAAATAAATAAATAAATAAACGATATCTTTAAAAGCAATGTTTTGATGTTAATATTTGGACGTCACCTGGAGAGTTTACCTCACTTGTTACAACAGTAAATATTTTGAGTTTGTGTATGCGTTTTGATTTATGATGGGACAGTTTTTAAGGATTTTTTAAATATCTTTTTTTACCCCTCACAAAAAAAATCAGAACAATTTATAATAGAAAATACATGAAGACAACAAGTGCCACTGAGGGATTGATTCATTTAGGAAGTGTATAGGTTCTCATTACAAAAACGTTTCTCATAGACATATTACGAAAATCAGACACATTATGTTACTGCATAAACGTGCCCAAAGTTAAGATAAAAAAATAGTTCCTATTTGACTTAAATATTCTCTGATTCAATTGAATCGGTGAGTGCAAAAACAACATCAGTCACAAAAATTCGAAAATTCGTTTTTTTTTTTTTTTTTTTTGTGGAAACAAGCTGTTGGAGGCAAGATGAGTGTTGAGGTAAAAAATCACATCAGTCAGGTTACTAATTCGAAAAATACGGAGCCTGTTATTTGAACGTTGACGGTAGAAGTAATGCTAGATGCTAGAGTTAAGACGTTTTTTCTCTTTCCTGAACAATTTAAAGTTCTGGACTTACGTTGTTTATGCACTCACCGATTCAATTGAATAAATTTAAATTCAATAGATTTTGTGTATTTGAATATAAATAATTGTTTTGGAAAAGAGTTTTCATGCATTTTACAAATAAATAAATAAATAAATAAAATAATCATAATATAAAATATTTAAAAAAAACACGTGAATTTGGCATGAACAAATTGCATAAAAATTTTGCGGAAAGTTGAGCCATAAAAATCGTACAGAGGATGTAAAATAACTGCCACACAGTTCTATATTAAGCGTATTAGAAGATTCTGTAATATTTTTAACGAATTCTACTGAAAAATTTTCGAACTTTTTAACCCGAAATATATCCCACAATTTCAAAAGGTGAAATCCATGTATATGATATCTGTCAATAAGCATAAATATTTATGTGATTCTAACATGAGGAGGAAAGCAATTTAAAAAAATGTAAAATAAACCTAAGTATCAGAGGAACGTATATATCTTAATTATAACAGACTACTTAAGCGATATACTTTTAATTTAAGTATCAAAGATTACTGTTCCTTCCTCAAAATTGTTATAAATGCTATATTTCCACAGAAGTCTGTATAGACTCTATACTTACGTTTCAATAGAAATATCTGATGCTTGGGAAATAATTCACCCAGACGGTGCTCAAAGGCATTTTCAATATCGTTCAGAAATTTAAAAGAAATGCAACAGAATATTACTGTTTCAGAAATTTTGCAGATGATATTAAAAAAAACTGAGTTAGATTATGTCCATTCATTCAAAGAGAATTTTTACAGAAATCAATGGAAAACTTTTAATAAGATTAGATGAGAAAAAAATGTTTTGAAGTTTATGCATACAGTTAAAAAATATGATTTTTAAAATAAAAATCCAGAAGAATTTTTATAAAAAATGCCAGCAAATATTACTGGTACTTACTAGTACCCTAGAACAACAGCAAAAAATTTCAGATTTTGATCAAAATTAATTTATTCTGTAGACAAGGTATTAAACTTTTCGGTGCAGCAGCAACCAATGTGATGCATTTCCCCAGAATTGAGTTATAATAACCGCTTTTATCAATTGCATAATGATTTGTTTTTTCATCAATCAATCTTGCAGTTTAGAGCTAAAACAAGCAATGTCATTTGTAACGAAAATATAGTTAAAATTAAATTAAAAATCCATGTATATGCACAATCTTAAAGTTAATATGAGACAAGTGTTCAAAATTTCACTGGACTTTTCAACCATCACTCGTTGAAAAACTGATATTTTTGACGTTAGTTGTTGTTCTAATTTACGTATGCTACAAAATTGTTCTGCATCAACTGAACATTATAAGCAGTTCAATTTGTTACATGTTAAACAAAAAATTATTTTCTAAATATAAACATGGCGAATAGAATATGGTTTACATACCATCTGATGTGTCTCACTCACACATTAATGAAGTACTTGAGACAAAAACACATACAGGGTGTCCACTCCAATCGTGGACCAATAGCTAATTTCTAAACCGTTAGAGATAAGCATATAGTTTATTTAGGAAAAAATCTCCAAATTACGAAAGGAATTTTGGGTCTATTCAATGTTTTTCAAAAAATCAAATTTTGAAAGAGTTACGAAATTTAAATTTTTATACAGCCCCCCAGTCCTATCAATCATATTTAGTAAAACATTCTTGACACTGTAACGTTTAAAACTAAAAAAAAATCACTCTTCTACGACAAAAATTGATCGAGTTATGACGTTTTGAAAAATCAAGATTTTGCATTGTTTCATGACGTCATCGAGAGATCGCTTTAGGGACCGTATGCGAAATCCTTCAAAATCTTGATTTTTCAAAACGTCATAACTCGGTCAATTTTTGTCGTAGAAGAGTGATTTTTTTTTAGTTTTAAACGTTACAGTGTCAAGAATGTTTTACTAAATATGATTGATAGGACTGGGGGGCTGTATAAAAATTTAAATTTCGTAACTCTTTCAAAAATTGATTTTTTGAAAAACATTGAATAGACCCAAAATTCCTTTCGTAATATGGAGATTTTTTCCTAAATAAACTATATGCCTATCTCTAACGGTTTAGAAATTAGCTATTGGTCCACGATTGGAGTGGACACCCTGTATAATAATGAAACATTTTTCAGCTTATTTTTCAGCGTTGTCTCTCTTTTTTTCCATTTGCCGTCCGACTAGGAAAAAAAAAGCACGCGCCCGCATCTATTAATTGTTCTTTTGAAACAACCTGTTGCTTTCTAAATAACCTCAAGCAGTACTTAGCGTTACGTTTCATGGCAAGTAGAAATTTGGCGTCGCTCGATGCGTGTTATAAGGCTTCTTTTCCGCCCGCAGCCATACTTCATCAAACAGAAAGTGTATTGTCTGAAATGTTAAGTTCTTTACAGTGCTTCGTGTCACGAGTCTGTGTTGACACTAAAACGCATACCTACCAATTTCATACCATAAACTTATAATTGGCACATTACAATATTTTTTTATTAATTCATGTTATGGTACTGATGTAATTTATTTCAGTGTTAAATTGTATACTGCAGTAAATTCTCGATTATCCTCGAGAGGATTATCCGCGGGGGTCGCGGGAAAGAAAACCACTATTAACAGATTTTGTCGAAAAAGCGCGAATTTAAATTTTGTTTTTCTTAACATTTCTTACCCAAGAGTGCGTTGTACTTCATACAATAAATTATTTTACCTGGGCGCTATAATGATTACCACTTCTTTATAGATTTTATATGCTTGAGAGCCTCAAATACAAATACTTTTTTATGATGTTCCTATCGTCACTGTTTGTACATATCACATTTTAAGTGGGATGCAATTATTTTTAAGCAAAAGACATTTTTTATATAGACTTTACCCTTTATTTTATGCTTTTTCCGGATTATCCGCGATACCAGTGCCACCCAATTCCGCGGATAATCGGGAGTGTACTGTACTATTAGCAATAACATCAAATAGCGTTTTTAGCAGTTTTAAGGAATGAAATCAGCAAAGAACAAAATGCGGTTTTGATACCACAATATGCGGAAAGCAGTAGCATAAAACCTAACGTTGTGGTCATATACGTACGTAGTAGTGTATAAGTCACCCAAAACAGCATATAGGGCGTAATGAAATAGACTGACTGTTTGCAAAAATTCATAACAGAAAAATGGTTAACATTATAAAAATAATTCTTTTTGAAAATTCATGTGACAGAGCTTTAGTTTTTCCTCCCAGGATTAATGATTTTATCTCACAAATTTTCAAATAGGTGGCGATGTCGAGAGTAGGCCCGTTAATCAAAGAAAAGTGATTTCATATTAAGTTAGTATTATTATTGTTTTATAATTTTTTTAGTGAATAAAACAAGATTACAATATTTTCAAAATATACACCGTAGTCTATTTACTAAGTGGTTTTCAAGAATTTATAATGGGAAACCGCTTAAGTTTAAAAAACATTTTTTTCTGAAATCGTATTCGCATGATAGGTCATAAATTTTTCCTCACAAAATTTCTCGATATGGTTCCAATATTTTCCGAGGAGTCAATATATCGGCAAAATTCTCCATCTAATATGAGAAACTCGAAGAAATAATCAATGACGAATGTGAAACTCACGCGGTAATTTTACTTAACAGAAAATATTTGCTCGTCAAATTGTGTCCTCCGGTTATGACATATAATTCTAGCAGTCGATGAACCTCTCGAAACTATTAATAAGTAATTTCATTCTTCAAAAATTTCAGAAAATTTTGATGCGCTTTTCAGTTATTTTTCTGCGATTAAACGGGCTTGCCCTTCGCAGCGACATCTAAGTTTTTGAACTAAAATCAGGAATTGTGGGAGGTAAAACTCACACCCTGTCACATGAATTTTCTGCAAGAATAATTTTTGTAACTTTAAATCAGGGGTTCCCAAACTTTTTTGGTCCGTGGCCCCCTTGCCGAGTTTTTCAGCTTCTCGTGGATCCCCTTCCTAAGGATCGTTTCAAAACTAGTCAAGCACTGAAAGAACTGAAGTATTCTTAAAAATCGCAAATTAGATGGTTAAGTTCTATTATATAGATGTTCTAAAACAACCTGATAAAAGCAAGATATATGTAAATATAACAAGATGAATCAGTAATTTACCCAACAATATCAGAGCTCTTTTAATATTGATTTTTTAAACAATCAAAAACTCCTAAAATGCTTGAAAACTTTTTAAAAATTCAGTTCGACTGCAGAGAAAAAAAATTAAAAAAAAAAAAAAAAATGAAGAGAAAAACGTAATATTTTTATTCATACTTTCATAATAATAATGGCACAAAATTTAAACCAAATATACATCTTCCTACATAGAATAGGTATACACGGGAAAAAAATAAAGACTTTTTAGTGGGAGGGGTGAATTTGGCATATCGACAGCAAATTTTAGGTATTTGGCTTTAGATTTGTTAGACAGAACTTTAAATCACTCCGATCAAGGACAGCCAGTCTGTTTCTTATGTTTTAAAGAAAATTTGTAATTGAACTGAAATTTGTTTGCACGAGGTATAAAAGTGTAAAAGCTTACAGAAATTTTCTTGTGATATTCCAAAGGTAGTATAAGATATGTCTTTCTGGAGACAGAAATATTGACACCCTTTCCTAAACTCTATCTTAAGTTCTTCATTAGTATTTATTCCAATTGATTCTTCCTGTAAAATATCGATTTTTCAAAGTCATCAAAAATATTAATAACCCTCAGTGCTAAAATTTTTTAAAATAATAATAATAAAAACCTTATCAAGCATGGTCCTTTTAACATCCAGAGTGTACTTTGAAGTGTACATGGTATACTTCAAAGTGAAAAAGTAATTTATTGAAGTTCTCATCATTTTCTCTACAACTGCGCAATAATGTACAGTGTTAAGTATTTTTACGAGTTTTGTTTGTTGCATTTGTTAGAAATTGTAGCAATTGATGCAGGCTGTTGCTCAGATTTTTTGTTAATGATCCTGGCTCGTGGACCCCTATTTATATCTCGTGGACCCCCAAATTTTTCTTTCATTTCTATGGACCCCTTGCAAACTACGGGGGACCCCTGGGGGTCCCGGTGGACCACTTTGGGAATCCCTGCTTTAAATGATTTTTTGCAATGAGTTTTAGAAAACAGTTAATTTCGGGACACCTTGTATTTGACTTTTGTCGTACTTAAATGTTCTCCTCAAATTTTGAACTCAGTTATCCTCCTATGTCCGGCATCCAAATCAACGGTATAGCTAGATGTTTAATTTTTATCAGTTTTAAAATGCAAATATGCATTTGCAAAATACAGTGGCTCTCAACTTACAATCCGCCTGCCATTTACGGCCCGAAAATTTTTTCCATGTGGCCTGTTATGTTCAACGCTGCGAGTCGAAAACTAAGTAGTGGAGTCAGAATGACTTTGCAAATGTGAAGCTAAATAGTATGATTTTTAAACAACAAAGCCGATGGCACCTTCGCATTGATGAAATGAGTATGTCGTAACGATAACAACGATTCTTTTTTTGTTACTTCAGTTCTTTTTCGCGTTTTCCCGCGTTATCTAAAAATAAATTAAATATATTTAAATTTTACATGTGTTCTGGTCAGTGAGATTTATTTTAAATTGAAAAGCGACCATAAATTAAAAAAAAAAATTGGTCACCACTTGGTTTGACAAAATAAAGTGCTTTTTCTATAGACTTAAAAATGGATGTTGTTTTTACAGTATAATACAGCTAAATTTACAGTGAAAAATTGCTAATTTTACAGTAGCAGACTGTAAAGTTGCTAGTTTACAGTAATAAACTGTAAAATTGCTGGTTTCAGTTTATTACTGTGCATTTCACAGTTTTAAACTGGAATCTCTGCTGAAAGTATTATACTGTTGTTTTTACAGTATAATACAGCTAATTTTATGGTAATGTTTCTATTTTTATCGTAATAAACTGTAAAAGTTCTAGTTTAAAGTGATAAACTGTAAAATAGCTAGCTTTACACTTTATTACTATAATTTTACAGTTTTAAACTGGAACCTCTGCTAACAGTATTATACTGTAAAAACTACAGCTTATGTTTTGCAGTGTATTAATTAAACAATAAAATAAACTGCAGAGATTTGAGATATACTTAAAAACATGTATACAGAATAATTTTGTATAAGACATTCAAGAAAATTAAAGAATAAAAAAAGATTTAACTCATTACATCTATGCAGTAAAAGTAACAAAATAATAATAATAATAATAACGAAATCAGAACCTTTCTTCTGGTGTCTCTATCAGTAGCCAAATCAAGATGCAATCTTTCCTTTTCGTGGATTGCGCAGACCAATCAATGTTAGTGAAAAATAAAGGCTGCACTTTGATTTGTGCATTGGCAGAGACACCAGTTCACGTCCCCAAGGTATGTGCATAAAACTAGTTAAGTTGTTGAATTCAAAGTAGACTTTCATTAACATTGAGAGAAAAGAGAATAGTTAAACAACAATTATTAATCAAATCAGGACCGTTTCTTAAACTAACTTTACTGCATAAGGCTGATTATTTCAAATTAGAGAAATTCATTTAGAGAAACACGAATAGTCAAACAAACACCATTAATCAAATCAGGGACATTTCTTAAATTCGCGTAGCTAGGAAGAATGCTAAATTCAAAATAGATAGATATGAATCAATACTTAATGTAAGTTCTAACCGAAAGTCGGTCATCATCTAAACTTGACGTGAGCATGACTGCTCTTTTTAAAAATAAAAAAGCACTTCTCTTTTTTTTTTTTTTTTTGACAAACGGTATGGAAGTATCTTCATATCTTCAAACATATATAAAAACGATAAAGATTTGCATATTTCTTGCTTATTAATAAGGTGGTCATTGAACTAAACAACTATTTTAGAGCGAAGACTGTCAACCCTCGTTTGGAGCAATAAAGTGTGCTAACGTGCGGAGAACTCTTAATTTCAGTCTTTCAATTTGTATATCGCGCTTAAAGACACCTACGATAACGGGCGAGATCTTGATGCTTGTCATGAATCCAAATTAAATCATTTGACGCCTCAAGACATGCTTTAGAGTGTGTGGAAGACGTTACAATGCGCGCAAGAAAAGTAAAAAAAAAGTTTATATAATAACATAAAATATGCTCTTATATAGTTTTATTTTGATAAAGCATTGAAGTACATAAATTGTTGGTATCTTAAAGTGTTACACATCTCTTTTAGAATAAAAATGCATAATTGAAGATGCTGCTTTTATTTAATGAAATTCGTGTTTGATGTGTTAAAAATCTGCTCTTCTTTAACTTTCGTTAGCAATAAATCTCTCTGCGTCCCAATGCAGATTGGACTATGAATTTTTTTAAAGTATTTGTTTTGCTGCGTTTAACTTAGGTATTTTCGTAAAAATTTCGCTTGAAGTCATGAAGATATTTCCATTTCTGTCAAACAATAATTTTTTATACGATTTTTGCATATGATTTTAATGTTTTCAGTTAAAATGCACGAAATTTTCACAAATCTTTTTTTACATAGTTATTTTAGTATATTCCGATTTTTAGGATATGGCTAAATTTAGCATCATATAATTTTATTCAGCGCTTATTGAGAACTATTATTTTTAATTTATAATTTTTAAACTTCCATTTTTTTTCTCAAAATTATTTGTCACCCTTTTCTATCATAAAATCTTCGTGAAATAAATTAGGTCTATGTTAATTGTGCTGGATTGTAAAATTTATTTTACGACAGTTGTTTTGCTTACGTAAAACAATTTACAATACGTCTTAAATGAGGGATCATTTTGCCCTTTAGTGAGGGTATGAAATTATCCTTTGGACACTTTTCCGGGGGGGGGAGTCTTTTTCTTATCATTTAACTAGGGCTTTAAATATTATTAAAATATGTTTATACAATAAAACGTAGTGCGAAAAAACTAGAATATTCCCAAAACCGTAATTTAACTTTAACGCTGTTTTACATAAGTTTTCTCCATAGAAGTTAATTTTAGGCAACCTTCTATTGTTTTCAATTTGAAACAAAGGAAAAAAAATACTTTCCAAAGATAAGCCTTAATCAGCGTTTTCATTACTGAAATCTGATTTGAGGTTAACGACACCGCCTCTTTCTTGATAGGCATAAAATCCCCCTCCCCGTGACACCCCAATTTATGTATTCATATTTTAGCAATGACCCTCGCCCAAACTCAGAAGCTATATCTGTCATCTATACATATAATCATCTCCCGATAACTCGAATTCCCAAGTTACCGGCTAAAACCTTCTAACAATCTGTTGTTCGAGTTATGTTCCTTTAACAGATTTCTCTTTTTTTTTTCTTTTTCAAAAATATGGCATATTCGATGGACTATACTACTTCCATTTGGATAAATAAATTATTAGTACAGTAAACTCTCGATTATCCTCGAGCGGATTATCCGCGAAGGTCTCGGGAAAAAACAAACACGACCCAGGTAGCACAAAAAACGTTTAAACGTTTTTAATCCGTTGTCACAACGTTAATAACCATTTTACAACCTTTAAAAAACAAAGTGTGCTACTTGGGAATTAACTGATTTTTTTTTTAGAAAGGCATGAATTTAAGTTTTGTTTTTTTCTTAACACTTCTTACTCAAGAATGTGGTGTACTTCATCAAAAAAATTATTTTACCTGGGTGTTATCGTAAGTTCCACTTCTTTATAGATTTTATATGCTTGAGAACCTCAAATACAAATAATTTTTTACGTGTACCTATCGTCACTGTTTGTACGCATCACATTTAAAGTGTGATGCAATTATTTTTAAGCAAAAGACATTTTTTTATTTTCTTTACCCCTTATTTTATGCTCTTTTCGGATTATCCGTGATTTTTGCTATCCGCGATACCCGTGCCACCCAATTCCGCGGATAATCGGGAGTGTACTGTAGTACGTAAAAAAATCCTTACAGATTAAAAAGTTTATTGAAATACTTTGAAAAAGACTTTGGCAGCTTACACTTTTTCATTGCATAATAAAAAGTCATTAAGCTTTAAAACACAATTCGACCTATCCACTTTTTCAAATTTCCAGGTACTGCGGTAAAATATTCGCAAAATCTGACAATTGCTGATTAGTTAGAGATGGTAAAGATTCTCCATCATTATCTTCATTGGAATCTGCACTTTTTGTTTGAAAATGACCCATAGTTCTTTTGAATGCAAATATCATTTTGTTAACGCTGTTCGGGAGTCAACCCTCCCTTCATTTGATACCCGTTAGCATAACTGTGGAAGCAACATAATTCTCCCGGCTCTGACCAAGCTCGAACTCACCCAGTTTTTTCATAACAAAAATTGCAAAAATTAAAATATTTGCAAAATCTGACAATTGCTGATTAGTTAGAGGTGGTAAAGATTCTCCATCATCAACTTCATCAGAATCTGCACTTTTTGTTTTGAAAACAACCCATAGTTCTTTTGAATGCAAATATCATTTTGTTAAGGCCGTTCGGGGTCAACCCTTCCTTAATTTAATACCCGTTAGCATAAATGTGGAAGCAACATAATTCTCCCGGCTCTGACAAAGCTCGAACTCACCCAGTTTTTTCATAACAATCAGCCGAAGCGCGCAACCAGCGTCCGCTCTGTCATCAGCGGATGACGTATAAAACGTTACTATAGATGAAATGACGTCAAAACACGGGGATTTTACGTCAGGAGATCGGTTTCTCACGTGGAGTTGTTGCATTGGAAGATCAACTGGTGAAATGAATTTTCCGTAAAGAGGAAGAATTAAATTAAACCTAGCTGACCTAATTTAGCTCGGAAGAATTTAGGTCACTCATTTGGCCCTGCCGATCCAGATCTGGTTTTTTCTTTCTATCCGGACCGGTCTTATTGTGGGTTATTAATGGAAAACGATGCAGCACCTTCAATTTCATTACGTAACTTGACGATTCGGGGAGAACGGTGGAACTATAAGTTGATATTTTTAATAATCAGGAAAAACGTTTCCTCGGACTTGTGTCTGGATTGATGCATGGGGGTTCGTCATGGACTCTTAGAGCCTAGAGTTTTCAGAGGGTGAACATTCTTAGTTTACCGAATGAAATTGAATTTAACTGAGTGATTAAAAAAAAAAAAAAACAACGTGTAAGCGTTAGGATGCACCAATAAGGAAATTGATCGGTTACCGATTTCTGATCAATCGGCATCTGATGATCCGCTGATTACCGTGATCGGCTGCCGATTAGTTGAAGGGCTTAGAAGATGAAGGGTTCATAGGCGGCTCGTATAGGGGGCAAGAAGGGCGACTACCCTCTCACTTTCAAAAGGAAAGGGGCCTTGCACCCTCACTTTTTCAGAATAAAAAAATAATGATCTATTGAAATTCTTTTTTACTCAGTGGACTAATTTGTTTTACGAAAGTAAAAACTGCTAATTCCCAAAAATTGACATGTTTTTTCAGGTTATTTCATTAGAATAGAACTCAGAATCGGAAGGGGGATTTCTATGGTGGCCATCCGTCTTAAATTTTGAGGTCATGTATCACATTTTTTTAACCGCTTGCCTGATTATCCCGGAGTTATCTCGGGATCGTATGAGTTGCAGGTAATTATTATCCCGAGAAAACTCAGGTGAAACTGAATAATTTTACATCTATAAAAAATTAAAAATTCAAATTTTGAGTGACTGTTTTTCACCGGCAAATTTTAATCCAAATTTCCAAGAATATATTATTTAAACTCTTTGAAGGATTTTAAATTACAGTTTTACTGTTGCATTAAAGCCGGAAAATAAATGTTCACTTTTGTACGAATAAACTTTCGTAAAAGTGCTTTTTTGTTGTTGTTGTTATTATTTCTTTAAAACTACAAAAGGAAGGCATGATTTCTTTTCTTTTTTTTAATCAGCGAAAACTAATATTTCAGTATAGGGTCATTCCGTAGAAATGTCAACCTCAGCCGAAGGAAAAAAAATACCGAAATGAAAAAAGTATCGAAAAATAAATAAATAAATAAATAAAAATCATACAACATAAGAAGTTTTTAAAAAAATGAAAAAGTATTGTAATTATCACTAAGTTTAGAGTGTGTTTACTGCTTGTTATTCAATGGTTACGTTAGTCACGTTACGTTAGTCACACTCCATCGTGAGTAAAAGTGGCACTTAAGACTAAAAAAATTAAGATTTAATGAATGTGTTTCATGTTTTTAAAAGCCAACTTTACACATTTTTCGAATATATCATTCAATTTTTAACACTTGCTTAACTTTGAGAAATTTTCAGGGGTGCAAAAATGTTACGTTAGTCACGCTGCTATTTTGGTTGAAAAAATATCTACTGTCAGTAATTTTGTTTTAAATTCTTAGCAGAAATGATGCATAGATACCATGTACATTGTAAATCCACCAGCATAACTAAAATATATTTTTTATCCTCTAAGTTATAAATCAAAACAGTTACAAAATCAGCTCTGAATGTTACGTTAGTCACTATGGAATAACCCTTTATGCCTGTTTTTTTCGGAAAAAATATCGTTAAAAAATGGAATTACTGCTATCAAGCGCGAAAGCTTCGCGCCGTTCATCTAATTATTAGTATTATTATTATTATCATTATTGTATAAGATCCTATCAATGTTGAAATGCGGAAGCTATGCTTAAACTAAAAAAGATCATATTTTCATTTTAACAATCTTGTTGGTTTCATTAAGAAAAAGAAAAGCCTCAATTTTCGCGTCAGTAACCACGATTTTTTTTAACTCTACTCTAAACTCAACTGTAGCAAACATTTTTTTTTTTTTTTTTGAGAAACTCTAATATCCAAGTGTGTCGTAAATAACTTCCATGTCGAATTCCTCTGAATTTTAGGGGGGTGCCGCTTAAGAAATAACCACCCTAACGTCCATGCTGTTTCGGGGGTGATCTATCTTGAAAAATATTTTAATTTCTCAAACTTGCTTGGTCACTAGTACATTGATTTTCCTTTGTGTCCCGCAATTTATTAAAATACATTTCCAGTTTGTTAATATTGACAAATGTAGGACATCTTATATAGTTCAGATTGTTCCGTATTCCCTTACTTACTTAATCACTATTTTTACAAGTAGTAAAGTGTATCATTGCTCTAAATGCAGAGAAATTCCAAATACAATTGCGTTAAAAACATTTAAGTAAGGTTAACCAGCAGTTGATTTCACATGGCTTCAAAAGAAGCCTTACAGTGAAAGATATTGACGAAAAATGGCTGATTTCTAATAATTTCGGATTACTTTTGCTGAAAGCTGAAAGAGGTTATAAAGTCACCATTTTGTCTGTGAAACCTTACAAGAAAACAAAAGATTTGGCGCTTTTTTAAGCACTTTACGACACTTAGACGTCTGATTCTCTTCTTTAACGTCTTCGTTCGCCTAATATTAATCTTAAAATATGTTTTCAGTTTCTTTTCAGTGCCATAAAGTGAAACTTTGATGAGTAAAATCGTTTGCTAGTAAAATTGCAAAACATTTTCTAAGCACTTAATACTAGTAAAGAGTGTTGCTGAATAGTAACTTTTCTGGATACCAAATCTTCAGTCACAACTTTTGAACGAATATTTGTTATAACTTTGGTAAATATTTTTAGTATGCAAAAGTATTTCACGATTTTAATCATGCATTATAGATAAAATATGTAAAGATCCTTAAAAATGGCAGCACAAAACGTGAGAAATAACTAAACACCTTTGTGATAAAAAGTAAAAATAAATGAAATGCATCAGTGTAATTTGGAGAAACATTACAAACTGTTGTCGGGTTTCTTTTTATCCAGAAACTCACTGTTTTTTTTTTTACATTCATAATCCCAGAATTCTTATAAGCCAGAAATATGATCCGGATTTTTTTTTTTTTTTGAAAAACTGTGAATTAAGAACGTTATTTCATTTGCTATTACATAAAACAAGACTTCCTAAGAATGTTTTTAAACAGATAAAGTTCACCAACTCCTTGCTGCATTTGATATTTTTTTAATTTTTTATAGGCTAAGGATGGTTTAAAAACAATTGTTGGTTTTAAATGTAATCTTTCAGATAAATTTTGAGTTTTAATAAGTTAGCTTAAAAATGTAAAGAAAAAAAAGACAAATCCTGAATCGTCATTCTCTTTTCAAATGCTTAAGTAATTATTTTCAATCAAGAGACCGTAAACCTGTATTAAATCGTATAATATGTTTATAGCGACGAAACTGCCACTGATTTTTGAAACACTACGCAGAGAATTACGACATCTTAATCTTAGAAAATCTAGACAGGATAATAATAACAATAAAAACAAAACGGATTATTTTTAAACACATTACTTAAACTCATAGCATATACAAATTTAATTAAAGAATTTATAAATTTTACTTTGTCTGTGCTACAAGTTATCATTACAGTGCTCAATTTTCTCCCTCTCTCTTTTCCCTCTTTTTATTTTCCTCTAATGATACACAATTAAGAAAAGCTATTTTTACTGAATTTCAATCGTTCACCATTACATAAATTTTATTTTTAATATTCCTTTTCGTCTAATGAATATCAAAGAATTCGGCCAAATCGAATATTCAATCTCACGTAATAAACAGTCAAATACCAAATAATAAAAGTACTGTAAAATATTACAAATTTTTTTAACTCGATGAAAAAATTTAAAGCCGAAAAACTAGTGAGTAAAAAAATAATTTAGCTCAAAAATCGTCTGCGAGTAAATTTTGACTCAAATCCCTCCCTCTACTGGAATAAAATCTAATCCTACGTATTATTGGGGAAAGGAGATTGTTTAAGGGTGAAAAGCTTTAGACAATATAAGGTGTTAGTGACCTCTGCACTTTTTCAATCAACGTTCGGGATACAATGAACATTTTTTCACTTAATGAATAAGCTTAGTATCTGAATGAAAATCTTATAAAACAAGGGTATGTGAGAAACTTGTTGATATGGAGGCATCATTGCGATATGCGTTTATAACACTCTCACTGACAAAAACAATGAAATGATTTAATTGCGATGTGTTTACAGAAAGCTACGTACTTCAGGAATTTGCAGCATGGAAAGATGTATTATGTAGATGAATAAATTTGAAGACGAAATATTTTGTTGTTATCTATTTTATAATTAAAAGCATTAGTATAATTAAAAGCATTGTTGATAAAACTTTACATAAAGGAAAGCTTCTGTTTAGCTTCAACCAAACGTAAAGTTTTACGCAACACCTGATCAATAAACATTAAAGCAAGGCTTTGTTTTACTGTAAATAAAACTTAGCAAATTCAAAATTTTAAATTCTTTACTTTTATTTCTCTAAAAACTTGAAGAGGTTCCTCTCTCCCAAATTTTATTTTCTTGCCTGTTGCTTACTACTGTACAATTCTTTTTTGTTTTGGAAATCAGTAAGTTCCTTTTTGACTTATGCGCACACATACATTCATTTTCTGTTTTATCAAATGAACGTGATTCAGTACCACAAAATGAAGCAACCCGTAGTAAGACCGTCTGAATTTTGTACAAAAAGGTTTTTTTTTTCTTTTCTTTTTTCAAAAAAACTTTGCAAATTCAAGATTTTAAATTCTTTACTTTTATTTCTCTAAAAACTTGAAGAGGTTTTTCTCCCCCAGATTTTATTTTCTTGCCTGTTACTTACTACTGCACAATTCTTTTGAAAAGTCAGTCAGTTCTTATTTTTGACTAATGCTCACAAATGCATTCATTTTCTGTTTTATCAACAGGATGCGATTCAAGACCACAAAATGAAGCAACCAGTAGTATAAGAGACTAATTTTTTTACAAAAAGTTTTTTTTTAATTGGAGCAATAATACAATATCAAAGGTAGGAGAGTAACATTTTTAATTTTTCGAAAATCCTCCTAGATAGGTTACATGAAATAATAACTGTCTTACAGATCAATCTAGTATCTTTACAGGTTGTATATCGCCTAATAAATGCAAGCAATTAAAAGCAATGCTTGAACAAAATAATCAGCTTTTCTCGTCAAGCGTCAACTAATTTTGATGGATCGGCATATTTTGATGGATGGGATACTAATTGAGTAATTGAGGACGTTATTTGAATAATGCAGAAATTAAATGCAGTTGAAGTAAGCAAACAGCTTCACTAATTGCATACATTTACAATACTGTATACATCATTTCTGAAGCGAGAAATGTAGCGATATGTGTAAAAAGGCCATGAGATATTACTAATTCCGCAGATAAACGGTGACACCATAGTAAAGCAAGCTAGGGGAGTGGTTAATTCGAATGTTGCCTATCTTTTTAAGTAATGTCGGCGCCATCAGTGAAAATGGGCCATGCATTTAATATCACTTTTCAGGGTACTTCAAACTTTTTTATGCTTTTATTCAGGCATAAGTAAGACACGTTTTTCGTTTTTGTTCTTTTCGAACCGAATCTGAAGTTTAAGTCTAACATGCATACTTAAAAAATAAATAAATAAAATAAAATAAAGAAAGAAAGAAACAGGTTATTTATCAATTAGGGGATACCAGGACAGATTATACAAAAATTATAATATTTTCTCCAGAAATAACAGCCGCCAGTCTTTTTATGAAGCATACTTTTAAAGTTTAGAATAAATAATGTACATCTGTAATAATTTTTTTAAAGGATGTCAAACCGTTAATTCCAGCTTTTTAAAGTTTTCAGCGTGTTCCCATTTAACCAACAAAACCTTTATTTTAACAACCATTTGTCCTAGATGCATACTTCCAATTGCAAAAATGCTCAAGATAAGGTGCAGACTGCAGAGTTAAGATAATAAAAGTTTGAAGTGAAAAAAATAACATAGTGAAAGAATACGAAATCTAACTTTTTATTCGGAATCCAGGTCTTCTAACTTTTATTTATGGAAATATTCTCCATTAGAAAAATGTTCTAGCACAATAAATTTGAGAGATTTGAAGCCAAAAATCAAGGAGATTGTATTCGATTTAAATGTTTTAAGGGACCGTGAAGAAAAATGAGATTGGAACATATCGCGCTTTCAGAAGAATAACAAGTTGTCGAAGTAAAAAGGCAGAATATTTACATTGTATTACTTCTATAGAAAAATAATCACAAATGTAATGTTATGATGTGTAAAAACAAATTGCAAGAGCTCGTACAATTTGAAAAAGTACACACTATGCAAACATGTAATTTCAACCCTTGTTACACTGCTATATTCCCTTCCAAAAGATGTTATTGACAGGAGTGTAAAGTGGTGTAAGTCACAAAATGCTCGTTTCTTAACTCGGTGAATATTGGTCGTAGTAATGTCAAACTTTTTGTGTTCGAATTGTTTTTCCATGCTTTTGATTCCCCAAATGTAAGTTTGAGGACCTAGGCTCCGTATAAAAACTTAAATTTCGTATTTTTTCGCTATTTTTTTTTTTCCGTTTCAAAATTTAGTATCTTAACTCTGCACCTTATTTGGAACCTTTCTGCTCTTGGAAATATACATCTAGGACGAACCGTTGCGAAAATAAAGGTCACGCAGGTTAAACGGAAATGCGCTATATACATTCACAACCGGGGTAAATTGCTGCAGCAGCTAAAAGTAATCATATTATCTTCATACTTGGATTGCATAGCTTAACAATTATATAATTTTCATAGACAGTCAATATTTTGGTTTCCTTACCTTGCGAGCCTTTTTTTTTTTTTTTTTTAATTCTTCTTCATTCGTTAATTGATAGTTTTCTCTTTAATACTTGTCCTTTTCCCAATTCCAATATCAAAGCATTTCTTGCTGGCAAATTTGCTAAAATAGCATTCACCGTATATTTCCGCGTTCGGATCTTGCCTAAATTTTAGGTTGTAACAACTTTCCCCACTCGCCACCATTTTATATCTTATTATACGCAAATGATATAATAAAGTTGCACACACACAAGCACTTTTTAACAATTAACCACTTTCCTGTAGTCTTTTATGAGATACAGAAAGTATGAAAATAACTACTGGGGTTTAGTCATTCGACAGTAACGACAAATGAAATACAGTTCACCAAAAAATTTACTAAACAAAATGCAATCAATGTTTTCATGCAGGCTATCTCTGCTTTTAATTTGAATCACTTCTAGGATCGATGAAAAAATTACGGGAATGAAAACTGTCATCTTACATGAGAAAAAGGACTTTCCCTGCTGCGTTTCATTTTATATGTGAATGTAACAACTTACATAGTGTAACAACTAGCCTCTAAAATCTACATCAGTACTCTGGTTTTTTCCATTAGGCATCTTGATGGCGTTATCAATCAGCAATAAAATACAGTTAGAGGAAAGGGGGCAAATGTGATTTTTTTTTTTTTTCATTTCTTTATTTTTCAAAAAATAATATCACTTTCTAGCAGGAAGAACGCTTTCATGAGTTAGTAACCTCATTGTGTCAAAGATGATTTTTTTTTCTTTGAATTGTTTAAAAAATATTTCTTTATGTTTCGGTATTAAAAAAAGAACAAAAAAGGGAAAAAAAAAACACTGTATATATTTATTTAAAAGTATCGCACATTATAGAAAAAATACTGAGGCAATTCAAGTAAAATAATAAGCATATCTGAAACAATTTAAATAAATAAAACCTGTAATATGTTTAAACATGTTGACTTAAATTCGTACATAGACATATTGAAAGTATTAAAATAGGGCAGTTGTTAAATTGGTTTTGAAATTTTAAACTGTTCATTCACTGGAGAGGGGAGGGGGATCTTTCACAAGTCAACCTATCCGATGCATTAAATTTTGCAATAAATTTTCTAGATCAACAATTAGTGCTTAATAACATTGATTTATCTTCTTCGAAGTGCAAACACAAACGGTTACAAGCCTTTAGAAAACAACTACTCCAACAGGAAGTGATTTCTATTAATGCTCTTAAAAGGTTACGTGATTCTCCGGCATGCCTGACATTTGAGGCATGATCACAAAGCTAGTCAAAGATGCCGAATCGTGATAAAACTATTCATACGAATCTAGAATATCATTGATGCTGTGTGGCTAGTTTTAGAGCTTTAAGCCTATTGTTACAGAAGAGAGATGTCCTCAATTGTGACAATCAAAATGGTGAAAGAATCCATAGCATGTGTAGTGGAAGATCAAGAACATTATGCTTGTCAGTTTAATACTCTGTTTGATGCGTCTACTGGTTGCCATAAAACGATTTATATGTCATATACTTTAATGTGAAAAAAACGTTGTTAATCGTCTGAGTTATGTTTAACACAATGACAGTGTACATGAAGTGAACTAATTACGGGGAAACTCAACTTAACTTTTGTGACTTGTTCGATGTACAGAAAATTATTGAAATGTGTTCGGATTTATCATAGATTGAATACATGAACTGATAATTTTATATGAACTGATAAATTGAAGGATGTTATTGCTTGGTAATTTTTAAGAACATTACGCAAAATGCTAAAAATAAAAGAAATGTTTCTCCAACCTTGGTAGAAATAGATATTTGAAGACGTCGTCGGCCACCTTTTCTAGTAATTAGAGAAGTCTGATCGGATGCGGGGTTCTGGGTTCGATTACCGGCTCGGGCATGTGCATGATTTTTCTCTTTTGTCCTTTCTTTGTATGAATACACATGCTGTGCTGCAAAAAGCCTGCCCTATAAACGGGTTCTTATGGCATGCGTGTATTGTGAAAGTCAGACTTCACTCCAAATTATAGTACAGTTGGAAAAGGGAAGCAACGCACCCTAAATCGCCAACCCTACAGTCCCTATATAGGGGATCCCCTTCTATCCAGGGACTCTAGCCAACAAAGGTGGCACAAGAAAAAAACAACAGCAATTGAAGAGTTCACTTAATTCAGGTGGCAACTAACTCCTCAACAATAAACTTCGCCGAGAGTCGTCACCAAAGAAAGAAGTACCAAAAAGCTTTTTTTTTTTTTTCATTTGAAGATTCAAAATTTAAAAAAGAGACCGTCAAAAAATTTCATCAGCCGCGTCCTTCTGGTACTAAAAAAGGGAAAAGAGACAATTAATCTATAATTTTCCGAAAAAAATAGACATTAAAAATTAATTTCAAAACTAGTTCCGAATATGGTGCGGAAAAGTGGTACAATAACTCTATACAAATTCTTGAAAATTTTCATCGCTTTTATTTAATACTAAGACGTGTGTGTCCCTTTGCTATCAGTAAAAGAGAAAACAAATAAATAACTGTTTTTATTCTAACATAAAACAAAATGACAGAAGAATATGATTTTTTATTTTAACCGAACTAAAATTTGTAAAGTAATTTGAAATTAGTACTAACATGTTTTAGTAGATAATATTACGTAACGAAATGGTTAGACCCCACATAGAATAGAAGCAATTTTATTTGGTTTAAAAGTTTGTTGGTTCAAAAATAGGAAAGCTCATTAATGTGATCTAGTCTATTTTATGCGTTCGTTTTTTCCCTGTATATATGCTTATATAGAAAGATAGGTTGATCTAAAAAAGTAAGAAATATCAATGTCCAGCACGAATACAATTCAAAATTAAGAATGTCATAATATTTTCGAAGACAAAAGCAAAAAGCAGAGCTCGAATCACAGGGGACACAAAAAGTACAGATCAACTTTTCGAATGGACACATCTTCTTTTAAGAAAATGCTGGAAAATTAATATCCTTTGAAATCACCTAGTTCAGATGAGAGAACTCCGCACCACAAATTTTCTAACCAACTTTACGAAAATATAAAACAAAATAAAATAAATACCTATCATAATTACTACGTTTATAATGAAAGATTCCATTTACTTGAAAAGTTTTTATTTTTGAGTACTAAGTGGGAGATCTAAATGCGGCTATGAGAGTAAATGTTTCATAGATTAATACCCCACCTTATCGTTCACATTTTTCAACTTGCATTTTTTTAGAAAAAATATTTGAAATTAAAAAAAACCTCAACTTTTCAAAGAAAATTTTCAATTTTAAGAGCTAAATAGTTTGTAATTGAGATTAGTTTTCTTGTATATGTGATCCCTACTACAACAAGTTTTCATTAACATAAAATTTTGCATTTCCAAAGTAGCGTTTTTTTTCTTTCGATACACTAGGCCCTACGGCTATTTAAAATACCCACAGAAGATTTTCAGAAAAGAAGCGGATAATTTCATTTTAGTGCTGCAAAAAAAAAAAAAGAAAGAAAAGAAAATCTGCATTGCTAACATTTTACACAAAATCAAAAAAAAAAAAAAAAACTAGCTTTTTTTTTGTGAAATTTAAAGATTTCCATAAAATTAAAAAGGTTTATGTTCTCACTTCGGAACTCTTAAGGAAAAAGACAATCAATTTTATGAAAGTTAATATTAATGTGTCAATTCTCTATTTGCAGTTGCTATCATCAAACATCACCATAAAGTTTAAAATGTTTATTTTCGATACATTTCGGTGATTCTTCAATAAATGATCGATTAACTTCAGTTCTTTTTTTTAAGAAACAAAATTACTGTTTTCGTGACAATCAATGCACATTTTTCCGATGAGCAACTCCATTAAAAGAAAGAAAATGAACAAACTGAAGAAAAATAAACAAGTAAATTCTTAAAATTTTGAAGTAGAATTATATGTATAAATAAATGACAAAAAAATTCAGCAATATATGTTACAACAAACAAAACACTAACTGAATTCATGGAATCACCTTTACTGATACAAAGTTGGTCAATTTTTTTTACCACCAATCTGTTATCAGTTTTCCCCATTTCATTTCGATCTTCCGTTATATCAAAGTCGATTTCCCGTTTAGAAGCTGATTTTATTTTTAAAACCAAACAGATAGCAATTTAACTTTTCTTTTTTTCAGTTTCAATGACCTGTTTTTTTTTTTTTTTTTTGTCGTATATACAATTTGGAGTGCGCTGCTTCACTTTTCCAACTGTACGGTAATTTGGTGTGAAGTCCGACTTCCACAGCACACGCATGCCATAGGTACCCGTTTATAGGGTAGGCAACCTTTCACAACATCACATTCACACTAAGAAAGGACAAGGACAGGAAAGAGAAAGCACATCCATGCCCAAGCCGGGACTCGAACCCGGGACCACACCATCCGTGGCAGACTGCTCTGACCACTAGACAAGGTGGCCGGCACCCGTCTTATTGAAATATTATATTCCCCCCCCCCCTCCAGAGATGTAGCGATATTTTCCGAACCAACGCTAAAGAAGGTCAATTTATATGTTCTCTGATTGCAAAATCTTGAAAATTTAATTTTCAAAAAAATATTTACTTAAATCAAGGACCGTCTGAGCTCTATGAAACAACACCGCATTAAGTGTTTCTTTGGATAAAATTTCCGAATTGTGATACACTAATTTCCAGGCATCCAACCACTCCACACACTGATTTAGAAAAAAAAAGCCTTTACCATCCACGTGATAAAGGCTCTTTTTTTTCTAAATCAGTTCAGGAAATATTTAGTTTTTATGCTTTCTTTTACATATATTTTTCACATCCATTATTTTCTACTCTTTTAATATAATACTAATATAGACAGTATAAAAATGGCTATCATTAGTTCTTTTGCTTTAATTTTCTTAAAGCCCCTCATCAATTTGGTCATTAAATATGTGTGTCACTAACCTAAAATTTCGTCGCTTCATGTTATTTGGGTTGAAAGCTTTAATTGCAATGCGGTAACTATATTTGAATAACTGACCTTCTTCGAGAGAAGGTGTGTTTTTTAATTCATTTAAAACATTCAGTTTTTGTTGAATGTGATCATTAAAATCTAAATGGTAGTTATATTGTTCCTCATTTTTCTGGTTATTTCTGTTATTTCTGATACATTTTAAAATAGGGTCAAATTGAATTAAAAAATTTAATTGTCTTGTAGGATCTGCTGGGTGTGTAAAATATATATTTAGCTGACCATTCGGAGAGAAAAGAAACATAGCATTACCATCAAATTTAATGAGTTGTTATCTGATATATAAGACGAATGATTTCAAAACCAATGTCTTCTAATCATAAGGCAATTTAACGCAGAACATAATTTAAAATTTTTGCCTTTATTTTTAAGACTCGTAATAAATGTGCCACATCTTTAAATTCAGGTTAAAAGCTATTTATCAGGTTAAAAGAATTTGCTGCTTTATTATTATTTTCAGATGTACCGAACAAAATATAGCTTAAATTGTTTCTCATATATCATTAAGGATACCGATTTGCCATGAGCATTAAATATTTAATTTCATTTTAGCATAAAATAACGAACTTTAATTAACTTTCTCCTGTTGAAGACCTAATTCAAGCATAACAGTTCAATAGTTGAATGACACGGCAAAGTTAAAACACATTTAAATTTCTGATAAATCTAATGCAATGAGGAAATATGGATTAAAATACACTGCAAAATATAAACAAGTCTACGATATAAGGATGTAGCTTTCTGGTTAATGCTCACAAAGCAATTTTTTCACATGAAAAATAATTATTGCTCTTCTTTTAGATAAGAAATTGAATTTTAAGTAAGCAAGATAGGTTTTGACACATTGAACCACATCATAGCAGGTGCATAAATATTTGAAGGGGCAAGTAGATAAAGCTGATATGTGACATTTTTTAAAATTTCTAGAAAAAGCTTTTAAAAAAATGTTGTGTTATTTTTTTAATGAATTTTTCTCAACGGGTAAAACGGGGTCATATTCTTAGTTAACAACCATTTCTTTAACTAAGGGGACATGATACTGATGGGCTTATCACCTTCATTCATGGTAGAAAGTAAGTTTCAAAAATTGTTACATATCACCTTTATCCAATTGCCTTTCATTTATTTTTGGAGCACTTAAAACTCGTTTAACAATCTCGAGCAACTCAGTTACGGTTTTACTTGAAGTCGTATTGTAACTACCAATAGCAGCTATAACTTAACGGTTTTGAAAAGGCTTTAATTCGCACATTTTCACTTACTAATTAGAAGTCATTTTGTAGACCGCGATCATTGTAAAAGAACACATCAAACTCATGAGTTTCGAACTCAAGATTGCATACTATTAATATTCATTTATGAATTCTTCTTTGATAGAAAAAAAATGAAAGAGTGAGAAATTATTGTGAGCAGTTATTGTGGAAATGTTCATTCGGGGGGGGGGGGCAACCAGGCTAAAGATATTAAAAAATACTTAAATGGACGGTTGCCATGAGATTTTCTCCCTGACACAGAGTTTGCTTTAATAATATCAATGATCATTAAAATATTATAACCTTGAAGCCTTGCATTCTTTTTTGTGTAGAAAATGTTCGTATATTAAATTTTGCATGAATAAAAATTTTATTTAAAAAAATCTTCAGAAAAGTGAAAATCAATATGGATAAATAAATGTATGATGAAGTAGTAACAATTTTCTTATGTCAGGGTAGGTTTCTTTAGTTTTCGAATTTCCAACTGTAGTACAGTAGCGGCATCTATGAATGAATGATGACAAAATTAAGCTAGAGTTTAAAAACATCTTTTTCCAAAACGAAGAAATTTAAAACTATTATTTGAAATTCAGTACCGTGAAAACTAAATTCTGAAAAATTATACCTCTCTAAACTGAGTGAATAAACGACAGTATTATTTGTGAAGTATGAATTTTATAGCAAATTAATTATACACTAAATTATTACTAAAATATATAAACATTCATAGTAAGAATAACTAGATGGCGCCACTAAAGAAACAAATAGGATTTATATTTAATGCAAAGAAATATATCACGTTGACAGATGAAATCGATCACCATCAGTACAATTAGTGAAATCGTTTTATTCCCACGGTTTTCCCAAAATCGTATTGTTTAGGGACAGGGGCGGACTGGCTAACTTTGGCCCAGTCAAAAAGATGACATTTTGGCCCACCTTCGTATTATTATTATTATTTTTTTAATGTATACTACTACTACGTAAGCGAAACTACATAGGCCTCACTCCTACCACATTTCAAAATTAAAATATTATTAAGCTTTATGATAGATAGAGACACATGTTACAATAGGAACTCTGAAATTAAAAAGAAAAGCATGCACTTAAAATACTTTACATTTTAAATCCATACTTAAATTACACAGATAGTGATAGTACGATTGGGCTATTCCATGGCAAACTGACATTTTCTTCCTCAAGTGCCAGATCATACATTTTATTAAAAATAATAGTTAAAGAGGGGAACTTAACAAAATTTTCGTTCCTAAGAAATTTCAAAAGCATATGTGACTTCTAAGCAAAAAAAGGAAAAAATGTTCACACACATTTCCTACTAAAATCTTTACATTTTAATGCACTGTCGTGTGCGAAACAAAATGGTGTTTTTTTCTTCATGAAATTGCTCAATGAGGTTCAAAATTGTAGGGGAAAAAAGGCTTTAAATAATAAAAACATTCCTTTTCACTTAAACATTGAGCAACCACGCAAATTCTGCTGAACTAGAAGCAATACTGTCAATTACTTTATCATAGTCGTAATTAAATGAGCGTTCGATGTTCAACAATGTACCAATCAACATGTAGTCCTCAAGCAAGTCTTGTCCAAGGTTCGAACATAAGCGACTTTTTATTAATTTCAAAACTAAAAAATATCGTTCACACGATACTTGCGTGCATGAGAAGGTAAGGACGTATTTACATACAACATATAATGAAGGGTACATTGGTCAATATAGATTTAGTTCATGTAAAAGTTTAAAATCGCAAATTATGCACCTTTTACATGATTCTTTTTGACACTGAATTTTTTCTGCATTACTTTCTTCAGTAAAATCGTCGAAGAACTCCACATTTATGGAATTTACAGAATCTTTTAGTGGTTTCTTATAATCGTAATAATGCCTAGAAAATTGAAGTTCTTCGCGAACATCTGCTTTGTCTACTTTTGCGTAATCGGATAAAGCACACAGTGCATCTTGCCGCAAGTTCCCGTCTAGGTCTTATTTCGGGGAAGCGGGCAGGATCTAACAAAGCAATATCTTTTAACAGGGGTTCGTTTGCAACAAATCGACTTTTAAGTTGGGCGATGGCTGTGTCCAAAATGACGTTGTACACATTGATCTCAAAGTGTTCGGATGGTGTATTTTGTAGCCTCACTTCATCACGACATAATTCATCCAAATTTCTCTTCTTTAATGGAATCCTCTTCTCCGGAAGAGAATCCTCAATTTCTACGTCATAACCCGCTTGAGTTAGTGTATCCTGCAGATAAGCAGCAAACTCAGCTGCTTTTATAATAATGGAATCAAAATCCTCGCCTTTTCGCTGCATTTCCAAAACTACAGTTTGAATTTTCTTAGTGGTTGTTAAATAGTCTAACCCACTTCTTTGTAAATATTTTGAAGTGTAAGTTGATAATTCAAACAACTCGCTAACAATCGAAACAAGTAAAATGCTTTGAAATTTACACCAATTTTCCAGCAAAGCTTTAAAGTTGATTTCCGGGCTAAAATCATCAGTTGCCAAAGTACATAAGCATTTCATTAATGTCAGGAACTTTTGTCGTTCCTCTAAAGGCAAGGAAAAGCCATCGAACATGCTTTTCAGGGCTCGATCCTTGCTCCACCATCTAGTTACATTAACTTTCTGAAGCCTCCGAAGAAGCTGCTGCCCTGCTTCAGATTCGCTTTTTATTTTAGTCCCAAGGGCGGATCCAGAAACTTTTCAAGGGGGGGGGCGATTGATTTTTTTTACCTTCATATATATATATATATATATATATATATATATATATATATATATATATATATATATATATATATATATATATAACCCCCTCAAAAAATGGCACATATAGCCCCCCCCCCCCAAAAAAATGAAGCATAAAAACAAACATACGTATGTGTGCGTGTTGATGGGTCTTTTTCTTTTTGCTGATCCCTCCCACCTATGTTTTTTTTTCTTCCAATGCTATTGCTTTCTGTGTTTTTTTTAATATTTTTAGAAGAATGACCTTTGTAGGGGATGCATTTAACTCTTTTAAATGAAGGAGGGTAGAATATCCCTAATTTTAGGGGGTCGGGGGGGGTTCTCCCCCGGGAATTTTTTTAAAAAATAGATACAAAATTCTGCATTACGAGGCCTTATATGGGTATTGAGACTGCAGAAATATGAGAATAAAGTAATTAAACAAAACCTTTTGAATGTTATGCCTTTTGCAAATTAAGATCAATTAAAATATTTAAAAAAATATGGACCGACAAATCCTTGACATTAATCTGCAGAGATAAAGAACGAGGGAAGAGAAAAAAATAAACGCATCATCACTTGCTTACATCGGTTTTCAGCATAGTTACTGTAGTTCATATTAGTAGTATTACAATTGTATTAGCATATATTCAGGGGTGCCCGGAATTGAAGTCATTGCGACAGCCTTTTTTGCAAATTTTGGCTGATGAGTAAACAAATTTCTACACAGTAGTAAAGTATTTCATTGGAAAATCTTGTCCTAGTATGCAGGTGACTGGGAATTTCAATCAGCAAATTCAGAAATTTTCCTTTTTGAATAGTTCAAGATTGGGAAGCCCCTGCCATGCATTACACTAAACGGAACTCACCTTTAGTCTTTTCTGTATTTGAAGGCGATTCAATGGATATTAACGGTGATTCAGTTGATAAAAGTGGCTCAGGTCCAAATGATATATTTGATTTGCTACATTTTCCTTGTTTTAAGCCACCTCTCCATAAAATCGCATAAACAAGAAAGTGTAATAACCGAACTAGGAACGTTGCTCAGTTCTACTGGCTCCAAAAGGAGACTAAAAGACCACTTGAAATCGTGATTATTTTCGTTACGTCATATAGACGGCGTCCCTCCATATGATGACGGGCGTCAAGAAATCGGCGACTCGAAATGTATGCATTCGAAGGCGAAGGATAATCCCGTCTCCGTTTATCATTTGCATTTTTGCCTGCAGAGACTTTTAATTTATCGGCGCTGTCTTGAAAATGGTGCCTAATTTCAGTTCCACAGGAACAGAAAAGAAATATAATAAATCCCTCATTCCTAGAAAGGTAGAAAATTACGTTTTTTTTTTAACATTTTTGGTAAGTGCCTGTTTCTTTTTTTCCTTTTTCCCTTTCTTCTTTTTCTCTTTTCTTTTCTTTTCTTTTCTTTTTTTTTTTTTTTTGGTTCAAGGGGGGGGGGCGATCGCACCCATCGCCCCCCCCCCCTTGTATCCGCGCTTGTTTAGTCCACACTTGCATGCTTGTGCGACTCTGAAATGAAAGTGGCTGTTGTTTGAAAAAGACCAGGGAAGTCTTTCGCCAATTTTCAGCATTCAGTGGGATCAGTGAAAACTAAACTGAGTACATGGGCAAAACAGTGAACGTAATGCAGATCTGGGTTGTCTTGTTTCAGCTGAGCTTGCAACCCTTATATTGTCCACTCATATTAGCAGCACCATCAAATGAATAGCCAACAATTTTTGAAGTTGGGAGGTCAAACTTCTCGAGTTTAGTCATGAGAATCTGAGATTCTCATGACTAAACATCGTACGCCGTAACCCGCGTATTTATTGCAGGCAGGATAACCTTTGTCTGATCGCGAGGGCCTCTTGAATTTTCGTTAAGGAGTA
This sequence comes from Uloborus plumipes, assembly GCA_038373865.1. NCBI lineage: Eukaryota > Metazoa > Arthropoda > Arachnida > Araneae > Uloboridae > Uloborus > Uloborus plumipes. Next base: position 224,971 of record JAXGGA010000240.1, read on the forward strand.
CAAAAATAAGTTTCAATCGTTCATTTTTCAGCTCTAGCCCTTTTTCAGTCTGGGGCCAGCCCTTTTTCTGCTCTGGCACCCTGAGCTTCCACAATGGGAGAGCCCCAGTAACCCCAGGGCTCTGAACATAGAGGGAAACTTGAGATGAGAGGAAAGTATTCACACGTGGATTTCAGCTATCTACATTGGCGATTGGCCCCCTAAGTAGGAAAAAAATACTTAATATTCTCGAATGTTTTTTTTTTATTTTTTTTGCATTTCGTAAATATATATTTTCAACCTTTTTTTTTATAATTTTGTAGGAAACCTTAGGTTTGATGTGGCCCACTCAGCGGTTGGCCCAGTCGGGGATCCCCGACCAGCCGACCGGGCCAGTCCGCCCCTGTTTAGGGATTCTCACGGGGGCAGGTGGGGAGGGGAGGATGTATGTCACTGCCCCCCCCCCAAAAAAAAAAGGTTTTAAAAAACGAAACACTTCCAGTCGGAGACCCCGTCATCATTCCAAAAAATTGTCTATAATTGCGTTTTTTGACTTTTTCCAAAAACTGCTGATTTAGATTCCTTCCCCCACTCGCCTATCATCAAATGTCGTATAAATTTTTGCGTTTTTGAAGCTTCAAATTAAAAGAATTGCCAGGGGAGATTCTTCAAACCTCATCTTTTGCCCTAACATTACCAAAGTTGGCCTATACAACCGCGTTTTTACGACTGCAGTTTCCAAAAAATTCCAAGATAAGACCACAGAACTTCTCTCCATAGTGCCGGACATGCGATTTTTTCAAACCGAGGAAAATCTTGAAACTGGCGGTACTTGTCTTCTTTCAAATTATTACATTAAGTTTCAAATAAATAAATAAATAAATAAACACACACACATAGGATGCATTTGCACCTAGAATCTGTCGTCCGGAGAAATGGTCCCTGCTTGCTCCCTAGAAAGATCAGCCACTGCCCTGATACCAAAAAAAGGCGTTGAAAATTGCGTTTTTAGGACTTCAATATCTACACGTATCCGAAGGAAAATTTTAAACCTCATGCGTCCGCCTAGTGTCATTAAGGATGTCCATAATTACGTTCATAAAACTTGAAAAATTTTCGGGGAGAGCTCCGAGCCCCCACTGAACACCACTGAAGATTATTCAAAATTGCACGTTTGAAAATTTTAATAATAAAAGATTGAGGAAGAATTTCCTCGAATCCTTGGAAAAGGGAGAATTTCTTCGCGTTGTTGGGAAAAGATGCGGTTTAACAGCATCTTTTCCCAAACTTAACCCTACACTGCATGATTTTTCGTTCTTTGAAAGACATAGGGTAAGTGCTCCAGTAGTCGCCCATTTAAGAGATCTTTTGTTGATCTTGGCTAACCTAGAAGTTTCAGCTATCAATACAGCAACAAAAACAAAGTAAAACTTTAGAATGAACCTTTCTGATCGTAAATCACCTACTTGTTTCAGAAATTTGAAAAAAAATTACGTTAAAATCCAAGCTGTTGTCAACACTAGTAAATGGTCCAGTAGTCGGCCACAGAATCATCTTAGCTGAAAAATGAGCAGAATCGCAATCTTGGATGACTGGCACACCATTCAAAATGAAATGACTCATTACTAATTCAAAAAAAGTACCCAAAACTTAACTGCCACTGATTGATGATTGAGGATAGGTACATGAATGTGTGAATGCGTCATATCTGATTTTGAATTAAAAATGTACTATTTATGAGGAGTTTTATGTCATTGTGGCCGACTACTGGAGCACTTACCCTATATATGTTTTTTAGTGTAATAAGAAAACATTGGGACACATTTGAAAAAAATTAATTTGGAGGATAGATGGTTATATTTGCTTTAAAGATACCAAATTCTTGTTTTTTATGCTTGAGTTGCCTTATGTATGGTCATAAGGAAAAATAGTCTATGTACCCAATTGGCAATGCTATGCAGTGTAGGGTTTAGCACTTATTTACAATGCACTTTTGAAAGTACTTCTTCATGTCATTTAAAAGAAAAAATCCATGAAAACATAGGCAATGATATTTTCTGACTAAGATTATTAATGGGGGGGGGGGGGGGGTCTTGTCATTTTGCCTGTGTACTTCCCTGTCCCTACACCCCAAATTAGTGACTACAATTCAGGCCGGGTATGGGACCGGGGATGGTGGCAAACGGTCAAAGATCGCAATTTTTCTTAGGATATTCTTCGGATATCCTTAAGATTTTCTGAAGTTTTTTTTGGCAGCTAAGCCTAAAAAATCTTCGAAATTTTTTAAAATTTCTTCAGAATTATGCAAGAAAAGATATTCAAAACATCTTGAGGTTTTTCTAAGATATCGAAGGACACTGAGCTATATTTTGATCCAAATTGCGAATTTTAAAACCTGTGGGTAGAACACAAGTACCGAATCCCGTCCCGCAATTTTAGGACTCCAACCCTTAAACTTTTTTTAGGAAATAATGTTAGAATGATTTCCGAAATGGTCGATAGCTGATTGCTACTGCATGTCTTAGTATTCAGAGTTTACCCAGGGGTAGTCACCTCCTCCCCCCAAAAAGGGGTTCTCCCCAATTTTACAGACCAATATCCCCCCCCCCCCCCATACAGAAAGATTCTCCCCCAGAAAAAAAGCAACAACCCATTTTCAAAAATCGTGCTGAAAAAATTTCAACAGCGTACCTTGAGCTTTGAACCTCACTCCCGCCCCCCCTCCCACACAATCGCCATTTATGGTCACCACTGCTTGCTTAAACCACTACTAAATAAATTGCTTTAGCGTTTTCGGAGACGGTCGATGGCTGATGTCTGTTGCATGTCTCAACGTAATTACACTATAGCAAGGGGGGTACCTCCCCCCAAAAAATAGGCGGTGGCCTGATAAAATATTAATGCCCCCGTATACGCCCTCCCCCCACCCGCCCCGCCCCACCTGAAAAATAGAATGAATCTGCCCAGGAATAAAATTAAAAACCTTTCTCAAATACTGTCTTAAAAAATTTCCAACTGTGCATTCCATATCATGACCCCCCCCCCCAACCGCCATTTTGGGTCACTACTGTTAAAACCACTGTTATTAGAATAAATTGCTTTGGCGTTTTTGGAAACGGTCGATAACTGATTTTCTGTTGCATGTCTTAACGTAAGGACACTTTAGCAAAGTCCCTCCCCCCCCGCCCCAAAGAGGCGGTGCCTCCAAAACTGTTAATGACCCCCTCCACCACCTGAAAAATAGAAAGAACACCTGAACAGGAAAAAAAATTAAAAACCTTTGTCATATACTGTCTTAAAAACTTCAACTGTGCACTCTGTATCATGACCCCCCCCCCCCCCAACCGCCATTTTGGGTCACTACTGCTTAAGCCACTACTATTAGAATAAATTGTTTTAGCGTTTTCGAAACGGTCGAAGGCTGATTTTCTGTTGCATGTCTTGACGTAAGGACACTTTGGCAAAGCCTCCCCCCCCCTAAAGAGACGGTGCCCCCAAAATGTTAATGACACCCTCCCCTACCTGAAAAATAAAAAGAACCTTAACAGGAAAAAAATTAAAAACTTTTATCGTACTCTGTCTTAAAAATTTCAACTGCCCATAAGCGTAGCGTCGGGGGGTCACAGGGGGCACGTGCCCCCCCAACTTGATGGACCCTTAAAATTTAGAACCTGAAATTCTGCAAAATGAAAACGAAAATCATTATCATAATCAGAGTATCATTTACAGTTTTTTTTTTTCATTTACTTTTTTTCATTTACCCGCATGTTGAAGGGGGGGGAGCCAAGAGGAATATAGGCCCACTGTCAAAATTTCCAATATTTAACAGTTTATTTTTCCGAAACGGGGACGAAAATCATCAGAAAGATTGTTTCCGTTTTCGTTACCGGTTACCAACTAACGTAGCCAGAATTACCGTCTAGAAGGATTTTTTTTAGTTAAAACAGTCTTTAGGATTGCCAATAATGTTAAATGCAAGGCCTCTGATGAGTGTACCGCCCCCCCTCCCCAGGGTGCGCCAGGTTTTATCCTGAACTTCTCAAGGCTTGATGTATTACTAAAATAATAATTCGGAGAAGTGTAGCATCATAAATCATGTTATTTTGTATAGACAATGAGCAGCAAAAGTATGTACATGGGAAAATTCAAGTTTTGAGTAAACGCATTTAAAGATCAGACCTTAGGTAAGCTTTCATTGGAAAAAGTTTTCTAAGTCATGTTATAGAACATCACATCTTCCAGGGCTACAAGTATCATCTCTTGCCACAAAACAGACAAGAGGTTCTCCTACCATTTACTTTAGTTGTCTACAAATTTTTAATTTTGGTAGTTACATCCCTTTGCTTTTGACTGGCTCATATGAACCTTTTTCAAGCATAAATTTTGTAATTCTATGTTACTGTTTGTAAAATTAAAAAATAATTTAAAGTAGAAAATACGTTTTTCACAAAATCTGGCTCATTGTAAGAGAGAAAAAGATAGAGGCAGAGGTTACTAGAGAGAAGTTAAGTCCGTTAAAGAATCCTTCACAACATTCAGTCACTCAGAAAGGGATCCTTCACAAAATCCAGTCACACAAAAATGAACGTTTCACATAAAATCCCACACTCGAAAACTGAATCTCCATAGAAATCCGAGTTTAAAGAACGATCGGGAATATTTCTTGCCGTAACTATTTTTCATAAAATTACGAATTAGTTTTCACAAAATGCTAAACTATTTTTCAAAAAATTCCAAAACAGGATCTTGGTCAAATATTCTGTATTGACCCCTGAGAGGGGAGGAGAAAGAGATAAAAGACGATCTCTTTATCTTAGGTACTGCAGTGAAAAGTAAATTTTTATAATAAAATATGGATTTTCACCCAGAATTGATTTTTTATCTTCCCAAATCCAAAATTTAAATTTTTAAACGCTTTTTTCTTGCATTTGTCAGTTATATCAAAGAGAAATTAAATGCTGAATGCAGGCTAACAACTAAAAAACTCATAATGCATAGTAAAGAAAAATACATCATTAATTCATGTTTAAAAACTATTTTACATTTCGTAGTTTGTATAGTACTTGAGTAGAATGTTAAAAACATGTTTGTACTTAAAAGCTATGACAAACTTAAGATACTTATGCTTTTACGCATGATCGTCATCAATAGATTTTTTTTTCTTTTTTTTTTTTTCAAAACTTACTTTTGAATCTTTTCAACTTTTGTCATTGTAATGTAACTTATTCCTGATTGAGCAAAGGTATTTATAACTATTTTTTTTCTCTTTTTTTCCTTTATTTTTATTGATATAATTTTAATTTATTTCGTTGTTTGCTATTTTTTGCTTCAGTTGTGTTTTTATAATGTTAATAAGTACGTTTTACATGACTATTTTTTTCCCTTGCCTTTATATTCCTTTTGTTTTGCAAAGAGTGATCTATTTCTTCCCATATTGGATATCAAGTTGAGTCACTAGTGTCAAAAGGTAGTGTTCTTAACTGCTAAGACTGCAAGTTTCACCCTTAAAATTACTTTGTTAAATATTCAACATTTCAGCAATTTTACAAATTTAATATTTGTTATTCCCCTCCCCCTCCTGCAGTCTTAGCCTAATTATGCCAATTCTTCATAACAGACAGTATTTCAAGCTAATTTTTTCACCCTTATTCGAAAGAACACAATCGGGAAAAAAACTCATTTCGATAGAAAAAAATCTGTTCTTTCCAATGGTGCCAACGAAAAAATGGTCGAAGGTGACAAACCTGTGATATAGTGAGTTGAAAACAGGCGATTTTTCAATAAAATGATTTTTATAGACACTTTGGACGATAATATCTTTTATAAACCAATATTTAAGCTTTGCAGCCGCAACCCGTCAAAAACAGGTACTTTGACTATAGAACTACAAAGTAAGAATTATTAAATCGTTTTTGTTAAAAATTTATGACAACCTGAAATAAAGGGAAAAAATTGCGCATCGCGTTTTTTCGCAAGTTTAGATGCGCGCTACACAAAAACTAAAGAGCGCAATCTCACAAAAAATACTGGAGAGTATTGACAACAAAAAGTACTTTAAGCTCCTAAAATATTAGGCCTCCAGTATGATAAAATTTTCTGAAACCTTAACCTAAACATTGCAACTCGTTTCACGAAGCTGATCCGCCATTTTAGACCACATTTTTTGCGGGATCCTAGCTCCTCCAGATTTGGATCTTGGAAGCCAAAAATTTGCGCAGGTTTGTTTCCTAGGTATGTCTACACCTCTGTGAAATCTAATCTAAATCGGAGATGGTCGGGTGGGGACGACTTGAAAAATTGGTCCAGTTGACGTGGAATGACTTTACTGCAAGTTTTACACTTAAAATTACTTTGTTAAATATTCAACATTTCAGCAATTTTTCAAATTTAATATTTGTTATTCCCTCTATCTTTTCTCTAGATCTTATTCCTTGTTGATTAATATCAATGTCTGCAATTTGTGGAAGCACAAGCCAGTTTTATTTTGATCGAATGTAAAATTTTAAAGAGATTTTTGTTTGCTTCGTTTTTTTTCTCACACATTTTTAGTCCCAATTACTTCATATAAGACCTCAAAATGCAGAATTTTAAGCCTGTTTTTCAAAAAAATTCCTGGAGGGAATCCCCCCCCCCCCCATCAAATTAAGGGTAATCAACAGTCTACACCCTATGTAGTCGGGACTAAGGGCAGTATACTTGTAATAGCTCAGTGATCCGTTAATTGCAGGCCCGTCATTTCAAATTTTTCGGAGGGGGGAGGCAAAGGGTGCAAAAACAATGTAATATTACATTGGAAAACAACAAAACCCACGCTCACTTGCATGTATTGATTTTTTAAATTCCGGGGTGCCCCCCCCCCCCTCCTGACCTCCTAAATGACGGGCCTGGTGAATTCTAAATCCGACCCTGGTGTTAACTGGCAACTGAGGAAAAAAAAACAAAAAAGAAGAAATTGTATATAAAATTCATCGAAACAGTCAGAGGGAATATTTCTCTTACGAAAAATCAAGGGTGGGGTGGCGGGGGGGGGAGGGTTCAAAAGCTCCACCTGCACTTCTGAAATTTTTGACCTGCGCCCCCTCAAAACTTTTGGTCACGCTACGCCTATGCAACTGCCCACTCTGTACCATACCCCCCCCCCTCTACACACAAACGAAGTTAGCACACAAATTGTTTGAATTACAACACTACAAGCACTTATCATTTGCTTTGAATAAAAACTGCGACATTACAAACCACGAACGAGCACTTACGCACGAAAGATTACGTTGCACGAAAGATTTTTTCGATATTGCCGGAAAAATTCTTGATTGCGCCAACTAATTTCTTCAACAACTTATTCGTTGTACCGAGAACTTCAACTTGTTTTGCAGAGCGCTGTCTTAACAAAATACGAGCTCTAGCTGATATTCTATAAGAGCTCTAAATCAATAAGTTATCATGATTTAGAACTCTTATAGAATATCAGCTAGAGCTCGTATTTTGTTAAGACAGCGCTCTGCAAAACAAGTTTAAGTTCTCGATACAACGAATAAGTTGTTGAAGAAATTAGTTGGCGCAAATCAAGAATTTTTCCGGCAATATCGAAAAAATCTTTCGTGCAACGTACAAATGTGCTTAAATGCTCGTTGTTTTTAATGTCACAGTTTTCATTCAAAGATAATGATAAGTACTTGTAGCATTGTAATTCAAACAATTTGTGTGCTAACTTCGTGCGTGTGTAGAGGAGGGGGGGTATAATACAGAGTGCGCAGTTGAAATTTTTAAGGCGATATATGACAGCGGTTTTTAATCTTATACGCTGGATGGTTCATTTTATTTTTCAGTGCGTTGATGGGAGGGGATTGTTTTTGGAGGATTTCGATATTTCCCGATGGAGGGGGGGGGGGGGAATATTTGATGTTTGTGATTTCTGACACAAGCATTGGCTTACCCGAAAATCGTTCCTGCAATTTATTTCATTGATAATAGTTAACGCAGTGGTAACCCAAAATGGCGTCGGGGGGTGGGGTCATAATACAGAGTGCACAGCTGAAACTTTTAAGACAATACATGATAAGGGTTTTGAAATTTATTCCATGAGAGGTTCATTTCATTTTTCAAAGCGGAGGAGGTCATTAAAACTTGGGGGGGGGGGGGGGCACCGCCTTTTTGAGGGGAGTACGCATAGCAAAACTGTCTTAACGTTAAGACAGGCAATAGAGAACAACCGTCAGTCGTTTCGAAAACATTAAAGTTAATTTAACCTAAGAATAGTGGTTTTATGCATTAGAACGTGTCCAAACAGTAGTGTCCAAAAATGGTGGTCGGGGGGAAGGGAGTCATAATACAGAGTGCACAGTTTCAATTTTAGGACGTTACCATGACAATGAATTTTAATTTTTTACCTGTACAGGTTCATTCTATTTTTCGGGTGACTGGGGTCATTAACATTTGAGGGGGCCACCGCTTCTTTGGGGGGGGGGAGTAGTACCCCTTGCTAAAGAGTTTTAGCATTAAGGCATGCAATAGAGTTCAGCCATCGGATATCCCGAAAATCGCTCCAGCAATTTAATCTTATAATAATGGCAGTGGTGATCCAAAATAGCGGTTGAGGGGGGGGGGGGGTCATGATACAGAGTGCACAGTTGAAATTTTTAAGACAGCATACGATACAGGTTTTTAATTTTTTCCAGTTCAGGTTCTTTCTATTTTTCAGGTGGGGGAGAGGGTCATTAACAGTTTGGGGGAACAGCCTCTTTGGGAAGGGGGGGGGGTTGCTAAAGTGTCCTTACGTTAAGACATTCAACAGAAAATCAGTTATCGACCGTTTCGAAAACGCTAAAGTAATTTATTCTAATAATGTGGTTGTGACCCAAAATGGCAGTTGGGGGGGGGGGGGGTCATGATATAGTGTGCGCAGTTGAAATTTGAAAGACAGTATATGACAAAGGTTTTTAATTTTATCCCTGGGCAGGTTCATTCTATTTTTCAGGTGGGGGTGGGCCTTAACATTTTTGTTGCCCCCGCCTGTTTTTTTGGGGGGAGGTACCCCCTTGCTGAAGTGTAATTACGTTGAGACATGCAACAGACATCAGCCTTCGACCCGTCTCGAAAACGCTAAAGCAATTTATTTAGTAGTGGTTTAAGCAGTGGTGACCATAAATGGCGATTGTGGGGGGGGGGGATATTGCTCTGTAAAATTGGGGAGAAACCTTTTTTTGGGGGAGGGGGTGACTACTCCTGGGTAAAATCTGAATACTAAGACATGCAATAGCGATCAGCCATCAACCATTTCGGAAATCATTCTAGCATTATTTCCCAAAAAAGAGTTTAAGGGTTGGTGTCCTAAAATGGCGGAAGGGGATTCGGTACTCGTTTTCTACCCACAGGTTTTAAAATGCACAATTTGGAGCAAAATATAGTCCAGTGTCCTTCGATATCTGAGAAAAATCTGATTTTTCGAAGAGAACGATTTTTCGAAGATCCTTTCCTGCATAATTCTGAAGAAATTTTTAAAAAATTTCGAAGATTTTTTTAGGCTTAGCTGCCAAAAAAAACTGCAGAAAATCTTAAGGATATCCGAAGAATATCCTAAGAAAAATTGCGATCTTTGACCGTTTGCCACCATCCCCGGTCCCTTACCCGGCCTGGTAGACCGGGTGATAAATATTTGCCTACATATGTACTTTCTATTTATAAAAAAAATTTTAATGTACCTTATGATTGCATTTTTTATGCAGCCAGCTCTCGGTCTAATACTATCAATTAGCATCATTTACTTACCAAGCACGAAATTACTATCAAAAATCCTGAATTCACATACTTAAAGTAGGGGAATGTGGGGCAAAGTGAAATGGTAAAATATTTTCACAGTTTGTTGCACCACCTATCTAGCAATATTTTAACCAAGTTCCTAGACACATAGTTGATTCCTGTCAAGAAAAAATAGCTCTAAAGATAAACGAAAAAATATATACAAGTCAATTTCAAAATTTGATACACTTATTGTAATATTCTTGGTTTTTCGAAAATAGTTCTTGTTATTTTAAAATTATAAAATTTTTGTAATTATCACTTTAAGTATTAATAGAGATCTACTGATGTATTCTGCAGTAATTATTTAGTTTTATTAAGTAATTTTGACTTTAAATGCTCAATGTAATTTTTCAAGTGTACGGTGGGTAAAGTTGAGGGGGCGAAGTGAACTAGTTCATTTTGTTAAATTATACGTTTGTGCATTTAAATCACCGTACGTACTTCCTCATTTATTCATTCATTTACATTCTTTTACTTGTTTATTCACTTATTTATTCATTCATTCACTTATTTTATTATTTATTCTCTATTTTATTCCCTCATTTCTTTTTCTCATATATTACTTAATTCATTTATTTGTTTATTTATCCGTTAATTTTATCATGGGTAATTCATCATTCCTTTGATGAAAATTACTGTTAATAGTAGAATAGAACATTTTTCCTTTCAAAAATATTTCATTTTTCACTTTGCCCCATGGTTTTTTGAAGTGAAAATCTACCACCTTTTTTTGAAGATGTAAAATACTTGCCAAAAATAAAAAATAATGTTTCAACGCAAGTTATTTCGCAAAATATATTAGTTCTTCTTTATGAGCAATGATTTTTAGAACAAATTTCCCATTTGTTCATTTAGAAACAGGTACGTGATTTTAACAACTATTTCACTTTGCCCCACATTCCCTTACGTCCCTACTTGTAGGGATTCTAATACCAGTATAGCAGAAAGATGAGTTCGCTTTCTATTGAAATCGCAATTCCTTAACTAGAAGAAAGCTTTATACTATTACTGTGGGGAGATTCCTTAGAAAATGTGGAGATTGTGAGAATACTTGATATCTGAAATTAATTTCATACTGATTTAGGAAGGGAAGGAGAGAATGTGTGTGTGTGTTTGCTAAATAACTGAGCTGATTGATAGCATAGAACCGAGAAATTTATGATCCTAAATTTAGCAAGAATCTTTATGTAGTACAAAAGTATTAGAATATTTCAACGAATTTGGGACTAAATTTTGAACCTAAATATTGCGACTAATTTCGAACAGAAGGAATTTCTTCTAAGAACTCCGAGGGAGGAATAATTTTACTTGTGATAAACTGACGCTAAAACTTCGAATACATTAAATACATTACGTATATAGAAAATAAAGTCGTGAAAACTAAAACATCTAACAAATAGGTGAAGTTCTGAAGATGATAACATGCTTTCTTGACGAGCATATCATCTTGTTTCAAAACACGCAGAGAGCATTAATGTGTACTGAAATTACTTCGAAATAGTTCAGTATTTGATAACTGGAACATAAAAAGATAAGAACTAATAGTAAATTAGAATGGAGACTGTTTGGCATGTAGAGTGAAAAAGAAACTACTAGAACTATTTGTAATGGAAAAAAAGAGCTGATTGGAGCAAATTAGATTCTTGTTCGAGCTGTGTTCCATGAAAGATAAAAGTCTCTAGGATTTACAAGGAATGGAGTACTGGTCCCATCATTTCTACCTTATGTAGTAATGTTCGAAATCTTTCTTTAGTAATAATGCAGTTGGTTTTAGTTTTTGCTACATAGCGATGATAATTTCATAACTAGTTTGATTTTCTATGTAAAAAAAAAAAATCAGCACACTTAATTGAAAAGTAGTTTAATCGTGTTTCAAAGTATTATGTCACAATGTGCAAACAAAATAATACAAGGACAACTTGACAACTTTTTTTGATTGCATGGAATAGAGTAAGTTTAGGGGGGGGGGAGAAAATCAATTAAAGCAAAAAGTATCCAAATAATTTCCTACACTTAAAAATTTTATTTTAAACTACAATTAAAGAAATTATAAGGAACAAATTATAACAAAACAAATTGAAATTTTCCCACTGTGACCCCTCTTGCCTTTGTTTGGAATGTAAATTAAGAGACGAATTGCTGTTGTTTATGCGTCCAAAGCCCGGGAAATTTCATAAAAAAGTAAAGATTATAAAACGACTGCATATTTCATCTTAATAGATCTAATTACTCTGATAATCAAAATAATACTTGACTTCAAATAATAATAATAATATTTGTTAGTTAGTCAGTTTTTATGACAAGGCTTTTGGATGAAAATTGAGCAACAAAATTGGAACATGCTTTATAGAGAACTGGGGTTTAACATCACCTGGGCAATTCCACGGTAACTTACGTTACATTTCGACCAACTCTTATGCAGTTAGCTCCTTAGTTCAGACAAATATTGTTATAAAAACCTTGTACAAAAGCATTCAGTGAAAATGACAGTCAAAAGCAAAATTAAAATGCAAAGATATTCGATGCACTTAAATTTTACAAAATTTAGCAGTCAAAAATAAGGCAGTAACTTACGTTACACAAGAAGGGAATAGCATAATATGGGAATTGGTTCTGGAATTGGTTCTAAAGCAAATTTCTGCTCTATTACAGCTGTTTTCTTGTTTGAAGTAAAATTTAACAGTTTCTTATAATATTTAGGAATTAATTTTCATAAATTTAAAATTTTATTTTAAAAATTGAATTTTATGGGCATTTTTAACTGGGTAACTTACGTTACAGTAACTTACGTTACAAAATTCACTTACAAGCATATCTTCATTACAAAAATTAATGAATGAACATTACAGCTTAGTTTAGATCAAAATACTGAAAATTAACAATTACACAGGCCAAAAAAAAAAAAAATTTTTTTTGGTGCCTAGGATTTTTGAGCAGATTTTAACTATATTTTTATTGCTGAATCTGAATATGCAAGCAGTTTTTCTGTATCAGCTCTAGATTTTTAGATAAATTCACTTATCTATCAATGCTTTTTTCTATGTAATACGCTCAAGTATGAGTGTTGTAAAATTTATACAGGGACATATTCTTGTATATTGTCCTTATTGTGTCTTATTTTGAAACCAATTAAATTTAAAATAATAATATTTATGAAATAACTAATTATTATTGAAAAAGATAATTATTATTTTAATTTATCTATATGTAGAAAAATGAATATATGTATATTTTTTTGTTCCTTAAACAAATCCACAGTTTTCGTCGGATTTTCATCGAACTTGGCACAGAGGCTCCTTGGTACACTAGAATTCACATAGGCGGGGTTTTTCAATTTTTAAAAACTCCAAAAAGCTCAAAATTCAATTTTTTCGTCTCAAAATGGCTATTTTTTTTTTTTTTTTTTTTCAATTTTGAATAGATAGAGTAATAGAGAATTTAAGAATACAAATTGAAAACACTTAACACATTTAAATACGAGTATTTTCCGACAAAGATTACGATTAACAATGAATTATCAATTCAAGGTTCACCTTTTTCATTTTAGCGTGAAATAAGTTAAAAACAATTACTGTCACAATTATTTGCATTCAACACTATTTGAACCACTATGTTGTATTAATAAGCACCTGGGCAACGCCGGGTAATAACCCTAGTTTATTATAAAAAGAAGCCTAACAATATAAGATATCCCAAGCAGCACAAAGGCGTTCAAAACACGTTCTGCAACACGTACAGAGAGCACCAGCCGGCACATTCAAAACACGTTCTCGCAGCACGTGTTGTCAACGTCTATGTGTCTCTTCGATCGATGGTAATATGACACGTCGAAATCTGGTGTTAACCACCTTTTTTTGTCCCAGTTTTGAACGTGGAATGATAGGTTATATTTAGGTTCTGGAAATACGTTTGTTTTCAGTGCTCCCCAGCTAAAAACGTATACCCCACTATCCGGGGCCGTGACGTGTTTTAACCGTGACGTCATTTTTGATTCATGATCGTCGCCATCTTGGTTTTAATTATTTAATTACTTAATTAATTTAATTTAATTATTGATTGTTTAATTACTTTGAATTTAATATATTCATTCCGCGGGATTCGAACGCGGGTCCCTTGCGCCTCCAGCAGAACACGCTAACCACTAGACGCTACTTGATCATATCGAGGGAGAAAAATAATACTTTAAAAGAAAAATTTTTTGCAGGAGGCGCCATCTATGAAAGACTAAGGGCGTAAATCATATCATTTTATTAGTATGAATATAATGTTTTTTACTGAAACGCATGCAAATCTGATTAGGATCTTGGGAGAAAAAGTTGTTTAGGATAAAACTTAAAGTTTCTGCAGATATGATTCCTCCCCCCTTTCTAAAAAGCAGTAATTCACGACCTCAATTTTGAGAAATTAAGCACCTCCTTAAGCACTGAAATGACACCGTGATAATATTACTGTTTTTACACGTCAAATATCACGTTCCTTAAGCACTGAAATGACACCGTGATAATATTACTGTTTTTACACGTCAAATATCACGTTCCTTAAGCACTGAAATGACACCGTGATAATATTACTGTTTTTACACGTCAAATATCACGTTCCTTAAGCACTGAAATGACACCGTGATAATATTACTGTTTTTACACGTCAAATATCACGTTCCTTAAGCACTGAAATGACACCGTGATAATATTACTGTTTTTGCACGTCAAATATCACGTTCCTTAAGCACTGAAATGACACCATGATAATATTACTGTTTTTGGACGTCGAATATAACGTTCAAGGGACACTTAGCACCGTTATTTGACCAATAACACCATTTTTGCACCAAATTTGAACGTTCTGGTGCTGCTGGGGATATAACTGACTGGTTGACCTTGGTTGTTCCTTGTTTCTTGTGCATCTGGGATAACAGAGACAAAACGCAACACTGGGTTAGAAAAGAGTGGCCTAGGACAGCAAACATGGATGTTGAGGAAAATAATATCATCAATGATCCCTTAGTTCCAAGAGAGAAAATCATCTTTCCAGCACTGCATATCGAGCTGGGTCTAATGAAGCAATTTGTAAAGGCTCTTGATAAGAATGGATCATGCTTTGCATATACAAGGGTAAAAATGCCTCTGCTGAGTATGGAAAAAATTGAAGCAGGAATATTTGATGGCCCACAAATAAGACAGCTGATTAAAGACCCTGGCTTCATAAATTCAATGATTGAGATTGAACAAAAAGCGTGGAATTCATTTGTTACAGTTGTCCAAAATTTTCTGGGTAAACATAAAGCTGAAAACTATGTTGAATTAGTCAATGAGATGCTGAATAATTTCAGATCACTTGGGTGTAACATGAGCAGAAAGGTGCACTATTTACACAACCACTTAGACCGTTTTCCTGATAATTTAGGAGACATTAGTATGGTGAAAGAATTCACCAAGATATAAAATGCATGGGGGATCGCTATCGAGAAAGATGGAATACTCACTTGATGGCAAATTACTGCTGAATTTTAAAACACGGAATTGTTCTAAAATACGCTCAAGAATGTCACGCAAAAGAAGTTTCCGAATTGTTCAGTGAGTAACTGGTTTAAATGATGACTTTTTCTGTTTTCTTTTGTATATAATAAATAATATCTGTGCAATATAATAAAAATTAATTGTTTAATTTGTTTTTTTTAAACCATGGTTTTTCTTTTCAAATAGTGTTATGTACAATTCATTAAAATGTTAATATCTTAAAAATTCGAGCTGATAGGCAAAAACTAATAGCATATTTGAATTCAGGGCGTCGAATTCATAAGAAATCACCTCCAAAATCTTCGGCACCAAAACCACTGTTGACCAGTGTTATGCGTTAAATTTACAGAAATTTAATGCCAAACTCAATGATCAATCAAAAATATTACAAAACATAAGACTTTTAAATGCATACTGGCCGCTGGTGTCAGGTAATTCTATTTTCGAATCATGTTTTCTCTTATAATAAATTTCCTCTGTCGTTTCTGGCCATTTCTTATTGGTTCCAACAGCAGCCATTACTTTTACTTTAAACTCGTTTTCTTCAATAATCGTCACAACTCAAGGCTACAATGTATTTTCGTACTTCACCACACACCAATCACCAGCTTTTATCTCTGTTTTTTCTTCTTGTTCCTTAAAATACTAACTAAACGAAACCCTACATTTTGCTCATTTCTGGTTCTTAAATGGTCATTGTCAATGTGCGGATCTTCAGAAAACATTTTTGATACATTTTGCTTTTTCTAACATATTTCAATACTATCAAGAGTGACTTTTATGAATCTGAAATATCCACATGACTTTTCTCATACCTCTTCTACAGCGCATCTTTTCTGCAGAGTTCAGTGGCATTTTAATGCACAACAAAATATATTTCAATTGAAAGAGATAAACTATTTTTATGCTTGTTTTTTCCAAAACATATTTGATAACTTTAAATCATAACAGAAATCATTTTTGAATAATTCATAGTGCATTACCTCCTAAATATTCTGAATGCAGTGATATTGTTTAAAGAGAATTAATATCTTAATGGCCAAAAAGAAGCATGTAATTTATAATAAAGGTGTATTGTAATCTTATTAACAAACAGCCATTTTAAGAAATATGAGTAATCTAAATTAAGTAAATACAGTACAATTAAAAGAATTATTGAATAAATTACTTCTATTAACCACCTAGGTTTTATTTACAATTTACTTTATTTCGAAACACAAGTATTGAATTTCTACTAAGGTAACTTACGTTATCTGCATATGTGGGTAACTTACGTTACACGTTTTGATTGTAGCACAAAAAATTAAATAAACAATATTCAAAAGAAAAGTACTGTTATTTGCTTAGTACACATCTATAAGATAGAAAATATACATAGTTAACATTGTATTGCCCTTTCTTTATTTGCTGTAAAGACTTTAACATGTTTTTGGTAACTTACGTTACATAGAACATAGCCTTTTTGAAATTGACATAAATCACTTGATTAAATTGAAAATACTTGTTTCATCAATTCACAATATTAATTTAAAGTGTAATAAACAACAATCTTCCTTTGTCGCATTTATCTAATGGAAAAAATTGAAACTTATCAATGTTGAAAGTTTGACCATTTGCTTCAATGAAAATAAAATACTCTAATACCAACTTCAAAGTATTGCCGAAACTAAAAAACTACATTCCTAACAAAAAATTGTTATAAATAAGAAACTTCTAACATTTTTAAACCAAAAAATATGCAGAACAGTCACATTACTCGAGTTTAATTTTTTCAACGCTTTTCCACACTTGCATGGAATTGCCCACCTGAATGGTTATTTTACCCATATTTCATTCTAAATAAAAAAAAGTTTAAGGAACAAATATTCTAAATTTGCGTTTCTGAAGATTAAAAAAAAAAGAAAAAAGAATATATTGAAAGTGGGAGCATGAAAATCCCTAAATGAAACCTTCAAAAATTGGAATTAACATAAATAAGGAGAATGTTTCATTAGTTTCAGTAGAAGAGAGACAGATTGTTTTCGGCAGCTCTTTCTAGGATCACTACTTCGCCATAATAGCGAAGACCTATATCTTTGATAATACTGGAGATGAAATCAACCGGAGACTTCAAGAAGCTGACAGTGTCCGTTAGTTCCCTTCGTTTCAGTAGTAATTGCATAAGACGTATATCTTCTGGTGATATTTTTCAGGGGAGTCGAAGCAATTTATCTATTCGACAATACTCGCTCAAACTCTCAGGACATTGGAGCATACCCATAATACCATTCGGAGTATCAAAACACAACAACAAGTGGAAAGACAGTATCAAGTGCGAAAAAAACGTATGTAAAAAGAAAAGATTATAAAAAATAGATAAAAATTCGTTCAGTTTTCTAGGATCGAAAAAGTTTTTTAATCGAAAGCAAACCCAGTAATAGGATGACAAGTTTATGGACGGAAGTAAACAAAAAATTTTAATTTTTACGAATAATACTAATTATTGCGAATGGTCTATCTCATTGTCCGGAACTTTCTGATGGAAGAATGTGCAGAAGATACTGGTGAGCAGGAGAAGTTATGGGCAAATGCTGAACTTTTGTTTTGTTTGTTCTTTCTTGATTTTTAGACTTATATTTTATATATTTGCATTTGCCTGCCGTTTGAAATGAAAAAAAAAAGAAAAAAGAGTGAGACTTGACAACGGATGGCTAAAAAGGTAATAAATACTCCATCGCTAGTGAACTAATAAATTTTAACAGCAAATGATAGTAGACAAAACCAAGGGTTTTCACTAAAATAATTACACCGAAAATGAAAACAGAAATTAATTTAAAAAAAATCAATGCTACAGATGATAAATATCAATTGGTTTCAACAAAGTTTTTAAAACATAAAATAATGTTTACTATGATACTTAAAACAGTTTAAAAATATGGAAAGGTAAACTGATATGTGGGTAGCATGGTGTATGCTCGAATAGAACAACAGGTTAGTATAGTTGGTTAATTTGATGACGTCACTGGTTGGACTGATAAATGCATTCATATACTTGTTCTATTTAAACTTTCATTGAATATAATTTCCATTACAACTCAACCGTTATAACTTTCAGTAACATAATGGAAACACCAGGCTGCAATTATTAATTGCGAAAACTTTAAATTCGTCAGAACCGAATTTTAGTTTTATTTTACTTTTCCTGCCCTTCTAAGTTTACCGACATAAATAATATGAGAGCCAATATTTAGAAAAGTGCCAATTTGAAGTTGGAGTTTTCTGAAAAAAAATTTTTTTTTGCAGAAAAAAACTAATATTGTATTTTAAGTCTAAATTGGGTCTAAATGCAAGAAAATAAAAGGGGGGAGGTCAAGGAAGTTATTTACCCCCTCCTTAGATTACTCTCTTTTAAGCCGTTACAGATCTGATGAATGGTACAGATCTGATGTTAATATGAGCTACATATTTGAGTTTATGCTTTCAGTATTCGTTAACATCTATAAATATGATATCATTTCTTTGCATTTTTAACATAGAATTAAGATAATTATATTAAAATATATATATTAGGCTAAAAAATCAAATTTCATTATAAAAAAGCATTTCTTGGAAATAAAAATGAGCGATAAGGTTTTTAGATAAAATAAATTATGAGATTACCAAATCCAAGCTAATAAAACATTTGTTTTGTTTTGAAACAACACACAACTTCAACTTTTTCAACACACAACTCTGCTGCTTGCTTTTCTTTAATTAGTTGCAGGAAATTTAATTTCTTGATCAGAAATTCAAATTTAGCATGCTAGTTATTATCTAGTTATTTAGCGAAGTTATGAGAAATTGAAGCACCAAAAAATAAATAAATAAATAAAATAATAATAATTAATTAACTTAATTTCTGCAGTGTCACTTTTTCTTATTTTACTAACTTCTATTGTAAGGTCATACAAACCACAAATGAAGCAATTGTACTAAAAACTCATTGCTTTTCATTTTTTAAGAACAAAAATATTCAATATATGGCTAAAACCTATGATTTTTGCTTTTTATAATTCTGAAACGTGTGAGTTAGTTCTGTAACATATTCGCTGTTTTTCAATGTTACCGCTCTGACTGTTACCGATCTGACAAACTGACAAAGTTTTTTTTTTATTTCCGAGTCGATCGCACTAAACCAAAATCAAACACGTGGTTTTTTCACTTGTAATAAAGGACTATACTTATATATAAAATAATTTTTAAAATAATAAAAACTGCGCATTTTAGAGCGTGTTACCGATCTGATGACTCAAATGACACACATTTTATAAAATCACTTTAAAAAATCTTACATACAATTTTAGAGGCAGAAATGCAAATTTTTAATTACGATTCGGTAAAACATCCCACCAGGTACTCAGTATCACGTGGTATAGGTGCAGGAAATGATTTTGGGAGCCTAAACATAGATCGGAAGTTTTTGTTACCACTCTGACGGCGGAACTTGGGACACGCTTATTTCGCATCGGCTAGAAAATCAGAAATCGATTAAAACAAAAATGAAGTAAAATATTAACAAAGGGGTAAAAATAGAATCGTTTTTCGTGCAAGTGCGTTTTTTTGGGAAGTTAGAAAGTGCGCATGACCTGTCTGTATGCTAAGCTTTGCTACTGGGGACACGTTACAGATCTGATTTTTGATGTATAAAAACAATATTTTCTGAAGAAAAAAAAATTTTTTTTCTTATGTTATTAGATGAAATGAAAGTAGAACCTTGTCTTCTTTCTGGGGAAAATTATTTTTTTAACTTGTTATTGAAATACTAGTGAAAATTCCCTTGGGACTCAAATTGGCACTTTTCTAAATATTAGCTCATGAGTACCGAAAAAAATTTTGATGCTCAGTGATAAAAAACAGCTGTTTATAGTATGCCGTTGCACCCTTCGAAGGAAATCAAATGTATCCCTGCTTGAAAACTTTCAAGTAAGTGACAAATGTATTATATTTATTACCCCTTTTGTGTTGAAAGAAAAAAAAACAAACCTGTAGGCCACCTTGAATATTATATACTACCATATTCACCATTCGAGTTCAACCTCAGTTAGACACCCGAAGCTTCGATCTAAGCATTGTATAACGAATCAGAAGTTTTCATTCGGCGTTCGGATATGTGACTAAGGTTTCAACCAAACTGGGGAATATAACCGTCATACATCTCAGCAAAATCGAGTTCAATGTTCTTAGAAAAATTAATATTTTTGTGCTTTTGTTGCATACGTATATGAATGCAAACAACATAACCGGTGTTAAAAAATTAAAAATTTATTTTTAAATCGTTTGGACACAAGAACTAAAGATCAGCATTTAAAAAATATATATACAAAAAAATGTATCACAAATTAAACCTTACTTGTATGTTTTAATAAAATTTAGAATAGTTTGAAGAAAAAATATGTATATATATATATATATATATATATATATATATATATATATATTATTTTTTTTTTTTTTTTTTTTTGCTAAAATACAAAAAGTAGACAGGTTTTGAAATTAATGAAAAATGTGTACCGTTTCAAAAGCTTATGTTCTTCATTTATTATAGCATAAAATTAATGGCTATCTGTTTTTCTTTCTAATCCAGCAGTTTCTAATAACTCTTATTTTACCATAAATTTTGAATTGAAATGTAAAAAACTCGAAATTAATCATTTTAAAGGCTTTTTTTTTAAAGCCTGCTGGAGATTTTTCTTCTTTTTTAAGTATGTATGTGTGTGGTCTTTGTAAGAAAGTGACCATTTTTTTCCCTTTTCTTTCTTTTTTTTTTTTTTTTTTTTTGAATCTCAAATCAGCATGAACTTATGTTTAATTGATTTTTCTGCCAAAATTTATAAGGATGCAGTCAATGCCGTAGTTAATAATAAAATATTTGGGGGATGCTGCTTTTTAAGGGTGGATGTCGTGATTAACAAAATATTTCAAACAAGACAAAACAAAAATTGGAGACAAAAAGAAAGCCGTTTAGATAGACTGGTACCAGCTGTAATTCAGTACCGTAGTTAATAATAAAATACTTGGGGGATGCTGCTTTTTAAGGGTGGATGTCGTGGTTAACAAAAAAATTTCAAACAAGAGAAAACAAAAGGGGGGGCGAAAAGGGAGCCGTTTAGATAGACTGGTGCCAGCTGTAATTCAAAAGCAAAGTGGTTCTTGTGAAAAAAATGAGTTTGAAATCAATTTACACTTAATTTGCAACATTTTTAGAAACATTCACGAAATATTTCTGCAGCTGAATGTACTATAATCATCAGTACTTTTATTCCTGGATAAGCTAAAAGGTCTATAACAGAAAAAAAACAGTGATAGTCACTAATTTCTAATTCTTTCATCGCAAAATATTGTTCTTTGCGAGCATAACTAACCGTATACCACTTGTTGACAATGAAAGCTTTCAAAACATCTCGGAAGAGAAAATTGCTGTCCGATACGGTTTGATTAGAGAATTCAATATATCCTCGAATCTTGTCACGTTCCCGTCCAGATTGTTTGGTGAAAGATGGTTAGTTATTTCTTCTCCTGTTTGGGGATGTCAGTCGAGTGAAATTTTGTCAACGATATTCCTCTAACTTCTTTGATTACGTTGCCAAAAATAGTTCTGTCATCATCTCACAACCTACAAGTGATTTCGTGCACATTTTGTCATCTTCAGTGGATAAAATCTTAATGTGCAAAATCTACAAACAGGTAAAGTTTTCATTGATCACACAATTGCGGTAAACTTATCTTAAATGTTGCTGGTGTTTCTATGAAAACATAATAAAATCAGCATAGCGTTTGGTAAAAAGGAAGGAAAACTGCTATGTTTAAGTAATTTTGGTCAGTCTCATAGAAATCTGATACATGAAAGCAGCATTCATTTACATTACAACACAAAATCTAGACACACGTGTATATATTTATATACACATAGATGGACAGTAAAATTTAAAAACCATAGCCCTATATATATTAGGCTTTAAGCAAAATAACCGAAATTCGGAAGGTGTCAATGCACATTTGAAAGGTGATGGCTATTTAAAGCTACAAATAATAGAATTTAATCCTAACTATAGTTGATCAAAAGCTACTTATTCCAACATTTCAAAAAAAAAATAACTAAGTTATTACGTACATCTGAAAAGAAACTTTAGAAAAATGTCATTGCTTAAACTAACATTCCTTTTAAAAATATCATTTGCTGCTTTTTCGCACTGATACTGAAAAACAGTTTTTTTTTCTTGCACTGAATACTGCTACGCTTCCAATTAAACTATTTTTGACCGTTACCTCCTTATTTATGAAAATCAATTATTGATTTTTACTTATATTTTATTATAACATGCTGTCTTTGAAAATGAAGTTTAATTTCATAGCAGTACATGTACGAATCATTTCTTTTTTTCCGTAGCCAAAAGAAAATAGATTGAGGGAGCCCAACGATTAATGACTGCCTCTGCGCCTTCATTTCTATAAAACAAACCCGTCTGCAAACTTAAAATATCGAAATTATTGCCAAGAAAAAAAAATCAGGACAGTAAAACACACACACACACACACAAAGAAAATAAAAATTCCATTATTGCACTATATTTTATTTATATTTAATTACATAATTTTAATAGTGACATACAGCACCAATAACGAAAGGATCGTGATACACAAGTTTATACAAATAGCAAAAGCATAAGAATCGGTTTTGTTATGGTCATGAGATGATTGTGCTAAACGAAATAGCAACAAAGTTTGTGCACTTTGGATAGCTTAAAGGTACACATTAAAAATTGTAGTTAGAAATTGAGGCAAATAAAATTTTTTTCATGAAAAGTATGCCCATAATCTTTCTAAAAGTTAGGCATTGCATTGCTTATTGAATCAGATTATGCGCGAAATTGCTTTTACGTTCATATCCATTTTATACACACTTTAGTACTACGGAAATTATGTTCAATGATAAACTATGTATATTTTCACAAATATCTGCAAGCATAGCTGTCGTTTTCTAAGAAAAGTGACTACGGTGGATAATAGATTTTTCGAAGCATTCAGTTTTCACGTTCTTGGGGGAAAACTCTATTCAGAATTATTTTTAGATTTTGTAGGCTTTTATTTAAACAGGATTTTAAGTTTAGGAATCGTAGTATGTGTGCGATAACATATGAAAATGCCTTTTTAATGATCAAATATGTAGTAAAATGGAGCCAAAAAGTGTTCCGTAGTTACAGAAGTCTTGGCAGTAAAAGAAATTACTCTGTCCGTCATTAAACTTGGCCTTTATATATATAAAGATATATATTTTTCTTTTTCAAATTAAGAAAAATGTTTAGTTTCATTTGAAGTATGAAAATGAGTAAAAATATATTCCTGTCTTTATTATTTTTAACATTCAGAAGTCAAGTTAAAAAAAAGTTTCTTGGACTGTTATAGTCAAATCCTGCGAAAATCTTTGTCAATGCAAGTCAACTTAATGCTTAACGACATAATTTGGTTTTTTGCAAGAATTTAAAAAAAATTTCATGAAGGTAATTATTCTTATTTTAAAGAAAAATTGATCCTTTCTAAGTTCTTGAAAAACACATCTGGCCATTATAATGCTGTTGACTTATGAAAGCTTTAATGGTGAGTATAATACGACATAACAAGTGATTGGATATAGACTATATCTGGCAATCAAATGTCCCGAGTAATTTCAAAACTGAACTACAATTGAATAACAATCTCGAGAGGCGTCAGACTCGAATGAACTTCTTGAGATATTTCAGAAGATTTCTTAATTATGCCGATCACTAGTAAGATTTTAAAGAAATAACTCAGTTTCGAATTCTTAAACCAGTGATTTAGGACAAAATTGAAAAGGATTCTATTAATCCAAGCTGGTTTGCTCGCGATCTTCATGTCGCCTGTGCGTTCTGAAAACAATAAGTAGGGTTTAATTCACTCTTTTAAATGGTTTTGTCTATTAAATAATAAGCTAGTCATATGTCTCATAATTCTTGCACAAAAACGAAAAAAAAAGTGAATGTTATTGCAATTATAGTCAACCCTTGTTTTATTCAAGTCCCATTTATGGCGACTTTTTTTTTGTGGACTGACTGAGCTATTCTACACACTTTTTTTTAAGGATTGAGTGAACTTCGCAATTCAAGATCTTTAATAGTGTAAATCAAAAACTCCTTTCCTTAATTACTTTTTGAAACTCAAGTTGATAAAAAATATCTTCAAAAATAGTAACTTTTTCTTGCAAATCATATTAAGGGAAAGTTTTGTAAAGTTTTGTCGATTAATCGGCTTTAAAAAGTAGCTGACGAAGAAACATGCAAAAATCTGCCAAAGAAACTCCTATGTAATTTGAAGAGTGTCAACGAGTCGACCTGTATTAATAGAGGCTATAGATTTAAACAGGTTATTATTTTACTTCAAATATATATAGATATATATATATATATTTCGTATTAAGTTTTATGTGTAAGATTTAATGAATTAAATTTGAGGAAATGTCCAATCAAAATATTGCTTCTTCTGCAGAAACTTATCGCTTTTTCCAAATAACCCAGGGTAATATTTTTGAATCAGGAAAAAAAAATTGAACAATTGTACTGCACTTTTAAGCGCCATTTAATAACATTGAGCGGTATAATTTCTCAGTTTTTAATTATGGAGATAAATTAGCAGTTTTTAATATTCAAGACATTGAAAACACTACTCGCGATATAAACTAGTGTTATTTCGAGTGAAAAATGTATTCCGTGTTTTCTGTGTTTCGTGTTTTCAATGATGATGATGGTTTAAATGAGCATTTTTTAATTTCCAAATCGACTTATAAGTTGTTTCCGACGCTAATACAAAAAAGTTTTCCTTTATTTCCCTGAAATTCCAAAAATCATGCGCAGCAATAACATTACATAAAGCTGATACTGAAAGCAAATTGGTCCAATTTAGTTACGTGTTATAAAATGAGATTTAATTGTTATTATATGAGACATGAAAGCTCGTTTCATTAAAAACAAGGGACAGCTTTCCAGTAAGTTATGAGAATACGCGACACATGCAGATGGTTTTATGCACTGAAAGGCAATGATTTTAGCCCGCGTTATGTCGTGTCCCTTTGTCTTCTATTTTATTGGTTATCTTGTAACGAAAAGTTTTCTTAGAAAATGGCATACTTCTCTTCTCTGTTTTGATTTTTTTTCAACTAAATAAATAAATAAAATACTGAGTAAATGAGTGAAGTTATTGCAATTCCAGTATCACCACTATTATTAAAAATTATTGCTAAATGTATATTTGTCTCTAGATACCCCGAAGACTTTTCGAAAAATATTCGAAACTAAAAAAAAAAAAAAGATGGGAACACCGAAGTTTGAAACGATTAATGCTCGAGATAATCATCAAAGTTAGAAATTACCGAGGATAATCTTCTTCATTTTTAGACTCAATGATGAAAATATCACTACGTGCAAAGAAACAAAAACTTCGTTTTCTTACTTTTCATAAACTTGAATTATTAGATTAAAATACTTACAGACTAAATACAGAAAGAAAAGTAGAAGCAAAGATTTATAATCATTAGTCAGTTTGATAAAAACAACGCAGTACTGAAAATTTTACGTGCTGTTCTGATTTTGGGACATTTTTAAATCTAATATTAAAAATGCCCTAAAAATACTATAACACTTCAAGAAAGAAAATTCAAGAAAAATGAATTCATAAATAGAAACAATTACACAAGAAGTACATCAAAAATTAACACATGATGTGCATTTAAATAATATTTTACTATACATTTTTAATTCAGGATGAATAAGGTGTTATTCATTTATTTTAAAATAATTTTAAAAGAAAACATTATATAGAGAACTCTCTTTTTTCTGGATTATAATTTAATAAAGGAATGAAAAAATTATTGCAGGAGAAGTAAAGGGAGATCCAAAATAGAGTGGATTTCAGGAGCATACACGACGACTGAGTTCATTTTTAGGTGAGTTTGAACTTCGAGATAAACAGAGACCAAAATCGAGATATCAATAGTTCAGTTATATCTTCTTGGAAATTATATTTTTAAAAAATACTATCAGCTTAAAAGCTTTGCATTGAGGAATGAAAAGTCGATTTTAATTCAAGCATAGTTTAATACTCGAAATTATTGTGTCATGAAAATGGGATAGTGAATATGGATACAAAAATAGACGAATTATTATCATAAATTCATTGAATGTCCAACTATCAATTTAGATTTTCTATTTTGAATTTGGCACAACCTAAACTAAGCTCTCTGTAGTCATTTTACATTATTCTTGATAAAACATTCATTTGAAAATGAATTTAATTCTGGACAATTTGAGTGATCTAAAACTCTATATACTTGCTTTTCAAACCATTTTATGTAATTATAATATTTTAAATATTTTTAGATATACTAACTAATTTTCATTGGAATTTGATTGAAGGAAATTTATAAAACAGTTATCTATCTACACATATGATGTATATACAATGCAGTTTCTTTATATTTTGTATTTAAAAAATGCAGACAAATTGGAATAAATACTTATGAGAAAATACAAATTTCAAATTCAATTTCAAGTTGCTCAATAGTTTTTTTTTTTTTTTTGCATTTAATGTAATAAAAACCAAGCTTTTTAAATTTGTATTTTTTATTGCATAAAATGATTTTTTCTGATAAAGAAAATTTGTTTGGGAATTAGTAGTGGAAAAAATAATAATTTCAGTAAGTCATACATTAACAACACGATATGAAAATTTCTGCATAACAAGGTTAAGTTATACAAATACGTATGTAACATTGTAACATCAACATTTATTGCGATACATATGTGTGCCAAGAATATATTTTCTAATTCAATTTTTTAATAAAATTCCTATAATCAACAATGAGAATTTCAAAGATATTTTCACAATACTAGTTTTGAAAAATAGGATATTTTACAAATCAGTAACATACAATGATTGTTTCATTTTTCTAAATAAAACGATGGCAAATTTGCTGTTTCAGTAGTTTCAAATTTAAAATAATTTAAAAAAACAAACACAATCATATCAATAATGGTAATAATAATAATTTGGATACATATAATGTGCTCAAATGAAGAGAGATTTAAAAAAACATATATTATGCTAATTACTTCACGCGAATTTCTCGTTGATTGACAATGGAGGAAATGACAGTAGCAGAAATTTTACTGTTAGTAAAGAAAATATGCTTATAATGAACAACTCTTTATACAAAATCGAGCTGTTTCACAACATTCATCATGGGGGGGGGGGGGGGGGGGGGGGGGTCTAAAGAATTGTGCATTAAATTTTTTAAAAATATTTGTAAAAGGCGTATACAATACTTTGTTTTTGGCAGCGTTCTCTGTTCCGTAAAACCCTTTCAATTAGTTTGTTTCTTGTGCAAACAAATAATAAGTCTCGGATAAATAATGCAAACTTTTATCACATACCTGATGAAAATAAAAGGCATAAATTGATTTTAGTCCTAACAGAAACAAGCATAAACTATGTAAATGGAAATGTTTCGTTAACATGCTTCACGATTGGATGAAATATTCACAAAAAATAAATTATCAATGTTATACAAATGATGCAATGAATGCTTTGAAGCCATTTTGTTGAAGTTTATGTTATGAACAAGGAAAACACCATTAACTTGCCTGGAATACTGTTGTTGAGTTAAAGATATTTGGCACTTCATATATGAAGTATAAGTTCGTTTTGTGTAAGTATCTGTACTTTTCTGGAAGAAGCAGTATGTAGGGAATGTTATAAATCTCAATTCGTGAAATAAAATGAGTGAAAATGAAACTAATATGGTAAGAATGAACGTATAGGAAACATTGAACTCATAGGCTGCTCGTGCAGGGGGGGGGGGGGGCAAGAAGGGCGACTGCTCCCTCACTTCCAAAAGTAAAGGGTCTTTGCCCCCTCACTTTTCACGGTTGAAAAGTAATGATCGAGTGAAAATGATTTTTTACTCAGTGGATTGATTGATTTCAGCAAAATAAAAGCTAAAAATTCCTTTATGTCACCACCGTAAAAAAAAAACTTAGAAAGTGTTGCATCCTAACCCCCCCCCCCAACTTTCTTCGACCCCCTCTTCCGTACTTCTCTTGACCCCCCACTTATTTGGTGCACCAGCCGCCTATGATTGAACTCTAGAACTAATTTCAAAACATACAGAAGTACTCTGTCGTTACTAGTCGCTGATTTATATGAAACCAATAAAATAATTCAACACATAAAAATAGTTTTCTTTTTCTGGTCTTTAAATAAACACTTCTATACACATTTACCTTGACTAGAATTAGTTGTTCATTTGAAAATAAAAAGTTTCAGTTTAAACGTTTTACAAATTTTACAATATTTAGGAAAAAATTCTTTTGATTATGAAAACATCCAAAAGCCTGTAAAAACCTTAAATTAAAATTTTGCAGTAAAAAAGGGTTTCTAAAAATACAAATTAAAAATACAAATTAAATACAAATTAGTATGTAGGGGACAAAATACAAATTAGTATGAAAATTAATAGGGTTAATAGTGTTTCAAAAACGAATGATGAACAGTGATAAAGTTGTAATTGAAATAAATTGTGCTTTTTATTTATTCTTTCTTTACATAATACAAAACAATTTGTTTCTTAACATCAGAAAAAATACTTTAGTCATTGACAAATCTAGGAAAAAAATTTAAAACAAAATCAACTACACGAGTTAGTTTTAACATGATATAAGACTAAAACCATGTCTCAGACTCTCACTTTCAAAAAGGTATACAATGAACAATAAAAGATCACATTTAAATTTCAAAACTTGAACATTTGAGCAAATTGTTAATAGAACGTTAGCTGATAAAATTTAGTACTTACACATCCACCACCTTCCTCGCAAACTGTTGAACTAATATATAAACCTATAGATGTAAACAATGAGCGAATAACCTTTTGTAATTGCCAAAGATTTAGTCATGAACGAAATATACTATCCAATATGTAACTGAGAGTGTAATTTTATAGAATTATCCCGCTAAGACTTTTAAAAATCCGCATGTAAGAAATTTTACGTTTAAAGTAAAGTCTTATTTTCTGTTAGGTTGATACAGATAGAAACATTGAATATCTTGCTTTTGTTTTCCTTTAAAGGACTAATATTAAATATAAGTAGGGACAGTTGCAATAAATTAAATCAAAATTTCAATGTATTAGCTTTACATTTGTTTCAGATGACATTTTAGTGTATTTCCACGTCCAGAGACTAGGGCTTAAACGAAACAAGTGGCTTTTCTTCCCATCAGGTTGATGTAAATTCCATATGCACAAGTAGTTTAAAAATTTCAAAAGTTTTACACCAACAATATTCATCAAATCAGATATCATTTAAAAAGAAAAATCATACAAAAAATTAAACCATGATCTAAATTTATGAAACACACACACTAAAGTGAAAAAAACTTTGATTTAAAAAAGGAAGAACGAAAAACAGTTGTTTTAATTGAACCCAGAGTCACTTATCCATAGCATGTATGAGATGGATGGAAACACTCTAATTCCTCATCAAAAGTAACAGGGAAGGTGAAATTCATAATAAACTCTTTTGAGTAACCTTTCACATGAAATAAAAGTAGTGAAAACCAGTTACTTCGCATTTGTAGACCTGCTGAAGAGGAAAATGTATATCTATACTGAAATTTAAAAAAAAAAAGAAAAAAAAAAAACTTTTCACAGTGAAATCCTTAAACAATGATGACGCATATAGAATTGTTTGGAAACAAGCGGATCTCAAAGAATATCTTCTTTACATTGTCTAGTCCTTACTCACTAATATTTGTTTATTTTTTCTTTTAATTTTTTTAACACTATTTTGAACAGTGGTAAAACAAAATAAAATTTTGTTTTAGATACCTATAGCTTTTGAATATCAAAAATATTTGGATCATAATGAAATATTGAACACTACTAAGCCAAATAATGATGAATCAAACTGAAAATATATAATTATCCTCTGAACCAAATAGCTGAGAATAAAAATACAGCTAACTAAGCTCTGAAGCATTGTGTTTGAACTTAATCTACACGAATTCATACTCTGAATATCACTAGAACAATTTGACCACCCTAACCTAATACTGACTTAAAATTTGGTGATGGTTTTAAGGTTGCAGGTATCTTTGGCAGTTACAATCATTTATTCAGGTATTTTCCTGAATAAATTATTTAACAAAAATCGATGTATTATGTAGTACAATATATGTTCATGAACAACTAGATATATATGAACATGAAACACCATTCATTCAAACATAAATAATACTCATAAAAACAGTAAAGAAAGCATGAATTGTTTAAAAAACAAAAGAAAAATCAAGATCACAACTTTGTGGATATCAAACAAAGACTGAGATGAGATCACTGGACGCGA
This sequence comes from Uloborus plumipes, assembly GCA_038373865.1. Lineage (NCBI taxonomy): Eukaryota > Metazoa > Arthropoda > Arachnida > Araneae > Uloboridae > Uloborus > Uloborus plumipes. Next base: position 255,692 of record JAXGGA010000240.1, read on the forward strand.
TGAACTTGGATACAGAATGCCATATGCTTCGTCCTAAAACGAACAAACAAAAAAAAAAAGGATTATTTCTAGTTGAGGCTCAAAACTGATAATGCATGAAATTCATAGCCGGACGAAAAATAGTCGGCAGTGAACTTGAACGTCCACTCCCAAACATGGTAACGATCAGATTTCTTTTTTCGCTTTTCACTCCTAACTTAGGTTTATAGGGTTAATATTCAATTAAATGTGTTTCGCAATTTTCTATGCTAAATCGAACATAAATTAGTACAAAAAAGTGGGGGGCAGGGATAAATGAGTAAATGTTCTCTTCCTTAGTAAAAATAATGACCGCCCCCCCCCCCGACAAATTTAAATGACCCAGTGCCGCACCGAGCCGAGAGAAGGGGGGCAAGCCGGGGTTTTTGTACCCGGCGGCAATTTCAAGAAAGCGACAAATTCGAGTGGAATAAAAATAAAATGTAAGAAAGAAAGAAACTAGTGAAAAAATAAGTAAGGCTAAGAAAATTTAACTTAAGATAGGATAAAAATTGTTTAGGTGGAACTTTAAAATATCTCGTTTAGTTTGCAAAAGAAAAAATAAATTGACTACTCGTATTTAGAAAAGGCCGTAACTTTTACCAAAAAAGTCGGTTAAACGGTGCGGTGAGCAGCAAGGGGCTTTTACACAGTTTTTTAGTTATAACAGACTGGAATAAGTAAGCACCTTTGATGGAAATGAACTGGAACCGTGAAATTAAATAATTATTTATTTGATTGAAGGTTAATTGTTTCTTCGTTGATCGATCGGTCCTTGGTGTGTACGCACCAAGCTACCACACTACTAGTGGTATATTTTTTCCCTTGTGATAGAAATTATTTCATGATCAAAACCATTATTGTTGCCGTTTTTGTTGCATGAATGGATTATGAAAGGAGATAGGAAATCAGAGCGATCAAATGTGAATTTCTATATATTAGAAAAAGTAAGAACTGTGAAATTTTGAAAGGAGGCTCGAAAGGGAGAAAGATAATCAATTTCGCTCTATTTTAATCTTCAAAGAATGCCCACTGCCCTCAAACTTAATTCCCTTAACATTACAATAACAGACCATCTAAAAGAATTTTTAACTAAACCCTACCGTACTTTAGGGTTTATTAAAAATACCTAAATAAAACTTCAGAGAAAAATGTGAAGTAGGATATATTGGGAATATAATGCATAGCACTTAGATCCGGCATCCGGCACTGAAATGACGGGCCTGCCCAGGGCCCGATTAACCCGTGAAGTTAAAGGAAGCTCTGTCTCATTTTGAGGCCCCCTGCTTTTTGAGACGGAGGCGGGGGAAGGGGCGAATTTCTATACTCATGAGACATTCAAAAACGAATCTTGCTAAGGGTACATATCATTTCTAAGAGCTGCCAAAGCAAAATTCAAATTAAAGTCTGTCCCCTTCCTTCACTAATATGTAGAAGTTACATACATAATACACATTGCCCTTCTATGATTTGATGTTAAATTAGATTTATTTCACAGAATTAATAAAACATAATAAAAGTACGTTGTAAAAAGTTGGGTCAAATCCCACATTCAAAAATAGCTTGTGGGGGAATTAATGATTTATGAAATGTGTCTTCACTTTTAAAACTTTCCAGAAAATTTTTATTGAACCAGTTCTAATGTTTAAAATTACCTTTAGATATGCATTTAAAAGCAGAAACTAGAATTTAAATCACAAGTTTTCAGTCATTTTTGGGCCCCTTGGAAATTTTTAGGGGAAGCTCAAGCTTCCCGTGCCTTTTGGGTAATCAGGCCCTGGGCCTGCCTACTCGTGGTATCGATATCGAGTATCATCCTCGTAGGGTGCCTTCAACAAAATCGATTTCAAACTTCAAACATTACACGAGCTCGTCGCTCGTGGCGTCATCTGTTGGTCAAAATGTGCTACTTATTATTTTGTATTTAATATTCTCTATTGCGATAGACTAATAAGGTTATTAACATCATGTGACAATAAATGTGTGATTAGAGCTACAGACAGAGCTTCTTTTCGAACAAAATATACAGGAGCCCTATGTTCTTCAGAACTTGTACTCATGCGTAATTAATATGAAATTCTATCTAAACTATAAAAATTCTCTAAAAGTTAAAAAGCTAATGTCCGCTAACATTTTGTGGATGCCCCTGAAAACAATTATGAGCTGAGAAAGAGCGAGAAACGAAAATAATTGCTCAGTAATCACCAGTATAAATAATAAACATACCTGACTCAAAAGGAGGTGTTATTTCGAATTGCTCCAGGGAGGCCGGGGAGGAAAGGGTGTTATACTCAATGCAAATTTTGTCGAAAAATTATAAAAAACCGCTAATGCCCAACTGCTTGTAATGAATACTACATTAATTTCTCAAAACCAGGCCTCTGGGTAGAGTCCGATTTCCGATTAAACCGATGAGGTCCAAGTCCCCGCTCAAAAAAAAAAAAAAAAAAAAAAAAAAAAAAAAAAAAAAAAAAAAAAAAAAAAACGTTCATTTGTTCCTCAGATTAAATAAGAAAAAAAAAGAAAGTTGGTTTATAAAGTTGAAATGTAATATTTAACCGATATTATTAGATTATTTTAAGTGTTACTGGTTTTCAGTTAAAGTTTAAAACCCGTCATTAAAAGTTAAATGTTAACTTTGTTTAACTGTTAAAAAATTGCCCGCTAATAAAATAATCCGTCTTTCCATATACACTGCGGCAACGAAATCTATCTGCTTCAGCAGAGATTATAATGGTTTATCATATGAAGCATCCAGTGGCGTACATAGCGCCCCCGAGACGCAAGACGTTTGATGGAGCCCGATCAATTGCACTATGAGTTTCACGGGAAAAATATTTTTTATATTTTAATAGCGGGGTGGGGGGCGCACTAGCTAATCTTGTGGGGGAACGCACTTACGTCTATATACCACCAATAAGGTAAAGAGGAGAAAGTGTAAAAATTTAAAATTGAGGGAGAACTTCTATAAATAATAGAAGAAACTATCATCCGTTTTGGAGCAAAAAATGGTACTAGTAACCTTGGTATGTGTGCTAATATACAGCATGATTTAGAGAAACATTCAAATAAAAGCCAGCCTAGGGTTTGAGCTTTGCACGTGTTTTACTCAAAACTTTAATACACAATCTTTTATATTTCTTGGCTTCTCACAGACCTCATGCATGAATCATACTTCACATGGGAAAATGTTCTTGCTTTTCTGTCATTGCAAAGTTAAGAGACGTAAAATTTTAAGTTGCACTGTGGTCAATCAGGCAGAAAAGATTTTTAAAAAAGCAAGTGAAAGCGGGTTTTTTTATTATTACTTTATTTTTTTATGTTATGAATTTCGCTTTTAGGGAAAATTTGCCTGATTTCTAGATCTCTTTCTTTGATTTTAAAGCGGTACCTTTGATGAATACGATGCATTCGTTAATGATTGTGCACCCATTTTAAGAAATACAATTAATTACCACTCGTTATATCGCGCTTGTCATGAGACAACAAAAAAGTGCTATATATCCAAACGTACAATTTAACCGCGGCCATTAAAAATAAGGCTTCATTACAAATTGGTGACGTAAGCCTTCAAAAATTTTGTCTTGTTCCGATATTAGTGTGATTTTCTTCATAAAAATGAAAGGAAAGTAGTCTACCAATATTTCTTTCAAAATAATTAAATAATTAATCAAAAATATTTCTATTGTTTCACAAACGAATGGAAAGTTGCAGCTTAAACTTCAACGAATCAATGATTGGAAAACATACTAGTTTTTTTTTTTCCTCTTCATTTATTTAAAAAAATAGGAATATTCTTTTTTTTTTTTTTTTAAGAAGTAAAACTTTTATTTTTTCTGTGATGTCAAATGTAAAGCAACAATTTCCTATGAACAATTTTTCGGGAAATGAAGGAAAAGTGCGATATATCCGAATGAACTATATAATAACAAGGGTGCGATGTAACGAGGTGTTAATGTACCTGTTTATTTAAATCAGTAAGGAAAATAAATATTTGATATTTTGTGAATCTACGAAACATTATAAATTGATGTCCATCTTAGTATAAATTCAAGCAAAACTCATGGGTGTTATCTCTATTATATTTCTGTCTGTTTCCTCTTTTCTAAGACGATTATGAAGTTCTTGGTATAATTTATGTGTCTTTGTCTAAGAGCCAAGTTTGAAAAGGGCAATTTCGGCGAAATGCCAAATCATAAGAAAAGTTCCTGAAAAATTTCGTTGCTTCAATAAGATAAAAAGACTATTTTATAGTCGATGACGTTTCAAAGCTCAGAATTGCAAAGAAAAAAAAACACGTAATTTAAAGTGAGGTTTTTGAACTCATCCTACTTTGTGTTGAACACTTTAGAAAATATTTGGTATTTGCGAAACTCATACAAAATACATGCACATATAAATAAGATGTATTTATTCAATTCTGCACTTAAATATAAGTACTTTTACTCAGCTCTATTAAACCAGATAAAAGAAAGATATGTCGGAAATTCTGGTGAATTTTCTCAAGTTCCTAGAATGATGCATGCAAACAACTTCAGTTGCAGCAGTAGAAACTGGTATTGAATAATTTCAAAGAGAAAAAAAAAATAAGTTATAAAAGAAGCTATATTAGCGAGTGATCATGGTCCATGTTCACGGCTGAGAAGAAAGAAAGGATTCTAACAGAAGCGAAAAGAAGATTGGTGATATCAAAAGGGCAAGAAGCATATAAATAGAAGTACAGTAAGACATACAGAGGAAACAAAAAAAAAAAAATGAATTTGAATTTTGAGATCTTGAATTCAAATTATGTTTACCGCAATGAAAAATTGCGATAGGCGTGTGTGTGTGTGTGTGTGTGTGCGTATGTGTGTGATCCTTCGCTAGCATGTCCTGGTGGTACAGAGGGACTGTTTCAGAGTTCGTCAAGCTGCGCCACCCTATCCTGCATGGGGAAGGAGCAGGGACTTGTGAGCAGGTCAAGGAGAGGAAGCACCAAGACGCGAGAAGTTGACAGAGTGCCAATATGAAAAAGGAAACCACACCCGATAACTTGGACTTCGCCATAGCTTCGTCATAGAAGAGGGCAAATGTAGCAAGTTTTAACGGTTTTAGAAGAAGAGACGACTGCTAACCCTCCATATCTTGCAGCACAAAGTACTGTCTAACCTTGAAAACCGCAACTAGCACCGTTGAACCGTTCTGTTTTAAAAAGGAGCGACAGCTTAAGAGCGATTCCATACCAAATCACCGAATGGGGGTCGCACGACCGACTCGGATTTTTTTTTAATTTGGTACACAGATTGATGGTATAGAGGTATGAAAAAGCCCAAAAGGAAAGTTACCTGCTCCACTTATTTTCTGAGATACATGCCCTCAAAGTTTGTCCGCCACGTCAAAATACTAAAAAAGTGATGTTATTTAATCATTTTTTATAAAGAATCGTACTCATGCAAAATAAAAGTGTTAGATATCTATGGAAACTAGTTACTCCAGGCATTCTGAAAAAAAATACTAGAACGTTCATAATGAAAATTGCCAAGGTACAGGGCTCTTTGAAGTTGTCACCACAAAAACTTGATTTTGCAGATTTTGCTAAAATTCAGGCATTTATTACAAAAAAAGGCAAACAAAACCAAAGGTTTTCTCACTTTCTGGTAGTGTACAGGTCCTCCCTGTAAATTGCTACGCAATAAATTTTTTGGGTTTCTCACTCCTTCTTGGAAATATTTTAGCTTAAAAATAAGCCATAAGGCAAAAAATGCGTTTTTGGCCATCTTGGCAGCCATTTTTCTCATAAAGGGGGAGCAGTAGAAACTTTAATTTTTTTTTAAAACAAGCCACTGATATGTTAGCTATTCACAGGAAAAGAGTTTACTTTTGGTTATTTCTCCCATTAAGAGATATCCTGCTGACAGTATATGCATGTTTTTCGCGACGACCATATGCTTTTGTTCCCCCTCTCATGGACTTAAAATTAATTAAACCAAAAAATAATTATATATTTATTATTAGCTGTATTATCTACTCAATATGTCATGAAATTTAATTTATTAAATCATTGAACAATAAATTAGATAATTGATGAAAACAAGAAAAAGTATTTCTCTGATGCCTGAGCATTATGCATTCATAATTATAAAGCACTAAATACTTTCTTGAGAAATTAATTAACATAAATGAGCTCTAAATAGTTATATTATAAGCAATACCCAATCTTGTGATTGGGATACTCCTGTTTTTAATTGAAGAATTTCTTGAATATCACATGAATATCAGGAAAATAAATGAGGTCTTTTCGTTTGATGTAGGATACTTTATGACAAATTTCATTTGATGGGCTACTAACTGAGCATGGTGATAAAGAGCTATTAATTTCAGCATCGAATTCCATTTTACCTTATTAACAGTTAAATATTTATAAAATAATTAAATAAATAATTTAATATAAAGCCATGCTTGAAGAATTAAAATTAGTGCAACTAATTTATTCCCATACTGATCTTTACAAAACTGACATGTGTTGAGCACTGATAAGAACTGACAAGAATAAGTTTACTCACTAAAATACTAGTTCACAGATACTATAAAGCGTACATTCTATTTTCTACAAAATAATACTGCAACAAAGAACAAGGGTATAAAGGGGTAGGTACTAAAGAATTTCTTGAAAAATCAATTAAAATAAAGGAGCTTCGAATATTTATCTCATAGGCAATACCCAATCTTGTGATTGGATGTTCCTGATTGATGGCTATAAACAGGAGGATACCCTTGTTCTTTGTTGCAGTATTATTTTGTGGAAAATAGAATGTATGCTTTATAGTATCTGTGAACTAATATTTTAGTGAGTAAACTTTTTCTTGTCAGTTCTTATCAGTGCTCAACGCATGTCAATTTTGTAAAGATCAGTATGGGAATAAATTAGTTGCACTAATTTTAATTCTTCAAGCATGGCTTTATATTAAATTATTTATTTAATTATTTTGTAAATATTTAACTGTTAATAAGGTAAAATGGAATTCGATGCTGAAATTAATAGCTCTTTATCACCATGCTCAGTTAGTAGCCCATCAAATGAAATTTGTCATAAAATATCCTACATCAAACGAAAAGACCTCATTTATTTTCCTGATATTCATGTGATATTCAAGAAATTCTTCAATTAAAAACAGGAGTATCCCAATCACAAGATTGGGTATTGCTTATAATATAACTATTTAGAGCTCATTTATGTTAATTAATTTCTCAAGAAAGTATTTAGTGCTTTATAATTATGAATGCATAATGCTCAGGCATCAGAGAAATACTTTTTCTTTTTTTCATCAATTATCTAATTTATTGTTCAATGATTTAATAAATTAAATTTCATGACATATTGGGTAGATAATACAGCTAATAATAAATATATCATTATTTTTTGGTTTAATTAATTTTAAGTCCATGAGAGGGGGAACAAAAGCATATGGTCGTCGCGAAAAACATGCATATACTGTCAGCAGGATATCTCTTAATGGGAGAAATAACCAAAAGTAAACTCTTTTCCTGTGAATAGCTAACATATCAGTGGCTTGTTTAAAAAAAAAATTAAAGTTTCTACTGCTCCCCCTTTATGAGAAAAATGGCTGCCAAGATGGCCAAAAACGCATTTTTTGCCTTACGGCTTATCTTTAAGCTAAAATATTTCCAAGAAGGAGTGAGAAACCCAAAAAATTTATTGCGTAGCAATTTACAGGGAGGACCTGTACACTACCAGAAAGTGAGAAAACCTTTGGTTTTGTTTGCCTTTTTTTGTAATAAATGCCTGAATTTTAGCAAAATCTGCAAAATCAAGTTTTTGTGGTGACAACTTCAAAGAGCCCTGTACCTTGGCAATTTTCATTATGAACGTTCTAGTATTTTTTTTCAGAATGCCTGAAGTAACTAGTTTCCATAGATATCTAACACTTTTATTTTGCATGAGTACGATTTTTTATAAAAAATGATTAAATAACATTACTTTTTTAGTATTTTGACGTGGCGGACAAACTTTGAAGGCATGTATCTCAGAAAATAAGTGGAGCAGGTAACTTTCCTTTTGGGCTTTTTCATACCTCTATACCATCAATCTGTGTACCAAATTAAAAAAAAATCCGAGTCGGTCGTGCGACCAACTTTTTTTTTTTCGGTGATTTGGTATGGAATCGCTCTTAAGTTAAAAAATGCGCCATGGTAGTATTTTTACTTAGTCCGTTATTATTTTATTTTTCTAGATCCAGTAAAGGAAGGGGAATACATTTAAAAATATCTTTTAAAAAAACACCAAAACGAACCAACACGTCTAATAAACAAATCCCGATTTAAGAAATAAAAGAAACCCCTCTCTTATCAATATCACCCCAATTCAATAAAATCGGGAGAGATTTGACACATGCGCAAATTCTCACATTATTTTACGTAAAAAAGTCAAATAGTAGATTATTTTAAAGCAGAACATAATTACCAAACTCCCAAAACCTCTGTTATTCGGGACTAAGGGAAACCGAATTGTTTTGGTCCCTATTTCTTTACCACCGTAAATTTTGCGGTAGAGTACGGAAACTTGCCATGTTTTCCAAATTACTGCAATATATTTTTTAAGCCATAACCTATTATTGCCGTAATTATTATTATTGCTAAAATTAAAATTCTAACATCTCATTAATGGGAAGATTAAGAAATATAAATTAGGAGCTATTTGCTTTCGATAATTTTCAATTCTTAAGTTTAGAGGACACATTGCTAACATGGTTTTTAAAGGGTTAAATACGGATTAAAATGTACCAGAGTATACCTGAGAATTTGTAAATGTTACGTATAATGTTCTATTTAGGACCATTTTGTGATACCTAAGGTATAGTTACTGGTGTCATGTTTTCACTTCCCTAGCTTTTGATCAGCAAAAATGTATAAAATTATTTAAGGCTTTTGCAACCTATATTTGTATTTTCCGGACCTTTACTGCTTTTTACCCTTACTGCAGACTTTCATTTTCAGTAGAGTATGGGTCATTTTCAAAATTTGCTTACATTTGCTGTCCGGAGGTTAAAAAGACGATTTTGAGGCATAACTTATATTTTAAATTCAATGCGAATAATTATTTTCTGCAAGAAATACCGCCAAAAAAATTCTATCACTCAACAAATTATTGAAATTTATTTATTTATTTTTATATAAGTCTTTAAAAATGAGAATCAAGGCAAAAACGCTTGTCCATTTCCAATTTTCGCAAGATCAACTATTTTTTTCCTATACTTAATGGTCAAAAAAAGTAAATGCGACATATTATTTTTATATATTGACTATTAGTATATGGTATTCATGATAAATATTGACAATAGTAATTTTATTTCAATAAGAAATATATGAATATATTTTGTCCGGAAGTTCTTGTCAAGTCCGTTACCCTAAGATTACTTTAGCTAAAAAAGGTATTTATTGAAGTCAAAAGATGGTAACACGTATTCAGTTAACTTAACAAATTAGTGACGTAACTATTTTGTACCATTTTGTTTCCCTGAGTCGAGAAGTATTGCTGTGGCGTTTCGCACAAAATTTTTTCCAGGTGCGTATTTTTATTCTTTGTCAAGTCCGTTACCAAAGATTTTAGTATTTATTTTTACTTTTTCTAAACTTTTACCCCTAAATATTGTTCATTATATAACTCTAAGAAAATGCATTTTGTAGTTCAATTTTTAAATTCGACAACTTAGCCATAATTTGACATTTTGGTTGAAATGTCAAGTCCGTTACTGGTCAAATCCGTTACCAAATGTTAAATTCATTACCAGAGAGTTTTTGATCAATATTTCAATCATCACAAACATCGTTTTAAGCTTCAGGGCGCAAATAATTTCAAATGAAGTTGGTTCTAGGCTCTATGATATAGTTTAAAAGTGAGATTTCATATTGATTTTGTATGGTAATGGACGACAATTTTCCTTGCAACTTACAGTTTCACAACAGCATTTGAATACTTAATTATTCGTCAAAGTGTACAACCAGTTACTTTTTTATGCACCTACAATATGTGACTAAACGTCTGTTAGTATTTCTAAAAGAAAATAGCAAGTTTAAAAAATTACTTAAAAATTTTGAAATGTAAGCATATGGTGAAAATGACCCGTATACACATTTAGATCCGTAAGTTACAGCGTTATAAATATGACTAAATTATTGCGAATTATACAGTAAATAACTGTCTCCCAGCTGAACAAATTGTAATGTAATCCTTCTCTATTTTAATAGCGCAATTGACATCTCCATGCTCGTTGATTTTTCCTTAAAGTTTTTTTTTTCGATTGTATTTTACTCAAAAATATGATGCCTAGACTTGAAACGAGAGCCTCTCGAAAGCACTTTTACACGAAATTTTACCTATTTCCTTGTCATTTTAAAGTCAGCTACCACCATTTCGAAAACTGTCATCTCTCAAGCCATTAGTAATAGCATCGATCGATATGGTTTGTTGAATGTTAGTAGGATGGGAAACGTTCTCTTCCATCGGAGCTATTTCTGCCGCATCCTGCCAATGTCGTTGAAATTTCTATTAATCACAGAGAAACCCTAATTATTTTTAAAAGCTTTGAATAAGCCGTGTTTTCCAAACATATATTGTTAAAACAAGATTAAAAATCAGTCCTTGTATTATTAATAACTAAAGGTAGATAGAGCCAAAAGTTGCAGTTTTTGAAATTTTAATACTTTAGGAAGTTTGAATGACTAAGATTTTTGCACATTGGGGTTCGAAAAAGAAGTACGGTACCTTTTTTACTGCTTTATGTTTAACCAATAGATCTATTTCAAAAAAATTCTAAGAAGGTTATTTTACCTTTATACAGAAGATCTCATTTGGAGTACGCTGTTCGGTTTTACCCATCTTATTTTTAGTTCTATAAAGTTAAATGCGAAAGGTACGACCAACAAAGTCCTCACCCTCACATTAAACTTAGACATTATTCCAGCATAAAATAGTAGCCAACGATATGGGCTAAACTATGATCAACCTTTCGTTGCGCAATATAAGGGATTTCATTATTTATTCCACTTATACACTTCAAATTGTGAATATTCTTTCTCGCTTCAATTTTTTTATGAGAGTATAAAGAATTCTAAAACATCCATCCTAACGGAAACTCATAAAATTTTCTGAAAATACACGTAGAGAAATATTTCAAACAAAATCTGACCAATAAATACCATGACGAAAAACTATGAACAATATAAATAGACGTAAAGTAAGAAATTAAATTTTCATATTTCAAAAATACTCTCTCTGCTATTTAAAAAAAGTGTATTATATTGTTTTCAGACCAAACTTAATACTGAAGAAGTGTAAATACGGGGGGGGAGGAGAGTTTTATTTGATGCCAATGTATCCTGACTCTACTGTCCATTACTTTAGAGAAAAACAAAGCTCCACAAAGTTTGAACTCTTTATACAAAATTTAAATGAAAATGCTCTGCATAAGCAGTACGTGGACAAAATACCCTTTGAAAAGAAAATCATCAGAGAATTTCTTCTTCAGCAAGAAAATGCGACCCGCTTGTAAAAGAAAAAAAATCAAAATCAATAAAACATTGAGTTTTCAAAGAACGATCGAATTTTAGAAAAAAGAAATAATATATAAATAACATGTTATTGGTTTTGCAAGCTTAAAAATAAAAAATAAATGCTGAACTTTCCATTTCTAAGCTGCTTTCCGGCTTTATTATTTTCCTTCCTTTTTGGGGTCTGTCTCGTTCCAAAAATCGAAAATAAATCGTCTTTGTCTCTCTAGTCCTTCAATAGAAGACATTGATTTTTAGCTTTATACAATGGTATTTACTCTCCAATATTATTTTAGACACTTGATGAATTTCCTGTTTTCAACTTTGCTCTGTTCAGGGCGGAAAAGTAAAAAGCAACTAAGTAATATATCATTCCCTATGGCATTTCCAACTGCTACTGTTCTAAGAAAATAAAGCGCAAGCTGCAAAGAAAGTATTGATTTTCAAGAGCAGTTAAGAGACTGTAAGCTTCTGCTCACAATATAATGCCTGTTTTTGGAAGATAGTGTACGTTCAGAGTTCAAAAGTAGAATTCGTTTTTGTAAACAACGTATGGATCTTCAAAATTAAAATTTAAATGCTGTTAGAAGTAAAGAAAAAAAATTAAACATAAATGCATGTTTCAAATTTTAATGACGCATTTTCTGTAACGAACATCTGTTGGTTCCGAAACCCGAAAACTTGATTTTTTATGTTTATTAGTTTATTTTTAATGTATTTATGAGACGAACATTTGGTAAGTACAAAACCAAGAACTTGATTTTTTATTATTTTTTAACTCGAGAAAAAGTCCAGGAAAATATTAATTTTTTATATATTTTATGAGACTACACAAAACCAAGAACTTGTTTGTTTATTAAGCAGTAAGTTACCGCCCCTAAGATAGGGCTAAGACAGAAACTTATTTGTTTATTGCTTATTATTTTTTAACTCGACAAAAGTTAAGGAAAATAATAAACTAAGCCAGATCTCTCGTAGAAGTCAATAAAAGAAAAAAATATCAAAAACTCTTTGATTAAATTAAGGTCAAAAAGTTGAAGAAATTTAAAGTTTTTTTTTTCGTCTTCTTTTTTGCGTAGGGGAAACAAACGTGTGTCAAATCCCTCATGAGTTTTAAGGAAATTAAGCTGTTTGGATGCGGTGCCGACTCATCCCTTGTAACTCTTAATCTAATGAACGGATCTAGCTCGGTCAAATTATATTAGTAAGAATTTTTGGTGTTTAAGCAAAATATTTTTCGATTTGATCAGCTTAACCCATTAATGCCTGACATTTTTTTTTCCAAAGATATTTTGTATACTGGTAACAAACAATGCTTAATGAACAGGAAAAATAATTAAAAAAATATCATGTAATAAATAAGATTTTTATTAAGGAAAGAAAAATCGTCCCTTAAAAGTTACGATAGACCCTAGAGGGTGCATACTTTTTTTATTAAATTTTTTTTCTGCCTACGATAGAATATTTAAAAAGACATTTTATAAGAAGAAATAAAATCAGCAATTAGCATAAACTGGGAAGCTGGGAATAACTTTGAAAACTTAGCTTTTTTCTTGAGATTGAGAACGATGTAATTTTTGACAAAGATCATATTAAAACTGCTACAGAACACACTTTGCAATGATTATGAGCTACAATCTGTTAATAACGAATTGAAACAATACCAAGGTACTGATTGAACACTATTATTTGGTTGAAATGTTCATTTTGGGGAAATTCAGACCCTTTTTTGGACCGTCCCTAAAAAGGGACGATCGGCATTAATGGGTTAAGGTTAGTTTTAAATAGTTCAAAAATATTCAACACATACTTATAAGAATAAAAGATAACACTGATTTAATACTTGCGGAAAAATGCCACTTAAGAAACTCTAATTGTCTAAAACAAACTACACATTAAAAAACGAAGCATTTTTTTTTAAATTTAAAATTGCTCGTTGAGATCCACATCTTGCATTATGGAAATCGATTCACATCAATAGCAATTATTTTTTAAAAATTGCACATACCTTCGGACACGTGTGTTTCGGAGTTACAAAGAATCTCTTTTTCATTGTAAAATAAATAAACTTCTGAAGAAAATTAATTGTATGCCTTTTATTGATTTTATTTTCTTTATAGCATGATTTCTACATGCATTTACAACGATACACACTAAACTCAGAAAGTGATTTTGCAAGAAAACCTTGCGTAATAAAAAATAAACTGATTAGAAATTTGGATTCATCAATCTGCACATCGACATCATAAATTCCCATTTTTTATTTTAGGCAACAAACGGAAAGTTTAAATTCACCAGTTAGTGTAATTTATAGTTACTGTGTTTATTTATGCATATTGTAGGCAAACCGAAATATTGCATTTAAATATTTTGAATTCTCCCATGCGAGATTTTAATACTTGAAATTTTAGTAAAATGTGATTCCTGACAGAATAAGGAATCGAACTCGACCCTTAATAAACTTTCAATACCAAAGTTCTTATGTATATTGCAAAGAAAAAAAAGTATACGTAGACTTATTTACTTTTAGGCGAAATTATTTTTCCTAATCTAACATGAGGTTTCTGTCCACGAGAAAAAATCTTTATAAGTCTTCAGAAAAGCTTCCAATTTTTCAGAACCATTTTACTACGAAATAATTTAAATTTACAACAACTTCTCCCGCTAAAATAGACAACAATCTTACATTAGCAGTATTATATGAATTTCAACCAATTTGAATTCCTTCGGAATAGGCTATGAAGTGATATACAGTGAACTCTCACTTATACACCGCCTCATTTATGCGCCTTTTTCATTTATACGACGATTTTCAATGGTCCCAGCACATTCAATAGCAAAATAATAATAATATCATTCGTTTATGCGTCACTCTAAAGATACATATTTCACTTATGCGCCGAATTTTTCGTAAAATGTCAAATATTAATTTATTTTCTTTAAAAGATTAGCATGTTTCTTCACTTTCCTTTTTAATATTTCACTTTTACTGCTCACGGAAGGCATTTTTTTTTTCGTCTGAACTCGAGTTCGGATAGGGAGAATAATTTATTATGCATTGTTTTAAAATTAACAGTTTGTGACTAAGTATGCTACAATTTTTGTTTTCTCTTTATCATTGTAATTACGGTTACAGAAATTGCCAAACCGTTCTATGTTCCTTTTCTATAGAAACATTCTTATTCATGCTCTCATTTGAAATTATGTTGGATTTAGACCTTCAAATAGACTTGTTCACTTATACGTCTCTTTCAGTTATGCGCCTTTTTCTGTTGGTCCCTTGGGCCGGTGCATAAGTGAGAGTTCACTGTACTTAAATATGATACATGATACTTGGTGCATTTTTAAGTTTATTTTAATGTAAAAACACTCGTATTAAATAACTTCTATTTTAAATGGTTGAAACAAGGTTCATGATCAGTTTTGCATCTTATGTTGCTAAAATCTTCAAGGAGCTCAACTAAATAATCAAAATTCATTCAGAATATGTATATTTACACATATGTTTTCAGGTGTAATGACTAAAATATTAGGACTCGCTCCAAGAAAAGTCAAAACAATTCATCCGTTCCTTGATCTAATTTTCAAATTATATTATTTTCTTTTAACAATTCACAACAATCTACTTATTAATTTGAAAAACACATTTAGAATATATCATTTTCCTTCCTTTAATAGAACCTTTTATAGAATCCAATTTCACTTTACATGATAAGTGTACCATTTTCATACTAGCCCAGTACTGCAAAGTACAAGCGTACATAACTCATTACGAATCTAATAAGACGTATAGAGTGAAAAACATAATTCATCAGTCCTTGTATACTATCCTTTGTGATTTGGTCTGGTTTAAAATACTAAGTCTCATCTCCATTTAATCCAAAACTTCGTTTTAAAAACTGACAGAAAAAATATAAAATCATTTAAAACAATAACCTAATTGTGAAATTTTCAAACTGAAAATAAATGCATCAGGTTATTTATGAGTCACGTCATGTTGACAGATCCAGTATTGTAACATGTTATACATTTATTTTAGTTTTTGTGCGGAAATTGAAACGGAAAAAGAAAGTATTAATTAAAACATTATATTTTTCGTTAGTGACACTTCCTAACTCAAAAGCATGACCGTTTTAGTGTAATTAAAATTAGAGATACATTTTGTGTTTTCTGTATAAAACTTTAGAGGCAATGTTTCTCATAAAAGACATTCATTTGAAATTCCGGTTATTACATTTTTTTCGGAAAAAAAACATGAAAAACGGAGTACATTACAGTCCCAGACAAAAATATAGAGCTAGGAAGAAAACATAAGAAATATCGAAGCTAAACTATGCTAGTGATTGTGAAAAGAACGCATAGTAAAACTAGCATCATATATAATATAATTTGTGAAAAAGAAAATATAATAAATAATTATTATTACCTAAACTGCATGTTTTTCAGCTGAACATAAAAAAGAACTTGGACAAAATTATAGGGCCACATTAGCCTAATCACACAAATGAAATTAATAATTAGTGAAATTGCCTTTTTTCTCTATAACCTTAACCAGTCTCTCAGTTATAGACTCCGACAACGTTTTTAAAACGGTTTTTGGAATTTTTTTTCCAAGATAATTGAATTGCTTTCTTTAGTTCTTCCTTACTGCTGTAACACTTCCCATTTTTGTAAATATCTCGTACTAAAATACCCCATAAGTTCTCAATAGGATTGAGGTCAGGGCTTCTAGCAGGCCAGTCCAAAACACGTACTTGATTAGCCAGGAACCACGCCTTTGTGCACCTTGAGGTATGCGCAGAGACGTTATCTTGTTGAAATGCACATTCTCCGTTGGTGATGAGGGGTGCCTCAGGTAACAGGTTAAGCGCCAGAACATCTTGATAATCCTGTGATGTCGTATTTGATTTAATAAATGCTATTAGAGTGAGTCTGCCAGCAGCAAAGCCTGCCCAAACCATAGCACTGCATCCTCCGAATTGACGCTTTGAATAGAACCTCTTTTCTCGACGTAAATCGTGCCATTAGTATTACAATCCGTCTGTCCCACCCAATTGGAATTTCTTTTCGTCTGAAAACACCACATTTTGCCATTTGTCTCCAAATGCAACGTATTTTTTTTTTTTTTTGCAAATTGCAGACGGCACATTTTATGCTTTACCGTCAATGGAGGTTTCCCTTTCATTTTCGAGTACCGAAAGTTCGGATGCGCTGCTATAAGTTGCTGTACTGTTCTTTTTGAATATGGAAGTTATAAATCTTCAACAATAGCCGTTGGAGACAGATTTTTATTTGAAACGCAAAAAAGTGCGTCTTTTTTGTCTATTAGTCAAAGAACTTGGTCTCCCGGGAGATCGTCTTTGGAAATAATTTTCAGGATTCTTCAAAAAAATATTAATAACAGATTTAGACCTTTTTTATTTTATCAGCAATAGCGCGAGAACTTAGCCCACATTTCTGATATGCAAGAATCTGCCCTTTCTCTTTTTCGGTTAATGGCTTACCTCTACCCATGTCTAACAACGTTCTCACTGACGAACCCACGTGCTGGAATGCTTGCTTTATCTTCTGTCTATTCACTACAGCATAGGTCATATGCAAATTTTGCACCCAGAGCGAAATTTGCATAGTGGCCCTATAATTTTGTCCAACTTGCGTCTTGCTTAAAAACAGAAGTTAGCAACAAATCTCCCACATTATTACATTTTATTATTTTTTTGGTGGCTGTCAATTGTTATTACAATATTACATATAATAAATACATTAAACAACTTTTTTTTAGCAATCTTAGCTCTTTTGGGTAGGATATTGTAGCTGGCCCTATATTTTTGTCTGGGACTGTAGTAAATCTTCGTGTTTCCCTGAAAACGGTAGCGTCTTGTGCATAACCAAGTGTATAATGGGTAATGAAACCAGGGAATTTTCAAACTAAAAAGTAGAACGTATCACTGCAATAGCTCGGAAGGGGTGGGTCTTCTTTTTTTCCGCAGAGGTTCAATTTGTCCCCTTATTAAGATTTTCAAATCTCACATGTAAAATAATTTTGAATTAAGCAACCTTGAAATATAAATAATTTATGAAGTCATAGTCATTGTTCTTAAATTTCGAAATAATAGCATAACTATTAAATGAGAAATAATTTAGATGTACGTATAGAGAACTCAATTTGAAAAACAAAAGGTTTCAAAATCTACTTTACTTATAATTTCCCCATTTGAGGAGCTTTAAAAGAAAAGTAGGACTTTAGCGGTACTTTCAGGAAAAAGCAGGACATTCGGTCAGCGGAGACTCCAAAATAAAAAGGGGGACTGTCCAGTCCATCGATATCGGGATGTCCGCTGGTCACTTAAAGTATAGGGGCATAGGAATAGGAACCCCTATACTTTATACCACTTTTACTCTCGCGCAGAATTACCTTAATGGCCAGAATTCCCCCACTTTCCTTTAAATTGTAGCTGTCACTGTGCTGATACTGCAATTACTAAACACTCGTTCATTCCCCCACTTTTGTTACAGACTGACCAAATACCATGTTTCAAAACTTTGTTACACCCATCTTTGTGCATGTATCCCCTGTGGGGAAAGGGAAGGATGTATTATTCTTCGCCAAGAAGGGTGGGGTACGAATAGAATGGGTACCGAAACGGAAGCACAGATGTTTCTGTTTCCTTTTTCCACGATTGTGGGGAAACTATTCAGGGGAGAGCGGAAACTTCTCCTACAAAACGTCTTCAGCCTATTTCCAAAACCAGCCTTTTAAAAGTAAAGCGGCAATAGAAGAACTTTGCCAAGATTGCTAGCTGAAATTCCGATATCTCATAAGCACGTTTGGTGTTGTTTTGTTTTTTTAGTTATTATTATTTGGTTTAAAAATTTTCTTGCTAATCCAATTAAAAGTAATAAAAACTTGACTAGATTTCTTGCTTAGTACCCATTAAGTTTTACCTATTCACAAAAATACTGAACTATATCTCCATTAATCTAACAGATATTATATGACGTCAACAAAATATTTAACGGAAATTGACTCTTATTCTTTACCTTTCTTAAATAGCGTACAGGTATCTTGCGCAAAATGAAAAATAAACGTAAATAAAGCACATAATGTCATGAAAACACTGCAAATTGTTAATTCAAGATTACAGTAGAGCCACTTCGTCAGTAAAAAAAAAAAGTGTACCTCTGTGCAATAATATTGTCAGTTAACAAATCTCAATCATTACACCTCTGGTATTTACGACAAATAGGTCGGATTGTTGTAACTTGAACATCGATAGTCTCCGCCATGCCTAACCTGGAAAGGTTCAACTGGTATTACTTCCAGGGTTGCCAGATTTAAGAATTGGAAATACGGGACAGGCCCTTGGGGGGGGGGGGGGGATTGAGAGATGAAGTCTAAAGGCTGAGTTTTTGCAACCCCTTGACTTTAATATTAAACGCTTCTCACAAATATAAATGAAGACAAAAATACACAATGATCATATGAATAAAAACTTCATTTTTTATCATTGCATAGTTATTTTTCGTCATGAATAGTAGTAGGAAAAGGTTTAACACTTATTATTGTGAAAATTCGTATTTCCCTGTTATTAACCCCGTTTTTCTTGACGCAGGCCCGTCATTTCAAATCTTGCCTGTGTGTGGGGGGGGGGGGGGCGAAAGATAATCACCTGTCCTGATGTCCCAAATGACGAGCCTGTCTTTACGTGAAAGATATAGTCGCTTCTATTGATGACTAATGTACTTTTTCAAAAAGCTAGACGTACCAATGGGGAAATTTGAATGCAAAATAATTTTAATGAGTCATTAACAAAAATTTTGATTACAATTGAGTAGACATAGAATTAAACCTTACTACTTGAACTCACTGTAAGAAATTAACCTAAACAAATAAAAAAAATATTAATACTCCATATCTTTCGGGGAAAAACTGTACAGTTTTGTCAATATTATAGCATGATAGTTATTCTTTGTATAATGTCGAAAAATTCCTTTTTTTCAAAAATCATATTTGCTACTTGATTTTACTGCTGCAATAATTCTTTCTAAGTTTTGATGGTGTTTAGGTTATCGTTAGGTGTTGATGGTTTAGGTATAAAGCTCACTGTAATTTATATTTATGTCGCTCATTGTAAAAATTATGCATCTTCATGTTTTTAAAGCGCGTATTTGTTTGCTAAATGGAATAACATTTAGTTACATCTTTTAGTTTTAAAGCGAAGCGAAGCAAATTTCAAAAGATTGAAATTGATTGATTCAAAAAATCTAGTGACTAATAGTAGCTGAAAACATGTATTTCTTTCAAAATTAAAGAAATGAGAAGGGCTTTTTATATAATAAGGCATAGTGAAATCATTTACAAGATAAACCACTTTTACAACGAACGTATGTTGAATTGATTGTCATAATAATTTCTGCTCTAAATGAATAGAACACTAACATTACTTCAGAACAGGAAAATATTATAATTCAATCAATTTTCTCATCACTCTACTTCACATCTTTTGTTTTATTTAATTTTTTTCCTGAAAATAATGTTTCGTTTTGTAAAACACTGCCTCTAGCTAGAATACGGGACTTTAGAAGTCCCATATCAAGGTTCCCCGGGACGCGGGATAATATTTCAAAAAACAGGACTG